>LQNS02276620.1:2175771-2190545 GCA_001587735.2 Parhyale hawaiensis
AAATCGCAGCCCGGACCTGTGACGTCATCGCTGAAGACATCGCAGGTTGGCCATCGCCAATCACAGCGTTGAGGAACGATGACGTAGGCCTCTAAACCTCGCCCATCAGCCAAATGTTGCGCTAATTTACCCCTTAGAAGTTTCCCTACTACCTTTACTGTACTGTGTAGAGGACCTACCCAATTGCCGAACTAACTCCATTTCCGAACAAACAGTTATTATTTGATGGGGTTATTATTTTCACATACCAAATATAACTGTTTGTTCAGAAATAGAGTTAGTTCGGCAATTGGGTAATTCCCATAGTTAGCAAGGGGTATGCGTAACTCTAAATAAAAAATTGTGGCGTGTTGTAGGGTGAAGTAACCAAAACCAAAATTCAATTTAAGAACCCTTTTTTCCCACCGTCTGAGCGTTCCTGTGAGGTGTCTGGTTGTGGTGGGAGCGTTAATTAGGGCTCAATTGTTTTGAATATGAACAACTCACATCTTCTGGTGTACAGCATACGGCAGATGCTTAACTATGATGATCGAGATCTGTGCTAGGCGTTGGCCACGACGTTGTAGCTGACCACGACGGAGGAAAATACGGGAGATCAAGGTTTTTGGATCATGTTACAGTTAGGCTTGCCTATCGCTTGATATGCAAAGTCTCATCCGAGGAAATTTCTATTGGTATCAACTCGCAGTTTTTTTTTTTCATTTACCTTTACCACGCCTTCTTCACTTCTTTTAGGTTCGATACCCCTACTGATTGTATCTCTTCCGTTTTTCCCGTCTACTTTTAGTCTGTCTTCATCAGTTCCTCAGTTTGCCTGATGTGCCATACGTCCCTTTTATCCTCCTCTCTAGAGGTCCCCATTACTTTGTTTATCCATTTTTTCTTCCTCTCTTCGGATCACAACGTACTCTGTTTTAGGACGCTGTACTATACATAACTAGTATATATTTAAATTAGAAGTAATGTGGGAGTACTCACCGAGAGTTTAATATATATAAATATAGAAACTATGGCGGTTTTTGGTCATTTTCGACTTCATAGTATACATAATACTATTCACAACTGTAATTTGTCAATTAACATTCTACTTTTTCTGTGACAATTTTATAGTATATTTATGAATACTCATACATATGTTTCATTAGGTGAAAAAATATAAGATACTCTAATTTTTCCGTACCTATTTATAAGTCAGACATATTGTTTTAAAATTAATATAGTTGACCCCAACCACCCTCCCCCCCGCACGTTCTCATTTGGTACGGTTGAAGCAAATGTATCTATTCAAGGTGAAACTAAAGCAAACTTCTCGACGCCAAGAATTAAGCCAACGCTGAAAGTTCAGCCCAACGCCTAGGCTTAAATTTCGGCGTTTTACTGCATTAGTCGTTGCCTGATCCAGCCAGTAAACTAATCGAATATATTCTGTTCAGATATTCCAATGGATGAGTCCGTTTCAATTTACAAGGGCAATAGGTTATCAAAGCAAAAGTAGCTCGATTGAAATAAAAGTGGATGAGTCTTTTTTCTATACTGACACTCGTCCTGGGGCACAGGAAGCGCCATAGGGTTAGGCTATGTAGCTACAGGTAACCTATGTTACGGGATGTCACGCGCCCCCACAGAGAATCCACGGGTTGCTTTAACCCCCAACTTTCAGGCAGCCCTCTATCATGCCCACTTTGCTTCCTTCCATTTTCCTCTTTTTACTGACAATTAATGGCTCTACCACTACTTCTTATTTCCCATTTACTATCCTATGCGGGTTGGCCCATGGGGGTAACATCCCCGTGCATGGGTTAAACGTTCTTCTTGACATATGTTCCTTATTGTTCCTCCTCTCTTTCGTAGCCATTGTAGTGATAAACAAAGGCTTATCGCGTCAACTTTTAAAGTAAACCTTTATTTCTCGTACTAGCAGCACTAGTTATACTGTGCAGGATTGTCAACACTGTGCGTTTATGGGTTGAATTCTTTAATATTAATTCGTAATCGATAGTATAGCTAATGCTACACACGATCTGTGTCAGTGAAGAAAGTAACGGTCATTCGAGCTAGATAAGTCGATCGGTCAATCTCCACTGTTGGAAGATAGAAAGAAATGTGGCTCTCAGTTAAAGAGAATGGACAGTAGTTACGGGGTTCCCAAGGTAACGGCAAACAATGATGCAGATTCTAACACGTTGACACAGAACAGCTCAGTTGCATAAAAATAATTATAAGAAGAACCTTGCTCTGTTGCATCCGATTGATGATCCCCGTCGTATCATAGATACCTACGTTAGCTTCATAATGCTGCCTGATTCACATTATTTTGAAGATTTTACCGACTTTCTTCCAAGCTATTTCACCGATGACAGCTGCTGAGCTTTGAAGCTATTCGCTCCAGTTTTCTTCTATCTATTATTGAAAAGCGTAACACACGAGCGAAGGAACAACGCTATTAACAATATAGATTAGGTTTGTAACCTAAATATTTTTATTTATGGAACGTGAAACGTGTATAAGTTAATTAGGGTGTACATCTATTTAAATTTACGTTTTCTTTAATATTTCTAGTCTGTATTTCAATTTTGTGCAATTTATAAAACATGCAATGCGCCATTGCCAATTTTACTTGCCGTCTGTAGTGACAAAAAAGAAGAGTGACAAAATCTTCCATATAAGGGTACACATAGCTCAGTCCGCATCCCTTATCCACCGTAAATGAGTCACCTGTGTTGGTAAGTGGACTCTGAAGTCCACCTGACCGGCTAACCCCCCAAACAAAAAATCTGCTAACAGTAACTTTGCATTTATTCCAAAATAATAGATCTATATAGTCAGACCGCTCTTTAGATTTACCACTTTAAAGGTAAAGAGAAACTTACAGTTATAAAGTATTTTAACCACGCTGTGTTCTTTTACTACATGGGGTTTTTGCCCTATTGTATTCCTATGAAAGAAAAAAAATACTTTGTAGCGAGAGAGAACAGCCGGGTTAAGACAGGTTTAAGAGGTAAAATTTTTTTCAAAAGTTCGGGTCGCTGGTACGCTGACGATCGTTGGTTGCTACAATAGAGCAGGAGCAGGTCGTACGTCAGAGCAGGGACACACCCACCACATGGTGATTGGTGCGCTCTGTTGCTATTAATTAATCTCGCTGTTGAGACACGCCTCCAGTGGCTTATTTATCACACATTCATTCATACTTCACATTATTCATTCTTGTAATACTTCATCCTCTGTTATTAATTGTTGTTTTTTTATAAATTACCCGTTATTTTCAGCTACACACTAGCTGCACTCTCATGTGGTAGGCTGTAGTTATCAAGTAACCTTATTTATTACTGTCATGGGCTTGACATTCCCTTACTTATTTTATAGTTTACAATTGCCTCGTTATTCCTTGCTATATACTGGCTGTATCTGTAGAAAATTCCCATTCTCAAGCATTCATTTATGGTGGACCATATTGTTTGCGGTCATTATCTCAAAACCTAAGGCCTAAATCACAAAAATTGTAGGAACAAAATGTGTTTCTTTTTGAAAAATACACATAATGGGCAATTTCAGAACAATCGGTCCACAATTGATCATTTTGACCCCCTGCCCCCGCCCCTTTGGACCGCTGTTTGGGGGGTTCTAGCGCCCATAGTCCCGTAAAATTTCAGGGCACATCTTCTCACTACCAAAGGACTTTTTTGCAGCAACAAACAAATAAGTGATAATCTTTACCAAACTCGCTGGGTTTCGCTGGTTCGATCCCCCTAAGTGACATGTCAACGTCGAGTTAAGCTATGCCTAAAGGTTTGATTCGTCTCCAACTTTAGACTGGATGGTGGATTTTTCCCACTTTGAATTGTGTTGCACATGTCAGAAGCAATCTGATTACGATTGAAACGGTTGAAAACACAATCTTAGAGTAAAATTGAGTTTTTGGAAGTCTCAAGCGCAATCGATTGGAAGTAAACGCCTGTAACTCGATGGCAGCGCACCTGTCTGAATTTCCGGACCAGCCGAGCCTATTGGGCCTAAGTTTGCCGACCAACGGATAACACTTGCCAGCCTCAGGGTCTCAATGCGCCGATAATAAGATGGATGAAGTGAGAAGATGCAGTTCCACCTATATATGTACATAAGCATAGTGAAATGCCTAGAAAGTTGAATTACTACAAGAACCCTCATTTCAGATTCACAATGCGTTTCAGTAATGCCGCCACCTGCGTATTCAAATTAAGAAGTTGCTGCACAACTAGTTTCTTGTACACGTGTTTCTCCTGCATGCGTGCACTCGCCGTCCCGCCGTATAGATAAAATAATCGAATAAATCAAATTCTTCGTTTCTTCCTTAGATATCTAAATAATTTTGTGAAAACAACAATGGTTCAGAGAGGGCCGGAGTGTGAGTCCCGGCTGTTCTTGGAATAGCCCTATGGGTCCGTCTACTTTCAGCCGTCGAATATGATCTAGCTTTCATCGTATGAGTTAGACATGCCTCTCATTAGTACATGAACTCTCGGTAGTAAATTAAATAACCGAATTATTACTAGCATGAGATCACAGTGTCACATCAATGCGTGCACCCTCCCCGTATTGAGATTCAAGTGAGCGACAGAAATATTACTAATTTCCATTAGTTGACGTCCCGTCGCCTCTTAATAAACCTTGACAAACGCGCACTCGCATCCAGTTATGGCGGAACTAAAGTAAAGTGTAACTGGGGGCTGGTCAGGTTCTAAATAATCTGACCACTGATTCGGCACACCGCCTTGCAATGGCATATCATTACTCTTGGAAGCCTAAATGCTGCCTCTTTACATTGCCGGTAGCGGTACGGCCTGTATACCACCGTGTGATTTATGCTCGCTATTTAAACAGTACTCACAGAGTACGTTGTTGATCCGTTGTCAGAGCTACCGGCTTGTTTACTGCAATAGTGTGTGGCCGTGCCGGGGACCTCTGCTCATGGTATGTGTTGGGTTATCGAGCTAATGTGCGTGAGATGATTTTTTTTTTTTAGAAAAGTGTTAAGCGCAGATTGTTGAAATTCGGGCCACCGACCGACACATTCACAGACGACAGACTTCGCGGGGTAGCGTGAATGAATCTAGTAATGTAATGAATGAATGTAATGTAATGAATGAAATGAATCTAGAAATGTTGATGTATTTCTTGTGAATACAGAATAAATTTATGAACAAAAAACAATATGAAATCGCCCATCCGATGTTATTGGGAGTCGCGCCCCGAAGAGAACCTTAACTTTAGCAAGGCCTTCGCGACGTCTACGGTACCTATCTGTCGTGCCCAGTTAACTTTCTTACATTCCTACTAATGACGTTTTATCCTGTACTTCCTTTTCTTCCCCAGCTTGTTCTTTTCAGTCTCGTCTGTTCCGAGTGGGAAGGCCTCCGTGCATGGGTTCCACGTTTCTGTTCACATGCTCTATGGTCCTGCCTTTCCCTTCTCTTTGGGCCAGAGAGTAGTTTGTAAGTAGAGCGGATTTATTAAGGTAGAAGAGTAATACAATACTGATATTGCGTATTGGAGTGAACCAAATTATTCACATGATAACTTGAAAACACACGAGAAAGAAATATCATATTATTAGATTTTAACTAAAAATTGAGATTGCAGCTATCTCTGATGCCACTCTTACGATGACAAGAGATATTGAGAAGTACGTCCAAAATTACATATAAAGTAATATATCAAGCGTTTCTGGCCTTAACTAGTCCCACTCTCTTTCCACCGTCATAGCCTAGTACTTGCTGCACACGGTCTGCCCGACGACACTTCACGGAGGCGTAGCTGAGGTTTCCCTATCAAAAATCAGGGTCGCCACAGAAACTAAAATCTCAATTTAGCTGCTTGGCGGTGCCGCGGCGGCCTTAAATTTGCTTGACTTTTAAAATATTATGCTTGTAGGTTGACGTTATTTTTACATAACTGTAGCTCGTTAATATTATGTACAGTGCGCTTCGTACTGTACTTTACGACCCAAGTGTTGAAGGTATAGCAAAGTCATATGTTCTTCCTCCTTTCCTATGTAGCTACACTCCTGAAGGTCAATTGGGGTGATTTGTTACACACGTCCCCATATTCATTAGCATTTGATATGGTTCTGTGTATACGCCAGTACCAAAATGATAACATCCGAGCTCGCATAAAACGATTTGATTTGTTATTTGCTGCTTGTTTGAAGGTCTAATATGGCTAGTGCGGTAACACATTAAGTTAAAAAAAAGGATATACTGTACATATATTCCTACTAGATATAAATATTTAGGCTTCTGGAGCCTGGCTTATCATTTTGACTTGTCAGTTACGAGACATATTTACAAGCATAAATTTTGCGGCAAACACACACAGTATAAACTAAAGCTTCACTGCAAGAGAGGTAAAAAACGGTATGGTAGATAGACACGTAAACGAACTAAGGGATCATCACAAAAAAGAAACATATATATAATTATCTCTTACTTGAGTCATTCCTAAAAGTTTTTGAGAATTTCATCAAGATCCGTCCATAAGTTTTAACGTTATACTGCTAACAGACGAAGAGAATAACAAACCTCGACCAAAACGCAGTTTCCTTGGCGGATATTATAATTTCACTGAATTTTAATACGCAATTCTGAGGTGCTGGAGTCGGAGCTTTGCCGTAACCTTAATTAAAGGAGCTCAGAATATTTTTATTTTGCATTTCTTTCTTCTAGGTAGATTTGAAAACATAACTTGATGAAAGACTTTTCCCTGCACTGAACTCCACTTACGCTTATATATATTAATTTTTATTAGCTTTATTGAGAAGAATAACACGTATTTGCATTTATGAGAGAAAATTTTAACTTAACTATTTCCATGTCTAAATCGACACCCAGACCAGAATTTGTGTAACTTATTATATACTTTCAACCAATTTCCAAATTAGACACACATCACCAAATATTACCGTATAAAAGGATACATATGTAGTAGCTATCACGTGTAGTTCCCGTTCGGTTTTTTCATCGTGTGTGGATGTTTGGAATGGTCTTGATGGCTCTGTCTTTGCTGGTGCTGGTTTTGGCAGCTTTAAGCGATCTGTACACAGAGCTATTCTGTGATCTCGGACCTCCTTTTTTTTCATTCTTTTGTTTTCTTCACCCGCTGGGCTGGTTGCGTGGGGGTTTGTTAATCTCATGGAGTTTCTCCGTTCCTACGTCGCCAGTCTAGTGTAATTTAATAATAATAATAGTAATAAATAATAGATTTACAGTACACTCTATCCTGCTAAGTGCCATCTGTAAACGACGTTTACAATAGTATTCCTCCGAGAAACCTAAGCTGCATTTCAGCCCTCTGTAGCGAAAAGAAAGTAGAGATGTATGGACGCGGTATACCTCTACTCCTATGTCCGCACTCCTGAAGCAATCGGCAATGTCTGTTCGGAGTTTAGTCACTTTAGTGTCCGTCAGACTATCGTCTGGTGAGGTTACTTTCGCCATGCTGCGTGGTTTCCGTTAAAACCCCAGCTATTTTGCTCGTCCGAGGGTGGATTCCATTGTTCTTCGTACCCCATTGAGGGCCAGAACATCACTTTATTATTTGTTTTCTTCTTTCCTGGCATGACCTAAATTTTTACATACATATTTGTATATTTTACTGCTCGAGGCTAAAATTGAAATTTAATGCAGCATGGACTCATTTTGATCGACATTCGTAATAAGATTAAGTGAAGGCCAGGCTTGTTTGGAACATTACTATACTGCTGCGGGCAGACAAGGTGCATGATAAATTGCCTGTCTGAAGAACAGAACTATATTACTTTCATCATTACATGTTATGATAATGTAGAGACAACCTAAATAATATATTTATCAACCTTCAGTATACGGTATCTCTAGGGTATAAATGATTTTACTTTAACCGTTTCTCTCACGGTGTATCATAATCGAACATGCTCAGAAGTGCTATCTCTACGTGAAATGTAAGTTTAGTCGTTGATGAAATTGAAAATGATTATGTGAAAAAATTACGCATGACTAGCACCTCAGTTTTAGTGAATAATTTCGCGTGAAGTTTTTTCAGGTTGAGCAATTGCTTCAGAGTAAAATATTTTTCTGCATAGTTTTATCTATATAAGCACTCCTTGCAATTTGTAGGCGCGACGCTTTAACCTCAGGGAAGTTTCCGTTCCATGCAGTTGCCTGACTGTATGCTCCACTCGGTCAGGATGGCATCTTGTCGCCGACTTCCAACAACTCGGAAGCAATGCGATGAACTACGACGTTTCAAGATCATCTGGTACGATCAGGTTCCGCTCGTTTCTTTCGATCGAGTTTCGGACGTAAATCACAATCCGATGACGATTGAGACCGCTCCGCAGTATTGAGTTGTAGGAGGTCTCAAGCGCAATCGCTTAGCTTTAACCCCTGAAAGGTTGTGCAATTTACCCTCAATAACGAGATCAGCGAGCGATCCCTTTGGTGGAACCATCTGAAGTATAGCTGCACAGTTCTAATGGCCTCTACACAGACTGCCGACAGTCGCCACTACGTTCATTCCAGCTTTGAGTTAACATTTCTTCATGAATATGAAATTTGTAGTGAGCTTTTCGAAATGATTAAGGAAGACACAAAGCACAGGGAGCAACTGTTATATCGGTGCAGTTGCATTACCAGAGCCCTACTGTACTACATCGCGCTCTCGTTTATGATAAATCAATGACGAAGCAATTATGTTGCACCAACCAGTCTTGAGAATGGAGCATAGAATTCTGAGAGATTGATACTTGGATTTTTGGCTATATACAAAAATTTTCTAGTAGCTATTGTCTTATAATATGAAAATAAAAATTGCTTGATGCCACTTCGCTGAACTTAGCCCACAAACTTTTATTGTCAGGAGCTTTATACGGGTGCGTTGATTTCGCCACTTTGGACTGTTTGGCAAGTATCGATTTAACTCGTTTTTGCTCCAGACGGCAGAAAACTCCATCTTGCAGAGTAATTTTGAGTTTTGACTGTCTCATGAGCAATATCTGATGATTTAATACCTAAAACTCTATCTGAAATTAGAAAACCAACGCTCTTGACAAAGTTCCCGGCAAGCTGGGACGCTAATGACCATTTTCTTTTAAATTAAAACTTAATCAGGAAAGTACAATACATGGATACCAATCACCCCCGTCCTATTAAAACAGGAATGAGTTACTGCAGCTGAATTTTTGAAGTTTACTTCTCCTCGTCCATCTTCACTCACTGTTTGTATCTTAGTCGACGGTAAAGGAAGCAGGGGCCGTACAATAATGAGATTTGTTGCCCCACTCTTATATACTTACACTTAAGCACCGGAACGAGTATGCTCACGCTTTATCGTAGTCGACTTGGTCATCCCCAAATAAAATCTATCGATGAATTTAATCGAAGAAGAAGCAAGCAGAAGCGCTACCAGGGAGCTGACAGTACATGTCGTAAGATTATCAGGCACTGGCTGACAATAGCAAAACATCAGCAAATAAGTCGAATTGAATGTGCCGAGCGTTAGTGATGGAATTTATTCTAAATTAAACCATGAAGCTTAGGTACAGGCGAACGGTAGCAGGTTCTGCTGTAAGGTGATCTGCCACTGCCGAAGTTTTGTAACTTCCCTCAGTCATATTCTCATACGTAACTTAGGCAAAATTTTTTTGGATAAATTTAATCTATAATATTGCTAGCGTTGCTCCTACGTTCCTTCGTGTGTTACGCTCTTCGATCATCACTAACAGATGGCAGGAAGTTATATTTATAGTTCGGTTGTATCCATGATACAAAAGATGATGTCGAGCGTGTCTGCATGAACGTGCACGTTAAATTTAAAGGTGATACGGGCAAAACAATTGGACAATACGTCACATTTATATTTCCTTTGAACACAGGCAGTGTTGAATATAGCTTTCACTGGCGCAGCTAGTCAAATATGAAGCTTGCAGATGCAACTATAAAAATTTTTTGGCGTTTCTCCGATATCTTAAGGAGCGGCATCGGATAATGTCCAATATTCGCGAAAAGAATTACGATTGGGTTTCAAGGCCATTAGAGTTCACTTGGCCTCGCCCACTTATATCGATAATTTTGATCAAAGACGAAGCACACGGGCATGGTAAAAGCTAAAAACAGTCCCTACTGTAAGGTTATGAAGCACTGCCGCTCCACACGGCCCGGTTCACATCCGTAGCTAGGCGACCACAAAACACATGACCGCATGCAACGTCTCGCACGCCGTGTGTCTCCGCCATTCATTGATTTGCGACGTTCAATGCAATGCATTTAGCGCCCCTGACCCTGTCTCGGCCTTTTCAAAACAGCGCCTGCATTTACTTCACTTGTCTTCATTTAGCCAGGCTGTGCAACTTTTTCCATAAGGCTTTCTTTCCTATTGTATTCCTATGGGAAGAGTATTTTTCAAGCACAGCAAGGTGAAGATAGGGTTAACCCTATTAAGAACATATCGGACGAGAAAAAAAATTTTAATTTGTTGTAATAAGGTTAACCTCTTTGCTATGAAACCCCGGCATGCAGGATTTTTTCATATACCTTTTGATGCTATTCCTTACTTGAAATAATTCATTTGAGTACGCATCTAGCAAGATTTGCTGGCATTGTCAGATTTTCTCGTCTTTGTGTGTTTATTGGTTCATTTTTTCTCACGCTCAAAGGCTCCTCAGAGCAGAATAGCAACTGCTTTTATCACGGAATTTTTGGCTATTGTGAGAACAACATGCAATCATTAAGGTGCGTATACAGTAGAATTAATATGTACGCCTAAGACACTTGTATCTATATATTGACACTGATTGCCTGCTTCAAATACTGAAGGTATTTTAATGGCATGCTTTTCTGCATAAAAAGCATACAAATAATACTTAATCGAATTGACATTAGCAGCTCTCACATCTTTCAAATCTGGATCAAGCAAAAGTAAACATGTGCAATGTTTGCTCATCAGTATATTGGCTACTGGCAGGAATAAGAGGTGTTAGTGTAATACCTCACCGTCATTTTTCATGGATCGGGTACGACTAGCATCTAGCTAAATATTATCAAGCTTATACCTACCTGCCTCCAGCATGCTTGCTATGAGACTCATGCTTTCCTAATAAGATAATTTGCGTATCCATGATGCGGGCCGAGACACAACAGTGAACAGCTTTCAGCTATTACTTACATGATGCAAGGTTGTACAGAAACTAACAGGAAGAACTGGCGTCTCATAATAATCTATGTCGGGTCTCAGTTATGTGCAGCAATTGCACTAATTTCGTGTCAATAGTGAAAAATTTTATGGGCCCAGCTAGTAAAATCAGAACACGTCTGTCTGTCTGTCTTTCTGGACACCCATAGTCTGGTATGGCATACACCATCACCCAGACAGAACACAACGTCCTAACGTTGGTGTTAGCTCGCAACTAACTAATCCGAGCAGGATATGCGGACACACAGACTCACCCAAGAGGCACCACGGTTGTAGCTATACCGTCAGCTTCCGCTTACACTGCAGCGCACCGCATATAATTAGGAACACGCAAGATTTTATAAAATCTCTTCAATTTAGGCGTCTTTTCCGACTAGACAGAGACACACTGCGGCAGTGGCAACATGACTGATGTCGCCATTACTCCCCTGCGACAGGATTTGCATAAGAACCTTGCTCTGAAAATGATATATGCTGGAAGGCCCTTTAAGTAAGCAGGGGGGTAATAAGTTGAAACGGATTTTAGCTTTATTTTGGAGCTCAGAGGTCCAAATTTGTTGGGTGCAATGGGTGCAACATTGTTGATACCTTTTACAGATGTATATGTGAGCATGATAATTAGATGGTAATGGTACAGTAGTAATGGTACCCAACTGCTTTGTTGTGCCGTTCAAACCTGTTTTTTTTTCAGCTATCGCTACACCGCTCGAAGCTTTATATTTGCATCTCCGACTGCATCACTCGAACTTATCGAGTATTCCCAACTGGGCTTTCAAACCTATTTACTCCACGGTTACTTTTGTGCAGTTCGCACATATAGCACTACTTATATAACGTCACTCTCATGCTCGTATTGCGTTAGGTATAAGTGAGTTAAATGCAGTAACTGATGACAGTCACTCTTGCCTCTGCTGGACCGACTTGTTAGTTCAGCGAGCTGGCTGCTTGCTGAAAATGATATGTTGAATCTGTCCCATAGGACAGAGGTGGCCGGACTCTGTATGTTTTATAAGGTGTACAGCAATGAGAGAAATTGGTTGTATCCTTCTGTTCCTGTACTCAAGGTCCTTAGAAGGATTACACGTACTGCGATTGACGCGCACTCTTTCACTTTAGAGAATGTTAGATGCCGAACTCGTCAGTTCAGTAGGGGCTTCGTGCCCTGGTCTGTTGAGGTTTTTTGGATCTGCTTTCGGTTGTGTTGGCCTGCAAGCATTTAAAACAGCTGTTAATGCCTTTTTGTTGGATTTTCTGTACGTAGTGGCCCAAGCGTGAAAATTTAATTATAACAATACCACAACTTCTAGCACGCAGTTATTCAGTTTAATCTCTCTGACCGCCTAAATCGTAGCCAATTCAAATTTCTTGGAATTATTTGTATTTTTTTCAATAAATATGTGTTTGAGATAATATATATATATAAATATATTTGTATATTTTGAAAATTTCAAAAGAATAGAACTCAATGAGTTTCCATGCTAGAATGAAAACAATGACAGTTATGGAATCCTTGAAGCATTTTTAACAAAATATTGAGGTGGATTTTTAATTTTTGCCCTCATAATATTTTTTCATCACAGCTCAAAACCGAATCCCTATATTTATTTTAGTTAGTGATCGCAGCAAAATAGAAAATGGAGAATCCAGATGCGGTAAAAATATTATAAGGAAAAAATATAATATCCGGCTCTTTAGTTTTGTTAGGAATGTCTTAAGTATTCCAAAACTGTCATTGTTTTTATTCTAGCATGAAAACTCATTGAGTTCTATTCGTTTGAAATTTCCAAAATATACATAAATATTTATAGATAAACCCCATTATCTGAAAAACTGAGGCCTAAATCAAAAAATTTGTATGAATAAAATATGTTTCTTTTTCAAAAATACCAATTCTGAGCAATTTTCAGAACAAATAGTCAACAATTGATCATTTTGGGCCCCCCCCCCATGCACCCTCAAAAATGTCATAGTTGCGAAAGTTCTACCTAACTTTTTTTAATCTCCTCATCATATGGAATAGGAAAATGCATGGTGGAGCCGTGAAAGAGAAATGTACACAGACACCCTCAAAGCCTGGACTATATCGTAAGCTATGGCTGAAGATATACAAAGACAATAGACATCGTAATATTTTGCCTTCTATGTTGATATTCGTCAGTTTTGATATCACAGAGTTGACTCAAGGCGATATTATTTGTACTATTAAGTTACCCTTACGTTAATTATGAAGTTCTATATTTACTACAGTTTTCCCAATTTTTTCAACCTCGCGCACCCCTTTTACTAGTGTCGAAGTGCCATCCCACCCCCGCTTCTGTCCATCTTCTAGAAGAGCTACATTTCTGTAAATTACAATTAATCTGGAAACTATCTCACTTTCCTAAGTCTGATTCCTTTTCCCCTCAATTGAGATATTCCACCATCGTATTAAAGGTTCTATTGCTGTGCTATTGGGCCATGTAGAAGTCTTGTGCTCGGCCATCGTCGTAATCCATTTCTGGCATCCAAGGCACTTGCCATGGTGCAAGGCCTGCAGCCTAAAATGACGCACGCATTGTACTGCCCAATGTTGAAACTGCTGACGCGCTCCACGCTGTTATCATGCGCATGACGCAATATCCGGCGCACTTAGGCTCTGTACAATACAGCTACAACTGGTGAAGTTACTACTACTAGTTATAGTTATAACTATAATGCTAGTGAGTAATTTCTAATCGAAAAGCAGGACTCTCGGCTGTTATTCAGATTGAGCGCGAATCAAAACTCCGTCCCCGATACTCCCCCCTCCCCCTGCTCACTTGCACACCCCCCTCCCCCTTGCCCCCCCAAGCTTTGCTGTCTCATGATTCACAAATTACCAAATAAGATTGTAGAAAATAGACAAAAGGAAACACGACGGGTCATGTCGTCGTGTGCACAGTAGTCAAAACACAGCGGAATGCATAGTATATAGTGTCGTCAGTTCACCACCACTTCAACGTTCTCCAGAGAATAAAAACAGTAACGGGTAAGACAGATAGACAAAAGTTATCATCATTTTCGGAAAAATAGCATCCGGCATTATACTGTGACCTATAAAGGGAGTCGTGCACCCGCGAAGCTTACTCTGCACATTTGAACAGTGGTTGGAGAGAATAGCTTCAGTTTACTAGTTTGCTATCCAGTCATTAGTTAGTTTTGGCTGCTGCAAGAAAGGTATAAGAAAATCACAACAGATAATGGGCTTAATATCATATTCAAGTGGATACAACACTTATATAAACGGAACGTGATCGATAAATACATTAATTTGATGCTACGATACATTACCATATATTATTAGCATTTTTCAAAATCGGTAGTCATGATACAGCTGTTGTGTACTAATTTCGTAGTTCTGCTGATGAGTTCGAAGTTTCGTTCCCCTGAAGACGGGCTACGTTTAGTAGTTCGAAAGCTTGGGGTATCTACTATTTAATAATTCACGTCGTGTTTTTATTTATTTATTTATTTATTTATTTATATATTTATATCTTTCCTGTCACGCTCTATGGGAATAAGATAGGAGAAAATTCAGATTTCAAAATGTAAAA
>LQNS02276620.1:2190609-2226035 GCA_001587735.2 Parhyale hawaiensis
AAGTTGAGTACCTTGGAATCTTTTTCTTCAGTATTAGATAGGGGAAAAATGAGGAAGCCAGCGGGGGTTTTCCTGGAGGGCTAACTTACTGCCGTCATTTATCGCACACGTGCACCAGTCATTTAATAACCCAATATGCCGTCATTTACAATGACGGCTCGGGACACTAGTATTAAACATAAAACTTAGAAAACTTTTGAAAACTCCCTTAGCATGAATATACCTGGGTGTCAACGTATATTTCAAGAAATTAATTCGATGATATATCGACAGAAAGTACTCGAAATGTTTGTCGCTATCTTAATTAACCATCTGTACTGTATATTAGGATTAATTTAAGCTTTTTTTGTAGCACGCACCTTCTAAAGACGGAAATAGAAGCGGAAAATGTCAGTGAGGCGAGGGTATCTTCTACTCATTCATTCAATGAATGAATAGCCATCCTGAAGATGGCGTGCCCGTTAATTTTTAAGTCGCATCATTTACTTCTTCTCTGTAATAATTCTCTGTATTGTAGAGAAGTTATTACTTACCAGATATATTAAAATGGATAAAAAAGTTAATTTGATAGATAATTCATAGTTTTGATGTGAAAAGGGGGTTCCTTATCGAGTGTCTGGCGTTGTGGATTGGCTCGACCCCGATGACATGACCACGCACCCCTACCAGTTCTTCTAATTCCTGACTGTCTTACATTTGCGTAATTATGCCCTGAACGTTCGCAACTGGAATCGAATCAATGGTTTTTCTTTCTCTATTTTACAGCCAATATAGAATTATTAGTTGGATGAGCTCATCCATGCAAGAATTGGATAACATCCCAAAAGCACACCAACGTGCAAAACGTGCATCACTGGACTCCAAAACAACAGCCTTAATTGTTGTACATTGCTGCTAAGATCTCTCTTTATTTAGAACACACAAAATCGACAAAACCTCTCAGGTAATGCACTGTGAACCATACACTACAAATATATAAATACAGCCAGTCAAAACCACAACGTACTCACCTTTGCAGTATGAATATTTCTCTGAAATTCTGCTACATTTGTACTTCGGTGTAAACAAAATCCTAAAGTTCGAAAGACATTTCTCGTAGTAATGAAGCGGTCAATACGAAAGTAATAGATATATGCAGAATACCGCTCCAACGTTTCTTAAGATAAAGCTGGTTAGAAAGACAGCCTGTAGTTTGCAGGATCCCTACTGCTCCCAGCTTTGAGAATACTGTAAGAATAATGACTGAACGCTTGTACATGACGTATACCCAAAACGAACCTTAAAGAGATTCGTTGGTTTTATGGGCGCACTAATTCAAAAACTAAGGGTGCGTTCGATTGGGCAGCAAAGTTCACTTAACCTTCGTGGCTCAACTTATCCTAAACTTCGGACAGGTGCCCTGGCTTTCTACTTGCTCCTTCAAGTTTTAGGTGTTGGCTCTTCATCGATTACTTGACAAACTTACTAGAACTCAAATTACTCTGTAACACAGAGTTTTCAGTTGGCTCACCATAATCTATTACTTCCAACACCTGCAGCAATCCATACAAAGAGACGAAGACAAAGTTCCTGCCTGCAGTTCTGGATAAGTCGACTAGATTAAACTTGACTTAGATCGACTTCGACGGCCCAATGGAACACACCTAAAGATGCAAATGTATATAGAGCTCCCGTTAGAATACTTTACCACACCGGAAATCGTAGCCACTAAAAACAAGCAGCTACTCGTGATAACATTCAATAAGGTTTGTCAAGGAATGTAAAACAAAGCAATAAACTAGTTGATATAAATATTGATTGAAGACCGCCATCTGCATGCCCGATGCAATGTTGTATTGCTAATGAAACGCTATTACTTGGTAAAAGCTGTAAAATATGATATAGTGAGTGAAAATAGATTTCATACACATACATATAGATAATAATAATAGTAATATAGTGCAGATCTAATACCTTTTTATCCTTTAAAATAAAGTACGATTGAATGAGCCCAACCCTTTGCCGACATGTTACTACTATAGTCTGAAATATGAAAAAAAATTAATTGACGCTACTCCGTTCTCAACATGGTGCCGCCAGCTATATTTAGGGAGTTTAACAAAAACAAGGTATTTTGCAGAATCTAAAATTACCAAATTTTGAATACATGAATATGCTCATCAAAAAATTTGAATGCAGATTGTAGTCATCCAGCCAGCTTGAAGAATGAAACTGTTAACAAACGTGGGAAATTATGAACTGGAAAACAATAGCAAGTATGCTTTCTGGGTTATACTTTAAACAGTACTTTTGAGCTTTTGAGTCGTTATGCGTGGCTCGTATCAGAAGAAAGATGTTTCCCCCAAGCTGAGGGAATAAGTAAGGGTTATATCTCTAATATAAACCAACAAACCAGAAGGCATTCCTAGTTATACTTTTAAGATGAATCAGTCTGCAAGTCCTCCAATCTGCGATTAGTTAAACATGCAATAGATACATCAACCAACAATAAAATACATGCCCTGTGGCATTGAGGTGAATGGATAACGTTAAAGAAAACAATATTGTTATTCTTTAATCTAAGATTTAATTATAATCTCCATGTCATCAGCTGTAGTCGGAATAGAACGCAGAATAGGATATTTCTGGATGTTTAGACCGGTAAGCTAATAAAATACACTCGACTCAGCCAGCGCGTGGGTTTCTTTGATCTGTAAATGTGAAAATAAAGGCATTCGCAATATGACAATACAGCTTCTGTTTTCTGAAAATGTAGAAAAGGCTTTCAGTACGCAAAAATAATGTATAAAAACTTGCTGTATTGCAGATTGCCACTTACCTGAGTTGTCGATTGCCGTCAACGTAGGTGTGCTTTGAGAAATCAAAGGCTCCTATTTTGATTTTTTTTTTTTAGTTTTATAGCTTCGATAAAAACTCGACTTTGAAATAAGTTTAAAACGTACACTGTACTGTTTAACCTGTTAAAGATAACGTGGCGTTTACTGTTAGTCACGAAATAGCTATATGCTGCAAGCCCTGTATAATAACATAATCATCAGATATATGCTGTATTAAACAATATACTAATGTTATGAATCGTTATATTAATTTGAGTATCAAATGTCTCCCCACCTCTATGATGCCACACCCAAATCAACTCAGAACTCAAGTGTTTTATGTCGCAATATCTGTTCCAGTCGACCAAATTTTTCCCTTTCCTCTTCAGAGGTACCTCTAGCATATAAATAATTATACTAACTGCTGTTCATTTATTTTATTTGAACCGTTCCCATTGTCTCAAACGTAACTTTGTAAGATAATTTAAGCCTAACAATTAATATTAATGTATGAACTGCTTAAAGTCAAGCTGCATTTCACCTAGGAAGAGCAGTACTAATACCGTCCCTAAAAATAGACGGAGGCATTATAATGGTTTTGAGATATGAATTTTGAACGTTTCTAGTATTATTTCAACTGTTTATGATGGACCGAAGACGGAAAACAATCAATTTCCAATAAACATACGGTACAGTATTTCAGGGGGTACATTCTAGTCTCCATCATACTTATTTCTATCTTAAAATGCTCACACTTATTTATGAACTACTTGTGTCGATTTTGAAGTTTCTTTCTTTGAAATATGTATAATTTTAAACTCTAATTTCTATATGAAGCGCTGTTGCACAATGCTGAATATATTTCTTTTTCGTGGAATTTGCTTTCAAGTTGGTATTTCCGAACTATAGGGTAGTGATTAGAAACCTATGTATATGTTAGTTGTTAGACGTGTTTCATGACTAGAAAATTGATAACGAAGACTTAAATGTTTCTTCTTATTGCAAATTTAGGCTCTTTCACATATGGAATTTTCTTAGATCCGTGTTGAAGTACTGATACCCGACGGTCACCGCCACTCACACGAGACTTAAAAAAAGAAGTCCCTGACGTTTTTCTTTCAACCTGTTTTACGTTGGGAAAGTTAAAATTCCATAATTCTGGTTTGATATAATTTAATCAAATAATTTGATATTTACCTCCGCCAAGGAGTTTATGTTTTCGTCGGGTTTGTCTGTCTGCCTCTTTGTCTGTCACACTTCTGTCTGTCACCAAGATAACTCAAAAAGTTATCGACGGATTTTGACGAAATTCACAGGGATTGTTAGGTATGTTATGAGAAACATATGATTAACTTTTTGTGAAGATCCGTCCATCCGATTGCTGCTATGTTTGTCTGCCTCATTTTTCTCAAGGCCATACCTCAAAAAGTTATGGACGGATTTATATGAAATTTACATGAGTTATTAAGTATATCCCGAAGAGTAAATGACCAAATTTTTCTGTTCCCTTCCGTCTTCGCAAGATTAGTACTAACGATTTTTCTACTGCCTTTCCTCTTCTTTAAGACTTGCAGCTTTCTTGCGCTGTAGTCTTGGGTGCATGAGTTCCCAGTTATTCTCAAGCTACTACCTATTTTTAACTAACTCCTTAAAACTATTTGTCTGGTATTTAGCGATCTTGAAATAACGCACATAACTTGCGTAATATAATATCTTGTGTACAAAGCAATGAAAGTCTGGTCTGTAGTCTGAATACTATGATATTGGTCTGTTGCAGTGTATCATTTTCCAGTATTTGACTACACTATTAAATTTTACACAATAAATTGCACTTCTACATTACAACTTAAAATTGTAGATGAATCGGTCAAAGTTTTAACGACCCTGCTGTCTATATTTAAAGGACAGAAAGTAAAAATCCTTTATATATTAATGTAATTAAGGAATTTGTCTGAGGTGTCGACTGGTGGCACTGATACTAAGCTATTTTTGCCGAAACTTTTCAGGCCGCAAGTAAAGGCACAGGCTAAGTTATTACAAATTTATTCTTTTTTAAGCATCCACAGTTTTAAGGAACAACGTTAAAATATGAGTAGCAACAATCCAAATTTCTGAAACTCGAAGCAAAAGATAAAGACTGTGTCTGTTGCTTAACATCACTGCAGTAAATGTCTAAGTGAAATTGTGAAGCTTAGGAATAAAAATCATACATTTGAACGACATGTGCTCAGGTTAAACGTTCGGAAAGTATTGTTAGCAGGAATTTGTCACACTGTAACGCAAATGGAAGGCTAACTAAAAGAAAGAGGCCAAGCCGACCTCTGAAATCCTACACTTATAGAAGACACACTTTAATGTTGCGCTGTACGCTAAAATATTGACTTAGAACTGGAAAAACACTGCCGCCCAACTTATTGCCTCAAAGTTTTAGGACACTGTGTCTTGTCGGTTATTAAATGTAATGGGCTATTTGCAAGGATTCCTCAAAATAAGCCGCTTATTAGCAAAGAATAAACAGCAAGAGTGGCCTTTGATAAGAAACACGAGACTTAGTCAGAGGATTGAGGTAGAATGTTTATCAGTGATAGATCTAAGTTTAACGTATTTGGAATTGACAGCAAACGACCTATGAGGAGACAAAATAGTGAATCTTTGACTTCTAAGTGTATCAAGAAAACAGAAAAATTTGAAGGAGGCAGAGCACTGTTTTTGGAAAGATGTGTTCGTAAAGATACGTCACCACTTGTACGCTTAAACACCTGTGCTTGTTAAAATATGCGAAAACTTGTTAGATATCTTTAGGTAGAAAGCTTGTGCCAGTGTCATGAAATTCCATTATTCATAGTTCTGCATTTATGTAGGATAAAGCTACTAATGAATTATCTCAAGGAGCAAAAATTACAGGTTATGGAGAAGCCTCCTCAGAGTCCGGATATGAATCCTATAGAGAACTTCTGGGAAAACTTTGGGTCGAAATGTTTTGGCAAGACATCCAAAATATGTAAAAGATTTGTGGCTGAAATTGAAAAATGAGTGGGTAAAATAACAATTAATGCTTGTAAAAACTACTTAGTGATAACCTGTGTATGCAGATGCGTAGCGGTTATCAGAAACGTGGGTTTCAGCAAAAAATGTTATACAGTATGATTGCATTTTCATTTGTGTCTCATTGATGTTTCTTCGAAATTAAAGTTTACCTTAACTTTGGATACTTACAAAACAGAGAACTTAGAATAAATTAGTTTGTATTTTTCCTTTTAATTAAAATCTTTAGCAGCAGCTACAGGTGTATGAACAAGCAAATTCTCAGAGCAATGCCACCATTACTTCGAGAGATAACGAATTTTGATTTCTTGTTCCTTATTTATGAACTACACTCTACTCAACTAGCATACCTGTCTACCAAATATTAGAACAACTGATGTTATGACAATTTGCATTGTATTAATCAGGAAAAATCACTGGCATTGAATTACTCTGTTTGTCTTTCCTAATTTTACCTATATTATTAGCATAGCTAACGGAAGGTATGAGATCATCAAAATACTTTGTACTGTACAAAGGGGTTGCAAACTCAGTGTCCGTAAAATAAAGATATTAATATAGACATGCTTCGGGGTGGAATATACAATACCCACAGGTGGTGAAAATGATTACATATAAAGGTGAAAGCCAACCCGTCAGGTTGGACTTATTCCAATAGTGTTATTGGGAAAAAGATTATAAGAAAAGTACACAGCGACATTCAGAATACCCTGTATTATCTCCTAAACCACAGAGTGACCTGCAGTAACATGGTATTACGTGGTATTAACTCAATGACATCTGAAATAGACTTGGAGTTCTCTGGTCAAATCGATGTAGCGATTTAACTAATTATTGTGTTTAACCCAAGTAATATGGTCCAATCGATTACCATTAACGGTGTGTTCGTTATCATATTTACGTACTTCATCACGTTTGCAACGTTTCATTTGGAAACACTTTTTTTATCCCTATAGCTTCATTGTATGTAGTTTACCATATATGGCACATAGAGTGTTACTTCTAGAGAAAGCCAAAATTAAACTAGAATAATCGAGGCAACGCACAGCCTGCAGCACAGTACAACCTCCACGTCAACGGTCTAAGAGGCATAGGAATATCGCTATTGAAATATCTAACGGGTTGTTACTAAATGAAGAGTCTAGCCATAGAATTACCTACTACGAGACCTAGTTATTGCTGTGTATCCTTCATGGGCATAGCATGGGCCCTCCAGGTCCCAGAAAGGTCCAGCCATAAAATTACGCGATTATCTTACTCCACATTGTATGCTTCATCCCACCGAACCGGGCTATTAAGCTCGAAATAATAATTAGTGTCAATCGTTTTTATCACATTAGCACTAAAATACTTCGCATATTATAAAGTAAACCAAAGGTTCTCGTCGAAATATTTCATATTGTTTGACTACCCACTCTACTTCATGCTACTCAATGTGCTCCAGCCAACCTTTGTTCTAAGTACATGTACCAGCTCCTGCTTTTCTCACATGAGAACAAAAGTTAGAAATTTACCTATCAAATAAACCGACGGTCCAGCTGGAAAATTGAATGGGTATATTCCTTACTGCACAACGTACTCCAATCCTCACTCCCAAGTATCTCTTCAACTGTTCTAGCCACCAACAACCGTGTTCCTCACAAGAAAATTAACACTTGAGTAGAGTATGAAATAAACCGATTGTCCAGTTCAAAAATTTCACATCTACTTCGCGACACACCGGAACGGAACGGACGGCTGACACCTGGTGGTATCGCCAGGTGTGTTTCTCTCGCAACCACTGACAACGTTCTGCCTCACGCGGGCCGCACGTCAGAGGTAGTCAGGGCGGACGTTGTCATGGCAGTCCAGTACTAACTCCGAACAGTTCTCAGAGCCCACAAAGCGGCTAACTTAGGTTGCATATTCGATATTCGGCAACGATTATTTTGGTCGTTGC
The DNA here is from genome assembly GCA_001587735.2 of Parhyale hawaiensis. NCBI lineage: Eukaryota > Metazoa > Arthropoda > Malacostraca > Amphipoda > Hyalidae > Parhyale > Parhyale hawaiensis. The sequence goes on from LQNS02276620.1 coordinate 2,198,410, forward strand.
AGACACTTATTTCTCGACTTGATGACCGTCTAATCTTTTCGCTACCGAATGTGCTGTATGAAGAACACAGAAGAAAACGTACAGGGTATTATTCGTGCAAATTCGCCTCATTCTCTGCAGTTATTTTTGGGCAGATGAATTTTACGCAGTGCGTAATTCATGCATCTAGTATTATTTTCTAACCAGCTGCTAGTTTATTAGAGTGCCGTAATCTGTAGGTACAATCAAGTTCAAAACAAAATTTATCGTTTTTTCTTACTTACATATCTACAGAGACCGAAACGTTGGATTGGAGCAAGCAGGGCTGCTAAGAATATTGGACTTTGTTTTACGGCAAGAATATATAGAGCCTGTTGTAGCGTAGAGAATGCGAAGGTTATATTGGCAACGGTGCGGGAGGTTGCGCTGTGCTGCAATTGTTAGTTTCCTGAGGAACTCTATATAGTATTAAATTTTAAACACGGTTACAATCTTCTGTAACCACCACTGAAGAAATAATAGAAATATTCTTCACTGTAGCACCGCTAAAGATTACTTCAACATACCTAAGACATTAATTTATCAGAACTAAAACAATATTTCAAACAGACGAAAGTCATTAATTCAACAGACATTTATTCAAAACCGACCTAAAGTATTATTTCAACAGATCTACGACATTAATTCAACAAACCATCGCAAAAGTTCGTGACAGTCTCGCTTCCTTGCCACTTACACGACCACCAGGCCTGGCGACATCAAACTTGCATGACTTCAGATTACCATCGGCTTTTGTGTCCAATTTACCAATTTACTCATCGTGTAGTTAGGTAAAATTAGTTCGGGAAATTCATGCACCAACCTCACAATATGTTTTCGACCTTATATGTTACCGGGACATGCAGCCGCTAATTCACCAAACATATTTACTTGTCAAAATATGTTACGAAAAATGCGCGCATTCACTGCGTTCGATTGTTTAAGGAGAATTTCATCTTCAGGACAACGTTTCACAAGGCTAAAACCCTGAATCCTGCCTTACCGTAGCAAACATAACCGGTTTGTAATTAACACTAATAATTCAATCCACAAAGGCGAGTCTAACACCCAGGATTGAAGGTCCAAATAAGTTAAAGCAAAATGGACTAGACTATCTCAATAGAAGTCGGTAATTCTAACACACTCTTATAATTTCTATGTCGGCGCCCCACGCTGATGTTTCTCTCTAGCTCCATAACCTTATCGGAAATCAAAGGCTATTATTCGATGCTAATAGAGCGGTGGTGTGCAATGATGTTCGATAATTGCCTAAGGTTTTCCGATTGGAAAACGTCATTATTATACACAGATACTTAATTGTACGTTTCCGGAGGAATCTGTAATGCTGCTTGTGGTTAGGAAAATTTTATAAAGGTAATATCATGACTTATGAAGAATGCACAAAAGTAATACATATGTATGAAGAACAGCCGTGCGAAAATGATGTTATAATGCATGATGAATGAACGTACTGGTGTGTCTACTACTACTACTACTACTATCATTTTTACGAATGTTACTTCAATGCAAAATTTTGTGCCGTCGCCATCCTTTTAATAAAAGAGCATCCAAGCCCTTTTATTAGCATTGCAGGGACATGCGTTTTAAGTTCGATTACTTTAAACATCGAAACGCCAACACTAATTCCCGAGTTAATTACGTGCCTTAAAGAAAGTGAAATATCGCTCATGTTAGGTTGTAGATAAGTGTAACCTTCAGGCAAATTTTTTCTGCGAAGCTATTGCTCCACGCCGCATAACTTGCCTATGATATAAAAAAAAATCGATCTCGGAGCAGCTTCGCTTTTTGCTTATTTTCAAGCGTCAAGTTTCAAATAATTGCTCATAAAATGCAAAAAGATAGATGCTAGACGTATCTTATTTTACTTGAAACTTAATATAGACCAAAACAAAAATGATATAATAGGCGAACAGAGCTCTATAGCATAGTTATTTTCCACACAGTGTCTCTCTACACCTCTACATAAGGCGTCGTGGACTGGTTGGTGAAATTGTTCCCAAAACGCTCGACTTGTCCGGAACTTTAGACGGGTACACTGTCCTCGCCCTGTTATATCAGTTTGAGGAGTTTACCTTCAATCAGTTACTCTTACAACTTCCAAGAACTCAATCTAGCTCCGTAACATAGCATTTTCCAACTGTCTCGAGCGCGCTTCGGTTAACTTTAGCATATGTGAAAGTATCCAAAATGGCGAAATCAACGTCCCTATCTGAACTTCCGGAGAATTTCCCCTTAGTGGAATATATTTTACCTCATCAATCGATGACGTCTTGATACTTGTAATTTCAAAACATAGTTCAGTTCTTAACACCGCAAAATAACTGTTACTTAAAATGCCGAACGGTATGAACTTAGCCTTATTGGTAGTAGTGTAGCGGTACGGTAATATCAACATTCTAATGAGTTAACCACCTTTAGCAGGCAACCAGCTCTAGTAAAGTACATATTAGCCTAATGTAGACTGGCTAATTAAAAGCATGCAAAGGCGGAATAATAACATGTCGTCAGTTCAAAAACAATTATATAATACATATATATACACTTATAACAATTGTTTTGGTGATCATCTAACACCGTTGGTTGTTTAACAACATCTTAGAAAATGTAATTATCTCATTCGTTTACTCATGAATCACATTTTTCCGCCTGCTACACGGTTAATGTTTACTGCTGGCATCAATTTTATGGTAATGTTTTGAAGTGTCTTCTGTGACCCTAGTTAAGGCACGGCAATGTCGTTCCCAGAATGGAGACAGCGGGATAGAAGCTCTTGGCATCTGAGCAATGCCTGGAAAAGTGGCAAGAAAAACCTTATTGCCAAGTTTAGAACTCCCTTTTCTTCTACAAGTGTTTCGTAAACAAGAGCATTTTTTCATGCGGTCCTTTGAAATGCCGTATGCAGATTATGAGAAAATTTAGCGAAGGCGCATATTAATTTTACTTATACAGATCTTTACCTCAATATATCCTCCATCAATTTAGAGACAGAATTTATAAAAATGCCTCACTGGCTAGAAGTCATGTCCAGCTCTTCAATTCACCATCGTAGAAATTGAAAATTTGAAGCACTTAGAGTGACCAAGTTACTGTACATAGCCCTGCAGCTAACCCTACACCTTTTCTTTGATATTATAACAGTGAAGCAAATGATTTAGCGTTGCTTTCGTCAAGTGTCAAAAAAACTACTTTGCAAATGAACAATACGTAAAAAAAAACAGCCTCTCGAAAGTTTAGGGTGACGATAAACTCCATATGATTACGCAGGCTAAATAAACTTTACTGCAGTTCACCTTACATCGTCACTCAGATATATATAAAGGTAGCGCTGCCATAACGTTGGTGAAGAAATCTCATTTTAGTAGTAGAATGGACAATATTTTGAAAACCATATAAGTTTTCAAATTACAGTAGAAAAATAACTAATTTACTTATATATTGGAGCCACGAAGCACTTGCTATTAACTCAAACGTTGCAAAAACACAAAATAAATATATGAGACAATTTTCTTTTGATAATGAAGAGCAATACTATCAAATACATAATAAAATACATCTATTAGAGACAGAGCACAAATTAATGATTTTCTGTTTATGTCACATTCGACCGTCCATCTTCCGTCGCCTCGCATCCATATTCTCTTCACACATTTTTCATTTAGCTCCAAAGATATCGAAATCATTACACTGCGTCATTTTCTGATATACGCAATTATCAAATTTGGGATAATATTATACGAATGTCCGCATTCCTAAATTGTTTATTTGCGCTTGGCAATAGCAACTTAGCTTTATAGACTACGCAAAGGTACTAATGTAAACTTGATTATGGGTGTGTACGTATGTATAATAAGACTAGACAAATTCTCTTTGTGCAGTGCTCTCAAACAATAAATTATGTGGTACTGTAACACGATACTTAGCAGTCGTGATCAAAACAAATACAATTTCTAGCGATCGCCTTGCGTAAAAAGAATTTCTGAAGCTTTTCCAAAATCCAGCTTGTTGCCGCTGGTGAGCCAATCCAAAAATCCCCTCAATTCCGTACTCTTGCGAGGATCTACCTCAACCTGCAAATTTTCCAGGGAGCGCGACTGATTTTTATACTTCCGCTTCCTTACGTTCTTCTTCTTTACGAAGGGAGCCACATTTACTCCTCTTCTTCTTCTTATTGGAGCTGGACTCGATGTGTCTCTTAATTGGTCAATAAATTTCAAGTCGAGTTTGTCCTCTGTTGGGAAAGAAAATCTTCGAATTCGAGGCCTATGAGACCTGCCGCGGTAAACACGCGCTATTTCTGGACTGGAAACTGAGCTTCTTCCTGAAGATTCTCGCAGTTTTGTTACTCGCACGCCGTGCACTCGGTTTTCAAATCGCTTCATGCCGTGGCGTAGCGGGGAACTACTTTGTCTGGTTCGTCTTCTTTCTTTCGCAGAGTTTCGTCTGTCGTACCGCAAGGGCGAGACACTTCGCCTCGTAGTCTTTTCCAATTCATACAATCGTCGCTCATGCCGTAATGGAGAACCGCTTCGCTTCTCGGTTTTTCTGTCGATTTCGACCTCATGATTCCTTGCATCACGCCTGACAACCGAGTCAGATTCTCGGGGTTGTATATTTTCTTTTGCTACACCAGGCGCTTCCTTTTCGCTGCCATCAAGTAAGTGTGGCTGGGCAGGTTCTTCTCTTCGAAGTCTGGCCAGGATTCTCGCTACCACTGCTTCCAGGTCATCGGCTGTATGATTCTTAGTCTCACTCTCTATGTTATCTTCGGCATTAAATTTATTCAGCTCGGCATTATTTGTACCTGAAGTGCTATCTGCATTAATTGTAGATGCGAGTTTGCCTGATTCTACCTCATCAGCTAGCGATATGGGCACCTGTTCATTTCTACTAGTTCGATCATTGGTTTGATTTGGTGGAAGCAATGACGTTCCTCCGACACCGGCTACCCTGCTGGCATGAGCTGCGGTCATTTCTTGAGGCATGTCAGTGGTCACAGAAAATTCTTCTTTGCTAGGTGCCGGGAGACTTAGGCTACTTTTAACCACGTTTGGCGGCGTTAAGCTAGTGTCCTTCTTTCCTAATTTTTCATTCGTAAATCGGTTTGGATTACCGTAGAGAATTTTTTCCGTGGTTCGTTCCGTAGCTTTAGTATTATCAACCTTATCAGAAAAATATTCTTCGCCATTTCCATAAAGCACGTCAGTCGCGTATTTGAAATGCGGGTCACCCCCCAAATGGTTGCCATTATCGCCTTCTGAATCAACTGACTTACTGCCGCCTTTCCATTCCTTTTCCATCGTCCGCCCTCTCGCTGCAATCTTATTAATCGCATTCACCGGCCTGAGAGCATCCGGACCCTCAGCTCCAATTGGATTTGGGGTTAACGTGTCATCTTCCTCGTAATCCGAAGACTCTTCAGAAGAGACTTCCGCCTCTGTGAAGTCTCTCGATTGAATATTCAGAACTTGAGAATCGTAGTTTTTTCTTCGGCTTCCACTATTATATTTTTGCTGTAGTCCCTCCTCGTGCCAGATATCATCCCGATCAAATGATTTCCGTTTACGAGATAAATTATCTTTTTGGGTAAACTGTACCCCGGGTTTCTTGAACGGTGGTCGAAACCTGCCATTGTTATTAGCTACGAACTGAGATTGAGCTTGCCCTCGACTTCCCAAATTTTTCAAAATATCGCCTTTTTTAAACAGTTGCATTTTATTTGAATTCAGCCAAGTAGACTTCGCACGAATCTTTATATTCTTTACTCCTTGCACGAAACTTTCCTTCCATAATCGAATTTTTTTAGTGACATTTGAATTAGTTTCTTGGATTGAGTTGCTGTTAGACGAGGGGTTCTTTGCCAATGTCTCCACACGTGATTTGTCTCGGCGGAAGAAGTTTTTAACTTTGTCTAAGTATGAAGGTTTCTTCGCTTTTCCTGCACCATAAATATCTTGCACATTTATTGCGCTTTCAACACTGTGCCTAGCGTTACTATAGCGCGTTTCCAGTAACACTCGCTTTTTTCTACACTGTTTGCACATGCAACCTCTTCTGTGGCCAGGCATTCTTCCGTAATCTTCGTAGTAATCTTGCATTATTTGTGGCTCTTCAGCGAACAATGCGGTTTTTCTGTTACTTACTTTCTTCGTGTTGAACACAAAACTCGGCCTCAAATTCGTAGACGCACCAACAGCCTGTGATAACCCCGCATTGGTGCTGTCGCCGTGAGCAGTTCGATGGGTCTGATCGTTTACATGCTCGGGGCTAACTTCGTCTAAGCTGGAAGAGCTTGCGTCGCTCGCTACGGGCTCTAAAACGTCGTATTTTGGCGAGGGGATTTGCTCTGCAGCGGGGATTTGCGGGAGATTTCGCTGTTCAGCAGTGATTGGCCTTGTTGCGTTTGTGCGACTCTTTCGCAAATGAGGCTCCCCGTGAATCTGGGCCTTGTGCCGCTCCTGGTTCAGGGCTGAAACTTTCTCTTTTAAATTTCCTGGATCTTGTTTGCTCGACGGCATCGCTGCTGGTAGTGACACGAGCCCACGCTTTATTACTGAGGAACCTGAGAAAAAAGAAAATCATTAGCGTGGATTAACCCATTCAAATTCAGTGGCAGAACTATGAATATTTACATGCACAGGCCTGGAAATTGTTAAAAAATGAATTACTGTCATCATCAAGTTGGAGCACGTACAGTTTAGTTTGAGTTTTAAAGGGTCATTCACAGATCGGTATCTATAATAATTAATTATGGATCCAGTGAGCCCGCCCGACAGAAAGAAGGCGAACCTTGCATCAGCACCTCTTCATCGCTCACGCTTAATTTATAGCCAATTTATGTTGTGTGCAAAACCAATTTTACGGAAGGACTGCAAAGAAACTCTGAACAATAAATACTGTGTGTCTCGAGGCATAACAAAGATACCATTCGTCATTGTGAGTTAATTCCCGTTAAAAAGAATTTCTCGCTTCAGCTTCGAAGTAGTGTACTCCTACTGAAGTTCCACTCTTGTAAACTGAATTAAAGAACATTTACCAAAGAGAAACTTAGTTCCAGTTTGTCTTGCTGGAAGGGACAAGAAATATAATTTCCAAGTACATGTGTTAATAATTACCCATTGGCCTGGTTTGTTATGTCTTGTTTCTGTAGAGAAATCAATTGGCAGTTCATCGGTCCCAATGATGCACTTATGAGGTGGCACGTAATTGGCTTGTCAGGTAGAACGTGCCACTGTATGTGGCATTCTGTGTTTATTATCCTAGTTTGCCTCTCAATTGCACCCGTTAAGGGGCTACTGGTCAAATATGACTAGTTCCTTGATGCTGTTCCTATGAAAGCGTTTTCAGATGCCCGATAAACGGTTAAGCTTTTACAGAATTTAGCCGTGCCTATAACTGAGATTTGACTCTAACAAGAGTCTGGGCTTCTTTTTTATTATAATGCGAACAGTTTCTTTTACAAAATACTGATAGTAATAACTTATGCTAAAAATTCTAAAAAAAGAATGAGTAATATGTTTTCATTGACTTATGGAATTGCTGCCAGTACTTTCAGAGATAAAAACAACGCCTCACTATGAACAATATAGCAGCGATCATGCATGTTATCTGGAGACAGGCTTAATAACCATAAGAAAATCATCATTGCATGGTACTGTAAGAAATTATTGATATATTTGCAAACGCTGTCTAAAATAACCGGTATATGGAAAACAATAACCGCAAAAAGCTCAAAAAGCTCCATAAATTATTCACAAGAAACTTTTTCAGTCTTTTTTGTAGGTCCGTATATATAAATCTCAACGAAAAAGTCCTCAGTTATATAAAAACACTGTCGACGAAAAGAATTCCTTACTTTGGAGGGAAAATTCCAGTTCCAGATATTCCAAAGAGTCCTGTAAAATGTACCGTAGTTACGCAAAGTTTTTAAGAAAGTTTTCCCGTTATTTTCGAGAAGAGCTGTAATTTCCGGAAATAATTGCAATCAATTTGCAGAATTACCGTAGAGGAAAACTCCGTCATATTTCGGGGAAACTTTGGCAGCAAAATAGACGGAAAATATTATTTATTTTACAATTTATTTTGAGCAGTAGAGAATGAGGAATGTCGATATTGGATTTAAGTCATAGTATAGTATTTATGCCTATACTTATGCCATCCCTACTATTTATGCCATTTATGCCTATACTTTCGTTCCCATGTATCGTACATCATAGACTAAGCATCAGTAATTTTATTTTCAGCATAGCCTTTTCAAGTACAGACTGCTGTTTTTTTTCATTGATATGAAGTCATTTCATCTTTGCACTGAGTTCTCTCCTGCGGTAATATTGTTGAATCGTTTTTGCTGAATTTTGTCACTAGAATAGAAAAATTTCATCCTACGTAACGTCTGTCAAGCGAACAGTTTTATTCATTGCCCTTTAATTTCGAAATGATAGTAGATTTCATATTAGAAGTATCGTTTGACGGGTGTTAACGTTTCTTTCATTTCTAGCATTGCCTTGGGACTTGCAATTAACATTGTAATTCCGTTTTAGCGTGGCCCTCTGAAGGGGCAGTAATCATTGCTTTTTATTTCCGATACGGCCTATACTGATCTGGCGTTACAATCATTCACTTCGCTATTGGTATTGTCCTTGAGCTGACCTGGAAATAATTTAAGTCATTTCATGGTATTACCCCATACTCCGCCATTATTACCTCCGCCAAAGAGGTTATGTTTTCATCGGGTTTGTCTGTCTGTCACCAAGATTACTCAAAAAGTTATGGACAGATTTTAACGAAATTTACAGGTATTGCTAGAAATGCTAAAAAAACAGATGATTAACTTTTGGTGAAGATCCGTGCATCCATTTGTTTGTTTTTCTGGCTCATTTTTCTCAATGCCCTAACTCAAAAAGTTATGGACGGATTTTTATAAAATTCATATGAGTTGTTAACTATATTACAAAGAGTAAATGACCAAATTTTGGTTATTATCTGTTGGTTCGTTCGTTTGCCATTGTTTCTAATTTTATGCTTGTTAGCACAGTAACTCAAAAGATAATGAATGGATCTTTATGAAATTTATAGAGTTTGTTAATAATATTAGAAAACATAGATAATTAAATTTTGGTTTGGATCGGTTCGTTCGTTTGTATGTTTGACTCATGTTTGTCATAGCATTTGTTAGCAGCATAACTCAAAAAGCTATGAACGGGTCTTGAAGAAAATTGCACTAGCTGTTATTACTATCAAAAGGCACAAATGATTAGATTTTGGAGTTGCTACAAAGAAAGTCATGGTTTCAGAGCCAATTTGAAATTTTTGCTACCGTTGCCTCGCTTGGCGGAGGGATGCGGTCTCAGAATGCTCTAGTATTTAAGTTGTTATTTACTTTATTTTTCACCTCGCGCACAATATTATGATCAGGTGCTTGTAGCATTACTTACAGCCGACCGGTAAGATCAGTCTGCGATAGCAATATTTAGCTCATGAGGGGCGTGAACAAACCGCCTGTAATTAACTAGACCAGTGGCGGACGGTCTTATCTTCACTCACCCACCGGCCGTCGTTCGGCTTCATGCGAGCAAGACTCAACTGAAGTCGTTCACCCTCGGATAAACTACACGCACACGATACATAAGTGATGACTTCCGCAGCTACTATAATCAGGCTCCTTGGATACTCATATTGATGTCTACACTTCAGCCTTGTATGAACCTTATCGGTACTGTCGGACATGGGGACTGGTGGCATGGATGTGCTGATAAGGTCACATCAATAACTCGTTATAAATTTTCGGTTCATTATAATTTACAGAATAATAATGAATCACTTATCTGAAAATGATATTCGACTGTTCTTATTCGTAGAACTAGCGTGCCCAGCCGTTGCAAAGAATATGTATTAACACCTCGTCTGTGTGTAGTCGTGATTTTGAGATGAAGGCTGGCTTGCACGATATGGCTGTATGTTTCTTCCTAAAATCCAAAATTGCCTCAAAAGTAGGTTCTGCTCTAGCGACAAATAAAGTACGAGAACAAAAAAAAAAGAAACGGTGAACAATAAATACCTCCCATCTATAGAATAGTCAAGATACAACTAAGCATAAGTTTGCGGCACCTCCAAAAAATTCCATCGCTCCAGCCAAGCTTTTACAAGAGCAGTAAGGTGGAAATTTAAGGGTGATGATCTAATTTCTTACTTCTTCCCGTTGTTGAGGACACGACGTACACCAATAAAACATACAAGGCTCTCCATCAGAGCGCGTTGATATATAAATAACTTACTGAAATGGATGAATTATAAAATTAGTCGAGCTTGAAACCCGTCATGGTTCTGGTGATGAGCACACGAGTAAAATTTCGATAGTTCTGAAGGGACTAAATTGCCAGAACGCCAAGCTTGTCGCTCCATTGCACTGTTCACCTGCCCCACGGGTGTATGGGAATGTTGCTTGGAGCTTCTATCGCTTGTGGCCAAATCAGTGAAAAGTCGCATATAGGAGGAGCAAAAATGATCAATACAATACAGTGCGTGTGTCTACTTCGTACCTCTTGGCAACTCTCAATTTCACTGCAAGACCAATTTACCATACTTTTCCTGTCAGTTAACACCTTTATTTGTTCTCATACAATCATGCTCACGTAAAAAAAAACACAGTGGAATTATTACGCACATATCAAAAATACCAAACTGCAAAGTAGAACATAGCTTTACCATAGAGAACGTGCGTGCCCTTTTAAAGTGATTTGCTCGCTTGTGGAACACATGGCTTCATACGTCAGTAATGTCTTGATGCCACATTCGAATATAAGGCAGCCTAAATAAGTAACTACAATAATCATTTGCACCCTAGTATGTGTATGCAAAGACAACAATTATATAGTACTGTTCTTATCTTATCTCACACTCGACCAAATTTACTGTAGTTCCTCGAAAATTCTATTCAATACAATACAATATAATCACAGTCAAGTAATGAACTGCTTACAGGACAAATTCAATTGGACGCTTCGTTGCTCGAACTCAACGACCAAATTTGGCCTAGATCCATGTTAGGGAGTTCACTCCTGATGTAAAGAAGTTCCTCCCAGAGTCTACTGAAGTATTTGTGTGCGCACTGCGACTCTTGCTAACTTTTGGCTCTCGTCTGCATTGGTTTTTTAAGAGTTTCTTTCGTCCTGTGATTCTGCCACCGACTTCCAGTGTCTGCTATATTCTAGAAAATTTGCTTTATGCAGGCATGATCGACTGGGCGCCAAAATTAAGCCTTCAAGACTTGACTTGTTCGAAACTTCACGCAGGTGTCGAGGCTTCAACCCGCTCAATTGAGTTCCAGACAGTGGCCCTCAATCCGTACGTTGCACTTCGAGCTTTCAAAAACTCAACTTTGCTCCATAAAGCAGAGTGTTCAGCACAGTGTTCAGCACAGTGTTCAGCACAGTGTTCAGCACAGTGTTCAGGTGACTCAGCGAAATTGCATTGTTTCTAGCACTTGTAACACGATTCAAAGAGACAAAGCCGAAGCTTCTGTCTCAAGTTACGGGCAAGTTAAGCCTTGAAGGCTTAATATTGGCGCTCAATCGAACACGCCCGTATAAATTTAAGAAGCACTCGCTACTCCGTGAAGATTTGTAAGTGAAATATCTATTGGCGGTTTGCTAAGTAAAAATAGGTTATGAATCACTGATATATACTAGGAAAGGAATATTGGGCAGTAAACAGCTAATTAACACTTCTAGCAGACTAATTATTGCTGCAAGGAGGATAGATGTCAAAAAGCACTCGATGAAGTTGAAACGACTGAAAATTTTCATTTCATGGAAGAAGATTAAAGTTGCGTTGACACTGGCACGATTTTCGTTCCCGCATCTTCGCGCACTTCTTCTCGCGAATGATTTAATGACTTCTGGTAAGAGCGGGAGGAGTGTGTGATGGGTGTGAGGGTGCTTGGCATGTAGTACAGAGAATTTTGAAGTGTTCAGAATTTGGCACGTGCGTGCCATGTAAATAGTGTACGTGCCACTCGCATGAACCACGGGCGAGCACGGCAGACGGTGCGTGCCGACGCGGAAGAGAGCGTGAACAATGCTTACCGTGCGTAACACTGCGGACAAAACGGTACGGTGGACATGACCAATGCACGAAGGATACTTGACCTACGCGTAAAAAAATAGGGTCATCGTGTGTCAATGTGGCCTACTTTTGGCCACGCATTGCGTAGTCTGCGCGTAACTTATGTGTGTACACTCTACAGTACCCGAACAAAGCGACAACATAGCTGCAGTACCGAGCTGGTACACATTCCTGTGCCGCATTGCGGGCCTCTGCGGGGGCAAAGATGGTGCAAGTTGCAATGTAGCTTAATTTCTTTCAGTTGTCGCAGGTAATGGATTAGAAGCCAACGCCTGAAACTCGAATGAACGGGTCGAAGCCAACGTACCTGCCTCAAGTTTCTGGCAAGTCTTATCGAATTGGCCAAGATCGACTTCGGGCGCGTTCGACTGGGCAGCGAAATCGAGCGTTTGAGGTTTGACTTGTCCGGATCTCCAGACAGGTGCCCTGACTTCGACTTATCGATCCAAGTAGTAGGTGTTGACACTTCATCTATTATGTGTGAGACTTCCATGAACTTAGTTTAACGTCGTAAAATAGAGATATCACTCGCTTCAACATGAATGGGCTGCGTGTAGCACCAATAGCACGATTCAAAATGACGAAGCCAAAGTTCCTGTCTGCATCTCTGAAGGAGTCAAGTCATGTGGGCTTGGATCTGATCGACTTCGATGACCCAAACGACTGTTATGCAAGGAGTTTACCAATGCCTAAAATTTTCGAAGATTACATCTCGTCGCGAAGTGAACGCGTCCTAAGTGTGAACAGTGGGAGACAGAAGCAGCACCACAGGTACAAAATGCTGAAATTTTACTCCACGTCATGTTTATAATTGCATTATTCATGAAAGCGAGTTTGTTTGTGAAATAAGATATTGCTGAGTTTATTCATAAAATGTGTAGTTGTAAATAAATAAAATGTTGTGGTTATTCTTAGAAGGGAATCTGCTGGTGCAAATATATATATATATATATATAATTTGATTATTCATAAAATGGGTGTTTACTGGCGTGCAAGATTTTTTCTCCTATACATTTTGTGTTCGGTTCATACTCTCACGTCTTTCTAGTAACGCAGTCATTCTTCCCACGCTCACACATAGGAACAGCTAAGTATGATATGGTACGGTTGCGTGAATATTCCCTTAACTCTCCACCACCCCATGTTACTGATGTTGGACGCTTCAAAAGATGCTATTCCTACAACATTAATCCTTTAATGCCCGGCTGGGTAGATGGTTAACATACGCGTTAGAAAGTTGTGCTTCCTTTCCCTATCATCCTGATATTTTTCAGTCGTATTCATTACTTGCGCCAAATAAATAGAGGCTTATATTATTTCACTAGAGTGCCCATGCTGCAAAAAAACTACAGCGAGGAATTTGTGATGACCTTACCTCATTGATGACACTTTCGTTACTAATATACTTCTGCGTTATATGCTACAACAGCCGACTCAAATTGTCATAACATATGAGTGCTCTCTGTTTCCAAATATCTAAACAACACAGTCGTTCCTTCCCTAAAAGCATCGCTCAATTTCAATAAATTCCCAGGCGCGTATCCTAAATATTTACGGTATGACTGAAGTTCAGTACACCGATATTTTTGCTTTTCAGCGAAAACTGCTTCGTCGAAGGGAAAAGCAAGTTGGAAAATCATTTACGCAATTTGTAAGTTGTCAAAGCAAATATATATTCAATGCATGGACAAGATAATATTAATAGCAGACTCCATAGCAGCGCTAAAACAAGCTGTACATATCTTTATAGTTAGGATTTCAACGTTGGCTGAGCAAGAAGTGCATTAAATTAAAAAAGAACGAAATTTAACGTTAGCATTCCTCTGCCACTTGGTCTAATTTTTGCATGTCGATCTGAACCAAAGCGTAACATTATTACAATATTTCCAACCTGGCCTATTTTTCACCAATCTCTTTCGTTAAATGTGTGACACGAAACATACAAATACATAAACAATTAAATGTATAAACACATGACGATATTTCTTACATTGTTTGGATTGATTATCTTCGAGTCCGTATGTCGTACATCCAATTTATTTGCGTTCATTTCATCTCGTTGAGAATGGTATGAAAGAGCAAAACTGGCGTCAACTCGTCAACTATTCATTGCAACTTGTGTCGGCTGCAGCCGCTCTGTCTCCTGCACCCCAAATAATGCCGCTATTATGGGTCTCTCGACTCGAAGAAGATTTAGTTTTTCCAGCAGTGACTAATTTTTTTTTTCAGTCACGCTAGTGTGGAAGTTGCCTGTATCGACCTGCACGACTAGTTTCTCTCCATCCAGTTACAGAGACTTAACCTTGTCTAAAAGCCGATCTACACCTTAGTCTTTCCAACATGACAGCTCGTCCGAATATGTAACTGTGCCCTACATAGAAACAGCAGAGATGTGCACTGTTCTCTAAGTTTTATTTCACCCTCAATTTAAAGAGATATCCATAACTGGCCTATTGTGACATTTGCCTAGCAAACTAATTCGCAAGGGTAACATTTTCGTAACATTTTTCTGAAACGGCCCGCTTGCTTTTCGGGTTGTGATTGCTACCCGGGCGGCAGGCGGCAGATGGAACACACCTTGCCCAGGGGTTGTGATTGCAACGAGCCTCGGATTCTCGGTGACGCTGTTGCTGAATGACGTACAAATGTGTGTTTACACTAGAATGTTTCGGCCACTGCACGTGTTATTTGGCGTCTGAAAGCGTTATTGTATATGCGTTAAAACAGCTGGCAGGTGCATAGCTTTGTGAGTTCAATTGCACCCTAAATTATTAGGAAGAGATTCTGTATTCGCAACTTTGGTAATGACATTGACCTTGTCAGCTAACGTGACATTTAAAATTTCAGCAATTGTTTTGGTATGCGTGCAGTGCGTGCAGTTACCATTACACGGACACAATAAATTCTTCGGACGCTCAGTTCTACTATTAGGGACCAAAAAGTATTGTCTTTAGAATGTGTCTGAAGTCTTAAGCTGGTTGCACACTGTAGACTGCGCACTACAAGGTGTCCTAAAGTTTGGCCGTTTCCGTGTCAGCATCTGAAAATTCTAAACTCTTCAGACCTAATTAGTTCACTGCAACTGTGGAGATATATCCGAACTTTACCAACTATGTTAAGGATACTTAATTGCTAAGTATGCTGACTATACTGCTCACATTTCAAAGACTTTCTGTAGGTGCACAGTTCTGTTTGCAAGGGTGCAGTACAACGTTTTAACGGTGCGCACTGCGTGTGAGAGAAATGATAAAATAATAACCTATAGTGTGAACCAGCCTTTCCATAGTAAGTCAAAGGTGAGTCAGTGCAAGGATTTAGTAAAAGTCTAGTTCTTGTCCCGCATACACAGGCTCTGTATGTGCGGTTATAAAATATATTCAGATCTTTTGAGTGTTATAAAAATATATTTTAATTCACAATGCCACAGCAGCGGAGGCCAAACAATGCTGATATTGACATTCGAGGTAGCGTCCACCACCAGGAACATTGAGTTCTAATAAGAGCCTTTTGACGCTGGCGCTATAGTTTTCGACGATCTGTGGTCGACTACTGCCGTGCACTCCTAGGGCCAATTCGCAGCACAAACCAGTGCTTGTGGATTTCCCAGTTAGGGTGTGCGGTGCAGTTGACTTTGCCTCTGAAAGGTTTGGTGGCTGCATGCATGATACCTCCGGGTCTCGGTACCTCGCCTTAATTAAGTACCACTTCCGGTAGTCTATACAGCGCCCTGTAGGCAATGGAAAGGCTTGTGGGAAAGAAGACAGAGAATACCAATAAATTTGTAAAATTGACATTATATTCATACCAAATTAAATTAAAGTGTATATGGGTCCTTTTCCCTTTAATTAATGTGCTACTACCGTAGAAATGGTATCTGATGAAAAGTTGACAAAATTCCAAATTACGTAGTAGTGTGCACATTCGCATGTTTGTTTGAAGGTAGGGGGGGGGGCAGAAACCTACCTGGAAACTCAGCAGGCTGCTAGGTCTATGTCGACTTGCATAGTAAAGTTACTAAAGTATACACCAACTTTTGCGCACAATTTCTGTTTTGGGTGCATCTATTGATTATTACAGCGCACAGTTTGTAGACGAGAGCGTGCAGTGTTCTGCTGTAGAGATCGAGCGGCCATAGTTCATAGAGTTCGTATGTAATTTAAGCCGAAATAGAGCTGGACCTCTGAAACTTTTTTTTTTTTTAACTTTTATTTTCATAACGCTATGACGGACACGCTGTTCACATCTGAAAAACAATAGCTATTAAACTAACTTCGCTCGTTTTTTGTTCTAGTCTATTCCTCCAATTTAATTAATTTAATAAGATAATATACCTGTTCTGGGGGGGCACTTTATTCACTGTTCACGAAGCGTGACGCACACCGCAGGCATGTATAGGCCCGGGCTGAGCAATATAATAATGGAGGGATAATGGGATCGTCAAACAACGCCGCATCCAGGACAAAAGTTGAGAACTTGTAGCGAAAGGGAGACAAGACGTTTTGTGGAGCGGATATTGTCGAATGGCTTCATGAAAGATGCGAATAACTTAGGAGTTGTTTTATTTCGAGCTGGTCCGGGACTCCTGTGAAATTGACACATCACCTGAGTGTAGTTGTGATAGAATCCTTGGGGCGGCCTGCGGCTCGTGCTGCTCGCCATTCACAGACGACAGCAGAGAGTTATATTGTGCAGATGGCGTTAGAAGCCATAAGTGGAAGAGCATGCAGCCCTGAATGAAATCTCGTCCAGGATGAAATTTGAGATGAGATAGACGAATGAAACTTGTGTGCACGGACTAAGGTTGCCTGAAACGTAAAAAATTTAATGGTCAAACGAAAGAATTTGAGCCATTGTCAAAGAAATCTCAATTGTCGCACTCATTACAGTACATATATAATAATTTGATGGTTTTGACAAATTCTGTAAATTCAGCGGTAGAAACTTAATTATTCAATTTTTAATAAGCATTCTCTTACAGTTAACCCTATAACTGTACTGGCGAGTGTTTTTTTTACAGCCCACTGTTACGCAGCGCAAGTACTTGCTGCACAGGCACCAGCTTTTCGTCAGTCTAGTGTGTGTCCAAATCCTGATAATTGATACTTGTTCACTCAGGGTCGGTTCGGTTGTTATTGAGGGTGGTTACGTTGTGCTGAACCGCAGGTGCAACGTCACACCTTGTGGAGATAGTGCCACGCCGCAGTTTGTATTGCCGTGAGGACTCCAGTTTCACTTTTTAGAGGACCACTTCGACATGGTAATAGTTCTGATTTACAAAGAAAGTCAACATAATTTTCCTGAGAGTAACATCAGTCATACTGCTACCGGTCCCATTGCTTGATGTAACTTCACTTGGTGTTATTTCGAGCTAGTTTCACTGAAAAAATGCGTGCAAACTTGTGAGGTGCTGGCAAAGACAACATATATTTTTCGAGACTGCAAATTATTCGCGTACATTTGCATCGTACGATGTTACCTTTTGATTGTGCTCGGAAGATGTCACTCGATCATACCCTGCGCTGCACTTGTCAGGAATTTGATGTGCACCATAAAGACATCTAAAACATTATCGTTTACTGTGTACGCTCAGAAAAAATATACTCGAAGAAATTCGTAAGAGGTATTTTCTGCAATTTTCTAGGCGATGTATCATCACGCTACATGATGTATGAAGGGCAGTGCGGGAGTCTATCATGTGATCTTCAGTCACAAACTGCATTGTAGGCATTTGTCTTCCGACATTCATCATATCTAGCTAGTGGGTCAGATGAGTGATGATGCCAACCGTATAATTTTTCTTCAAATTATTGGCACAACTTTGTCTTCGCTTACTAAGACTGCTCGTTGAAAAACAAAATAACCCTTCGGCGCGTGCCCGACATGTTGTCTTCATGTCAATTGATCACCGTTGCATTTTAGTCCTGCTGTTGGGTTCATCACACTTCCTGACATTACCAGAGACCTCTTGGAACCTCACAACTCGTGCAGTAGCATATTCTTCTGTGGCAACAATTGAATAGGCACTGAGTCCTCGAATAGACAATGCCCCCACCCCCAGGGTGCGGACACACAGTTTTTAGAGACCAACACTGTTGTCTTTGCATTCTCACTTTTGTATTAAGACACAAAGCTGTAATTCCTGCCATGTTTCAAGTATTAGCATGTGCATACAGAACGTATATGTATAATCATACTCTGTATAAATAGTATTGGTATTACCATAGACAGCAACAGTACATGACTCTTAGGTCAAGAAATGTTTGTGCAGAGCCTTTGACACTGACGGCCAAAAGTCCAGCGACAGTGAGGAATTGTTTTGTATCTTTCTTAGAGGTTTTTAAAACTTCGACTGGATTTTTATTAGTTTAATTGGCCGAGCTTTCGACGATCTCAACGAAAGTCGTTTTGTAGGCAAAAAACTTCAAGACCTGTGAGTTATGATAGCTGTATACAATGTATCTAGGATACGGAGCAGTATTTTGTTTTCAAAAAGTGTATGGTTGGAGAGCTCAGGGGCAACTGTTCACACTAATAATTTCGGGATTAGCTTGTAAATTTCTTGAATTTGTTGATAGCGATTATAACAATTTGCATTTAAAATCGAAAAGCTAGACTCTAGAAATTTTCTTTTCTTGTTGTGATAATCTTGTTGCAATATATCAAAATTCTGCCAATTAATAGTGTGGCCAGTTTCGCGGACATGTTGAAATACTAGAGAATTGACTTACTGCTTTTCTACAATGGCTTCATGTTCGTTTATTCTAGTTTGGACGCTACGACCTGTCTCTCCAACATACACTTTTTCGCAATTGTTGAAGTTAAGTTTATAGACGACGTTTGCTTTTGCCGAAGGATGTTTTTGTCTTTAAGATGACATAGCTGTTGTTTGATTGTATTTTTCGATTTCTTTGCCAGTTGAACGTTGTAAGGTTTCAGCATTCGGTTGACTCTTTCTGAAGAACCTTTTATATATAAGGAGCAGCGATGTATTTTACTGTCGGTGGATCGGTCTCATTTTGATGATTGACAATTTGGCGCTTTCGCCTTTGTTTCTGAATTGCTTCTTTCGCTATCTTGCTCCGGTAACCGTTCTGTGCATGGGGAGATGTTATAATTTAGAGTTCATTTTCCAACTGATCTGCGCTGCATTAGGTAAATGCTCTAGTTATTAAGGAATTAATTACGCTTTTCTTTTGATTCATAGGGTTGTTCGATTCGAAATCTAAGTATCTGCTGGTGTGGGTTGGTTTCCGAAATATGGGGAAATTCAATGAAGAGTCGTCTTCATGGTGGATAGTCAGATCAAGGAAGCTTATCTTGTTATCAGTTTGGGCATCATACGTGAACTGGATGTTTGGATTTATGCTGTTTATAAAAGCATGGAAGGTTTCCAAACTGTTCTTTGAAATCACTGCAAGGATATCATCCACGTAGGTGCAGAGGTGATGCTGCAGTCCGTGACCAGCGGGGTGGCTAACAGCGAGTTATCCCCACAGTTCACGTAGCCGCTTACAGTAGGTTTATCTGGCACTTTCAGTAGGTATGCGTCCAGTAAGTTTTTAAATTTCGCAGTCTCTGTCCCGGTGATATTTCGAATGTAACGAGGCATTTTGTTGAATAATCTCGCCTCTCGAACCACGAAACTATTACAATACTTTGTGGCTATCGCATCACCACGAGCTTTGATCGGGATGCGCACCTCACAAGTGCGACCAATACGGTTTGAGTGTCTGGCCTGGATTCGCCCATTGACATTAACAGTAATTCCTTCTAGATTTTTCCAAATACATGTGATCGTAAAACGCTCTAATCTCCCTTGAATTGAGTACATTTGAAGTTGAGCCAGTCTTTCGTGATAGTTTAAATCTTTCATGTCTCGGATTTTGGCAGTGAACGATCTCTGGATAGCCTCAAGGCGCTCTAGCTCTTTCCGTTTGCTTGGCATCCAAAGAGGTGAACAGTATTCAATCCTTGGCAGTATCAGTTGTTTCCATAAGGTGAGCATTGTGTCTGCCTCTCGTGAACAGAAAGTTCGAAGCACCCATCCGCTCCACTTCTTGCCTACGGTTACAACTCGAGCCACATGATCATCAAAAGTGGTATTATCTTGTATTCTCACCCCAAGATCACTTAACATTTACTTTCTCTCGATTTCGCTCCCATCTCTCGTAGTGTAGGACGTGGATTCAGTAAGGGAGAAGTTTTTTCCGTATCGTAAAATTTCAAATTTTGATTCGTTGATGGTCATGTTGTTAACCGATGTCCAGTGAAAGATGTTGGTTTGGTCTGGTTGCACATTCCGCACGTCCGCCGTTGATTGTACCGCTGGTAATATCCGTGTGTCATCAGCGAACGATGAGGGAACGGCAAACCTGAGTGGTGCCCCATATCATTTATCATGATAAGGAAGAGTATTGGACCAAGCATGGTGCCTTGTGGGACTCCACTGAGTACCGGCTGTCGTTTAGACACTGTAAGTATTGTTCGTGGAACATATGCTCGACAGTCGTAACACCGCATTTTCTGTAGCTAGCTCCGCTTTGAAGCATAGCTCGGTACTATTTTGTAGGATTCTTCTTTTGAGCGCGGTAAATAAAAGGCTATATGTTTGACAGGGATTTTGATCCTGCAGTACCTAAGCTATTTCGCATATTTTTCTTTAGCTAAGTTACCTCGTGGCCGTTGAAAATCAACGTCGTTAGGTAGAGATCAAACCATTTTCAACTCTTATTGCTGCCAAATTTCGATCTTGATGGTTCAACTAACAGCTTGTATCCAGGTTACAGTAAGCACTGAGCTTTCCTGGGGAATTCATTTGACTGAACTAAATATATATATATCTTCTTGGCGCTACTTCATGTTTAAGTAATATCCAAGCTGATTTTCGAGCTTTTATTTCTAGGAGGCAACTTTTGCTCTCAACGGTACAACATTTTTTACAATACTGGAAGAGCAAGCCTACGGGTATGAGGCATAATATTGCAGTAGAACCCGCACCGCAAAGAGGAACAACGAAAACTTTTCCTAAAATTATTGCTGTATTTTTTTACGTCTTGGCATTCTAGTTTATTATACAGAGGATAGGGAAAAGTGACCATATGATCCCCGTAATCAATTGCACTTTCTATCATCGTGTATCATATATACAACATTCTAATCTAAACACTGTTACTACTATGAGTCAAGCACGTTTAAAACATGAATGGGATGGTAAATGTGTCGACTTTTGTGTATTATAAACGAACCTGTGCCAGTAGCAGAGCCTACAGTCTCCAGTACGCTGTGTCTGCTGCGCACGTGCCGAATCGACTGGACCCATCAAATCGTAATACCCACCAGTCTTCTTATTTACTCGCCGGTATCGATACATCTGCGCTATTTTTTTGCAAAGAAGAAGACGGTGCCACTACGCTGATGAGGAGACTTCCAATGATTAAAGGAGCAGCTGGTTACTGATAACTGAACGCGGCCATGCGTCAAGGTTTTAGCTTGGCCCACGACGTATTCCTGCTGCACGAGAATGACGTTGCCTCTATGCTAATGAATGTTTCTTGTTGTACGTATAAACGGCATTGCTCACTACAAATTAATTTTTTTGTTTTACTGAAACGACGTTCCTTTTACACGAAAAACTTCTCATCTATACTCCAGAAAACAACCAACCTGCTGCGTGCAAGCTAAATTCTTGCTGTACCAAAAAGACGTACCTGCTGCGGTATACATAACGTACTTACTACGGAAAAATTACGTACCTGCTTGCAGAGAAACGTCGTACCTGCTGCACGAAAACGACGTGCCTGCTGCACGAACACGACGTACCTGCTGCGGGAATACAAAGTATTTGTTGCACGAAAACAGACGTGAATGCTGCACAAAGAAACATTCGCGCAGAAGGAAACTAACGCGTCTTTTGTCAAGAAGAAAGAAGCAACTCACCCGCGGGCATTGCTCGCAAGTAATTTCTACGCAATCGTGCGTGTTTACCGTGAAAGGGCGTTGAAGTTATCGTCGTGTGTTTTTTTCGTATCTTTTGTGCTGTACTTCATCGTGAGTAATCATAAGCTGAACTTAGAAAATTGTTTCTGCGCTCGTACGAATAATCTATACTAGGCGGCATAATAATCTGGGCTTAAGCATAATCAGTGTTGCATATCGTTAAAATCTAGGTTTGCCGATAAGGATAGATGTGCTTCTTATAAATCTGTGTGTTATCATAATCTGTACTACGCGGGGCAGACCTGCAGCTCTAGTACTTCATATTCGACGGCATGGTCACGGCATCTCTGCTGCAAGGTGTTATCGCCCGCTGCTGAGTTCATTTGATGCACCAGTATCTCTGAAGCACCGAGGTTTTGCAAATGTTCTGTTTCACCTCAGATTGTTATTTCAAAGTCTCCCAAAGATGAGCTTATCAGAAAAGGAAAACTAATGGCGGTTTTTATACACAATATTACAGTTTTATATGACATCCATCAGCAGCAACGACAGCTTAGAGGTGGTTGGAAACCTTTACATACTTTGAGGGCACATTGCTGATAAAGTTGGAATTTTTTTTATTAATGTTTGTTTGTTTGTCTGTCTACCTATTTTTTGTTAGTGCCCTAGCTTAAAAAGTAATTAACGGATTGTCATGAAATTTACATGAGTTGTTGGGTTTATCACAGACAGTAAATAAGCAAATTTTTGTGATGATCTGTTCGTTCGTTCGTTTGTCGCTGTGTTTGATTTTATGTGTGTTAGCGCAATAACTCAAAAATCACGGATGGATCTTTATAAAATTTTCAGGAATTATTAGTTATGTTAAAAGACACAATTGATTAAATTTTGGTGATGATCGATAGGTCCGTTCGTGTGTTTGACTTATGTGTGTTAGAATGTTTGTTAGCAGCATAACTCAAAAAAGTTATGAACGGATCCTGAAGAAAATTACGGACACTGTTAACATTATCAACAGGCACACGTGATCAGATTTTGGTGTTGATATAAAGAAAATCAGGGTTTCAGAGCCGATTTGAATTTTTCGTTACGTCTGCCTTGCTTGGCATGCATTCTCAGAGTGCTCTAGTTTTTCATAGTTCTTTTCCACTGTGCTAAAGATAATACTTATAAAACAAGTGTTTTCCTGCTTTCCTCATGCTTAAAATAACACACAGTGAAAAATCCCGAACTAAGGCAATTGTAAAAAATCAAGTAGTGGAGTAAGTGGTGGAGAGACAATTAGCTATAAGCTATGCAATTCTTGAGAAAATAATGATGAAATAGCTTTAAGATTGGAGATAACTCAGTATATTATACATGCACGTAGGTAAATGATTTTTATTTCAATTGTCTAACCAAATTTTTCCAAGAGTGGGGAACAAGATCAAGTTGCTTGATTGGGTCAAAAATGCAAAAAGAAAGTAAACCTAATTAAAAATTAAATTCATAGCATCTCACTGTACGGCGGTGAAGACAACGACTAATAATACATTATTAAAACTTTTATATATGTTGATTTAACTAGGTATTTTCCAAACTAAAGCTATTAATAACACAGTCTCCAGATGGCACAGGCGTCAGTATATTTATAAGGGGTGGTACGCTCATCTGTTCATGGAATTGGCACAAAATTTGGTGCGCATTACATACTAGCTACAGAGTTGAGTAACTTTAGTAGCTATCTATTGTGTTACCTTATCTCATAAAGTAACCGAGCTTATAACCGAATTCTAAATCATTTGATATGGTTTCTGTTTATGTTGTTTTTATTCATTTTTTCTCGTGGCCGCGCATGTGACTCTTTTAACCACATATGTATGTCATCTCGTATCGTAAGCAAGTCAGCAAGTAATCGAATTCACGTCGTATGAAAGTGAAATTTGAGAAAAAAAATAAGAAACTACGAATAAATGCTCAAAAATGTAGATAGAATGCATTCTTGTTAAATAAAGTGAAATTCAAAAGTGAATACGTTAACTTTGAAGTGTTTTTAAACGATTATAACATCGATCTACAGTGCCTCAGTTAAAAATAAATTATATACATATATGTATTCGCTGCCAGCAACCATTACGATTTAAAGAGCTTCGGTTTATCACGCTCGCATAATCCCCGCTCATTTGGGTGCTCGCTCAAACTGGGCCCCGATCGAAAGGTCCAGGTAGGGACTCTTACCGACATCAATCTGCCTGGTAAAACTTCAATTAAAATCTTTACATATCACTTTCAACTTATAGGTGTGAGCACACCTCTTAGCGGTGTGAATGTGTTGGAGTGGGGGTTATTATTTATTTGGATTATAGCTTATGCTCTGCCGTTGCTAAGCAGTTTCCCCTTTGCTTCTGAGTCGGTAGATTTCGGCTGATTTCGGAGATTTCAGCCAATTTTGGTAAATTTTGGTGTTTAGGATGACCCGTTTTCTGTAGATTTCGTCCGATTTCGGTCGATTTCGGTGTTTAGGGTGGCCCCTATTGGGGTGCGGGCAGGTTTACCGTCTTGCTGCAACATGTAATCTGCATTTCTAGTTATTCTCCTTGCCCAAGATAGGACTTTCGTGGCGAGAACATCTTTAGGCGTCTTTTTGTGACCACCGCGAGGATGATTCCCCCTGATCGCGCATGATTCGCACGTTTTTGTGACCTCATTTTGACGTGATTTTGATAGCAATCAACCGTGATCAGGGGTGAGAATTGATCGTAGCGTGATTTCCTCCGCAGGCTAATCATGCGTGATCAACGAGTGATTCCAGCCGTTGGACAAGTAAAAATTCGAAATTTGAAATGCAAGTTCGTGATGTTTTCTTATATTTGTGGATATATTAAATGATGTTATGGTGATTGTTTGTAATATTGACTTCAGGAATTGTAGTTTCCTTACTTTTATGCCCGTATATGTTCAAAATGCTTTAAATACTGCTAGTTCAGTTATGCATTAACTTCAAAATAAATAAAAACTTATAAGAAATCTGTTCCCAACCATATTCAAAAAATATGATATAAATATATTATACCAAAATTGACATGGCGGCTCTGGTTTGTTTACAAAATTGTTGACCGTTCTTGTGCTTTTCAATGATCACGATGATCATGATCATGGTGATTCTGATTATGAGCGTGGCCACAAAAAAAGCCTTTTGTAGTCGACAGCTGTCGGCTTGCAGCCTCGAGGGAACCACACCGAAGGCATTTGTTTTCCACTGGAGTGCATGACTCTGAGCACAATCACAGAGGCAGGGTGTTTGGTCGTGCACACGTTCCTAAACTCAGATATATCGTGACCGAAGCTAACAACACGATCATTCTGCATGTTTAGCACAGCCTGCACAGGGTCGACCAGGAAGCAAAGAATGCAACTAAAAAAAAGCTCTTTGCTTCCTGGGGTCGACTGTGAACGCTTGCAAATTCGAAAAATGACAATTCCATTCCCATGATTTTTCAGGTTGATAAGAAGAAGCTACATCGCTCCCAACGTTTCTGTTTCATTGCAAGAGTTAACAGAGGCTTTTTTAAACGTCTTAAGCTCTTTTCCTCTTCAATCTTAATAGCTCTACTCACTCTTGTCTTGCCACAGAGATATTTTTCCTTGCAAGATGAGTCATTCTGAGCGTTGCATTATTTTTTACGCGCATTAAGTGGACCGCTGTACAACTAACGCTAATTATGTCCTATGTTAGTATTAAGTGCTGTTCTAATGTTTATCTTAGGTATGAATACCTCAGGATGATGTGCATCCACCTCACACAGCATCCACCTGAGAAATACATGATGTTACTATTATAATTGAATCATTTTCAAAATCTTTCATAATTGTCTCTGTCTTCACAACTCAATGTCGGCATGTGCGAATTGTCGATCCCTTAGGGCTTCACCTTTCTCAATGACTTACAACTCTGTTCACTGTCATCCAATTGACACTAATTAGGCGCTTGGCAATGCACGTCATTTGCTAGCTCGCAGGTATAGAAGAGCAGCGATGTAATTTCTTTTATTTATTCTATTATTTAATTAATTCCAATCCATTAATTATTTGAACGTTACTGAAGTTTCTTTCAGCTATTAGCAAGCTTATTCCAATAAGTCTGCAAATTATTACTGAATTTTTTAAAAAATAAAATGTAACCGAACTTATGAATCTCCCGTTATACAGCTTTTTTCTGCGAGGAGCACTGTGGAAATTTTAAAACATTGCATTTCCTCGTGTCAGCTGAGTGATGTGTAGCTGCATTAACGAAGGAATCCACCTCGGTTTTCTAATACTTGCGGAAACGTATATTGAATCATCGCCATGTATCAGATAATTCTGGGTGAAAATGACACACGTCTCAGTCGGATAAACAAAATCAGCTGACTTTTTTATACTAAATTATCGAAAAGTATAGCCCAAGAATACTCTGGATGGCCTCATGTACCACCTGTTGACGCACTGACGTTCATGCTGAAGCCTGAAATTAAGTTGTTGCAACGTTATGAACGCATAAATAATTAATGATACAAGATAATATTACTTCCGTGCAATTTCGTTACCTAGAAGCACCTGCATCTGCTGCTTCAACGCTGCCTCTGCATCTACATGCCTGATTGATTAGACCTAGGATAACCTATAGCTGACTATAGACGTATATATGACTAGAGTCATGCCTTAGCAACGAAGGGAAAGTGAGAATGTAAGGGCGGCAATGTAGTGGGCATGAGCCCGGCCTCTGCATGGACACTGTCTGTTCTCGACCCCGCTGTTCCCGTCGAATTATTGTCGTAGATATTGTGCTATGCTGCGAGAGGTTAGATATTTACAAGGACTCTATACGGAGTTGTAGCCATACAAGTATACTGGTTCGCTGGCACTACCATTTCTTAAATATAAAGCAATTACACATTCTAAGTGAAAATGTATATGGTTTCTGCTCATTTATGGTAAATGGTTTTTAGTTTAAATATTCTGCATATCCTGTTTGTCGTTCACGGTTGTAAATCCACTTGTGCGTACGTGTGCCTCCTGCTTAAAGAGTACACGGCCTCTTGCTAGGATGGGTAATAAGGTACGTGTGGCACGCTTCCTGGAAAGTAATCCCACCCACTGTCAAGCTAGGGAGTAACGTTTTTTTTTTTTATGAGGTTGTATCTGGCGATGAGATTAGAATGAGGTACATGTATTGACAGGAAATGTTAATTTTCTACCCTTTTTGATGTCTGTTCACTGAATATTATTATTTATTCCGAGAGTATTTTCATACTGGCCAAAATCAAAAAAAGTATGGCTCGTGGTCACATCTTTTTTGAGCAATAAATACCGGCATGATTCACCGTACCTATTTCATTCCTACAACGACAATTACAAACAGGCGTGTGCTATGCTGAAGTCGAACGTCAAAGCAATGTATGAGAGCCAGAGTCCTGTTAGAATTGAGCTCACCTCCCCCCAGGGATGTCGCGACCGGGGGGGGGGGACTCCCCCCCCCCCCAATAATTCCTGGACGGGCTATACAGTCGGTA
>LQNS02276620.1:2243487-2261287 GCA_001587735.2 Parhyale hawaiensis
TATCTAAAAAGTATCTAAAAAAGTATCTAGATACTTGTATCTAGATACAGGCAAAAAGTATCTAGATACTACATTTAGATACAACATTTGAAAAGTATCTAGATACAGCACTTAGATACAAAAAAGCATCTAGACACAGTATCTAGATACAAAGTATCTAGATACTGCCCAGCTCTGGACATATACAGTGTGGAATAGGTCTTCGAATGAGAGACAGTCAAGGCTCTCTCTCCTGGGCCCAGACCTCGATTATCGAAACATAGTTTGACCGGCTTCTCACTGACTCCGGAACGAGTAGCCGGGGATAGGACGGTAAAGTCGTCTGCGTACGATGTTATGGTAATATTCTTGAACGCCTTGTCCTACGGCAAAATCAATTAGAGCTGCACTCCGAGAGCGGAGGCCTCCGCCAAGAAACGTCATGCGGGAGGATCATCTCCACTCTAAAGGCGGATGAGACTATTTTGGTCCAACGGCATCCCTGAGAGGAGATGAACCGGTTGGTGCCATAGCTGAGTACTCAGTCTTCCGCAGTCTGCTCCTCTCTTCCCTCGGGTAGTACCACCTGATGCTCTTTTCCTTTCCTTGTGTCAGGAAACATAGGTGTAGGCATATCATTTATGGTTTTATCGCATATAGTTTTGAAGATTCAATATTATTTGTGTTCTGAGGTCATTTCGGCCGCCATCTTGAATTTCATACCCTTAGCATGTTGAGAAAAATTGGCACCCTATTTTTTTTTAAAAGCTTATGATACCTTCTTTAAAAATCAGGCAAGATTTTACTTTTAACAAAAAAAAAAAATACACGAAATTACAAATGCGCCTACACTACTGGGTCCTTCAGTGAGTTTTCATTCACTTGCACACTTACAGAAAGTGAATGGATTGTGTTTTGCCGTAGTTACTACCTGCGCCTTCTTTCCTCGCTTGGAAGCCCCAATAGTTTCCTTGACTTCCTAGCTTGCCGTAACGACCCAAGGATGATGATACGGAACAGGTTTGTGCCCTGCCGAACGCGGCGGACGTACGATGGACCGGTGATGTCACGTGGTCCTTCGATCGTATAGCTCAGTTGGGAAGTATTCAATTGCAAAAACGGTCCAGAATGCCATTATAAACTGCACTGTCAAGACTGTAGATTAGGTCATGATCAGGAGCATGGGCCAATACAACCCAATCATCATTTGCATACAGCCGGAAAGTTTTGAATTTCCCAGGAAATTGTGGCGAAGTAACTTTTGTGGTTCACACTCGTACCGCATTGATGAGGGCATTTCAAATCAAGAGAAGCATGAAATTTTAAATTCAATAAAAAACTGTATTGTTATGCAAAGTTGATTGGTGATACCATAACAATGATTTGAAAGGCTCCAAAATTTCTTTTTCTTCGAAAACGAATAAAAAAGTGCACGAGGGGCTAGGGCAACAAAGTTTAGTTCAGAGAAAAAGAAAAAAAAATTATATTATGAATTAGGGAAAAATAGGCGGCGCTGGGTTAGAGTAAGCTATAATAATAATGTTTATTGATGAACTCTCAAACACAAATAAACAGTAGAATTAGGGCGTCACGAGAAAGAATATTAAGCCTATAGGTAGCCGAAGCTAATCGGGAAAATACAAGAGGCCGCACTCAAACCTAATCGAGGAGCCCCGCGACTACACACCACCGCACAAAACGGGGACTGAAAGTTGGCCTAACTAAACCTACGGTAGCTCAATATTCACGGGACGACGCTGTGGCCAGGCTACAGTTATGTTATGCGGCATGTTACTGTTGACACTGCAGATAATGTTTTCTCAACTTCGATTTTAATTCCGCCACACTCTGAGCATTTCTCAAATACTGTAGCAGCTCATTAAATAATTGATCGACTGACAAACGAAGCCTCGCTGAGATGTAGAGGTGCGGCAAAGAATATTATTCAGATCCCCACGACCCACTCTACGGGTGTAGTGTTCATAGACAGCCTGACAAGACATCGCTCTGTTGAACAAAATAGCAGTGGTAGCCGTGCATCACTTTATAAAGCTTTAATACCGAGAATATCGGTGCGCATCCGGAAATTTTAACAAGGAAGTCCTGTAAAAAACACTCATCAACTGCTACTCCGGGAGGAAAATTTTCACAACGCGGCGCTGCAATTGCGAGATTTTATCACGACCAAACTAACATTACCCCATAAGGCAACACCATACGTCAGGTGACTATAGAACATTGAGTAGTTCAGAGATAATAATACAGGAGGTAGAACGAGTGTTGACCAGTACACCAACGGATTGGAAGAGCTTAGAAATGACTCCTGAACAGTGCTGCTGAAATGTCAACTTGTCGTCAAGGTTTATTCCCAGAAACTTAAAGCCAGTGACTCTGCCCAGCACGCTATTGCGTATTCTTATTACCATATCCTCTGCTACTTGCGGTTTAGATATAACCATATATTTTGTTTTCGTTACGTTAAGAGATAGCCTATTGGCCTGCAGCCAAGTGTCGATCTTATCAAGTTCATTGTATAAAATAGCAGCAACAGTAGCAAGATTACCATCAGATACAATCACAGTTGTGTCGTCAGCGTAGTGTACCAATTGAAGGGTTGTTGCACAATACATGTCATTTATGGCGGAGGAGAGCCGATGTCGAGATAGGATATTCCTAATTGCGCCTCCTGGCCGACTAGCATCACTGTGCGGATCGTCCTTTTCCGGAAATAATAATTCACTTGAAGAAAGCCGTCATATTATGAGATATAAATACATAATTTCAAATTTACATGTTTGTACTGTAGGTCATGCTATACAGAACCGCCATGCCTATTGGATGATATTGTATGTAATAGTATTTAGGCAATCAGGTGAAATAGTGTTAAGTCATGTAGATCTTTCCTCGGGAAGCAGTAACTGCATTTCTCATTTACCTTACTTTAATTGAACAAGCTGTAATATTAGCAGAAACATAATTATATTTTATTTTGCTTCTCGTGCGAGGGTGATCGTTAGGTAGCACTATTGCGGAGCCAATTCAGCTAACTTGTTTGGTATGTGATGCCATGCAAATTAGGTTGTGAATTTATAGCTGTAATATTACTAAGAAATTCATGTACACAAAATTTTTAATGTAAGCGGTAATATAATAATCCAGGAACACCTCCCGCCTGTGGAGAAATAACTGTTAAATAAATTATGTAGAGAAGAAATAGTAGCGGTCCTAAGACAGATCCTTGAGGGACACCTCTCGTTATAACCTTCTCACTAGACGATACACCACATACTGATACAAGCTGCTTCCTGTTAAGTAAATAGGACTTAAGCCATGAGAACATGGGACCTCGTACACCTAAACAGCTCAATTTTTCCAACAGGATTGAGTGATCTACAGTCCAAGGCTTTAATAAAATCGAGAAACACTGCGATAAAATATTTCTTATCATCTATGGCGTAGTGCACAAAATCCAAGAACTCCGAAATAGCATCAGTAGTGTCCGATCTAGGTCTGAAACCGAATTGAGACTTTGAGAGGATGGAAAATTTGTCTAAATATTTCCGCATGCGTTTACACATTAAATATTGAAAAACTTTGCTTGATACTGGCAAGGTGGATATAGGTCTGTAGTTTTTAACATCTGATTTACCTCCAGTCTTATGTATTGGTATTACTCTTGCCAATTTTAGAGAATCTGCAAACTTTCCATGACTAAGTGATTCGTTAAATAACTGTGAAATAAGCGGAGCTATAACTGCTGACGTTTTCTTGTAAATAAATGTAGGAATTTCATTCAGTAACGCTCCTCTAATTTTTAATGAAGATATTACTCCAGTAACCTCACTAGCGGTAGCTGGCATGGCAAAGAAGGAGTGATTAAAGAAGAAATTATTCATGTAAGATAAGGGGCTCCGATATCATACAGGAATTTCACGTTCAAGACGGTCGGCAATACTTGAAAAATATTCGCCAAATTTGATGGCGACGGAGAGCGGACTGCTCACCATATTACCGTTTGTATTTGATTCCGGAGTACACTGATTACGGGCCTTGCTTAGCAGTGTATTTACTATCTTCCTTGCGATCTTAGAGTTATTTTCATCTGTATTAAATTTATTGAGGTAATAGCTAAGCTTGGCACATCGCAATTTACTAGTTAGGGTGTTCTTATAGTCATTGTACACTGGAAATACTATCTGGCCTATATTATACTACCTCAACAAAGAATACTTTAGATGAATTGACCTCCGTAATTCCGCTGTGATCTAAGCTTTCACTAACGTTTTTTATGAGATAGATTTGTATCGAACAGGACAGCACATGTTATAAACCTTAGTAAATCCACTAAGAAATACATTTACCCTTTCATCGAATGAAGCATCTGGACAATTATCAAAGTAAGTAAAAAATCCTGTAATCTACAGCTTAGGTCTTGAAGAGCACTAGTAGAATGGTGAATAAAACCCTTAATTACGCATTCTCTAGTAGTTTTCACCAATAACATTGCGAATATTGCAAAATGATCAATAACATTTATACTAAAAACACCACTATCCAACGTGCAAAGTTGGTTAATCCAAATATGACTTATGATGGTAGCGCTGTTTTCAATCATTCCAATCATTCTAGTTGGTATATATATATCAGGGGGAACAAGAAGTGAGCTCTCATTGTATCAACAAAATCTTGTCATCCAGGATTCAAGTCTAATAGATCCACATTGAAATCTCCTTCAATATAAACTTTCTTGCTACTTAGGTTAACTTTATCAAAAGCCTACGAAAATGCCCATGTGCTATGAGAAGTGACTACATTAGCAAGCAAAAGTTCCGTCAAATCAGTAAATATCTGCAAAAAATTCCCGAAGATTACTTATAAAGTATTATGCAACTGCGAGGAGTTTCATACACAGCAGTGAAGCTATAACGTTGAAAACAACATTTCAATACTTCAAAAATTAAAACTAATAATTTACTATGGCACAGAGTACAGGAACATTGAGTAGCCACTCGCCGGAAAAAGAAATAGCGCTTCTCGTAAGTGAGACTGACTGCGGTGCTGCAGCCGCATTTTCATATGCTGTCCTATTACTTTTTCACACTTTTTAGGATATTTTACCTAAGTCTTTTACATTCAGTAATGATTGGCAGCCTTTACATACTTCAAAAATTTGTAAACGTAACAAATTTACAAAAATGTCAAGGCGTAAAGTGAAATATGGTAAATCAGCTGTTTATGACATCCTTTTATTTTTGCAGTAGAGTAGAATGATTTCGCGATAGTAAAATAAGCAGTCTCATGTATTAGAACAGAGGCTGCTTAAATTCGTGGTATCCTCGATTTGTTATGAAATGCCAAGTAAACAGCTAATGGAGTTGTTAATAAAAATTATTTAGTAAACGGGCTAAGCAAGACAATCAGAAGAGACGGAAAAGCTGTTGGGTGAGTTGGAGCAGCTGGTAGCCATGTCAAATGATGTAGCATTGGTAGCAATTAAGTGATGAAGCACACTGGTCGCCAGTGGCGGATCGTGCCTTGTATTACGAGGGCCTCGTCATTATTAGTTTGGAAGCCATTAGGTGGAAAAGCTTTTTTTTATGCTAAATTTAAGTCTTGAATGTGAGAAGATTGTTATTTGGGACCTATTTTTATATTTGTGTTCTTCTATTCCAAATGCAGGTGGAGCTGGCCCCATTGGCCCTGATGCACGAACCGCCTCTACAGGTTGCTATGAAGTGATGTAACATTGACAGCCCTGAAGTCATCTAGCCGTAGCAGCCGTAAAGTGAGGTAGCATTGGCAGCCGTAAAGGGATTTAGCCTTGACAGCCGTAACGTTATATACCATTGGTAGTCCTGAAGTGATCTAGCATCTGCAGCCGTGATGTGATACAGGCATAGCATTGGCAGCCCCGAAATGATCTAGCATTGGTAGCCTTTAAGTGATATAGCATTGGCAGCCGTAAAGTGATCTACAGTAGCATTAGCAGTCTCGAAGTGATATAGCATGGGTAGCTGTGAAGTGATATAGCACTGGCAGCCGTAAAGTGATCTAGCAGTGGCAGATAGGAAGTGATCTAGCATTGGCAGCACTGAAGTGATCTATGTAGCATTGGCAGCCATGATGTGATATAGCATTAGCAGCCGTTAAGTGACCTAGCATTGACAGCCGTGAAGTGAAAATACATACGTATATCTCTCGACTTTTCGACTTTTACGTGGCCCGACTTTTACGCTCTCTACTTTTACTAACGTAATTTTTCGGACCTATCTCAAGTTTCATAAAATGTGTTCCCTACTCTCAAATATTAGCTACGATTTGTGTAGTATTTTAAACAATTCCGATGAGTGATGTACTATTTATCATTGTTCATTGTATAACACGAACTTCTTGAGTATTTAACAGACATACTATCAATTGCTTTTGTATATATTTGTTGTAGAATAACGAAAAATTTCTTCCGGCTAACTTAACACGTCCACGCTTGAAATACATTTTCCTTTGTAACTGTGACCCAGCGTTGCCAACTTAGCATTTTTCAAGCTAGATTTAGCATTACTGTACCCAACCTTTCTATTAACGGAAAATAGTGTCAATATCGCCTCATTAATAACATGTAGGCATTGTACCAGTACAGATACTAATTCTCTCTTCTGTTATTGTTTAGTATTATTCTTATGTCAGCATTAAGAAAGAAAACCTCAGAGTGCTGTGCCCTAACCTTGTTGGACACAGCATTTTATGAGAAGTAAATGGGATTTATTTATTATTTATTTTCGGTGATTTTGCATTATAAATTTGGTTTTAACATCTAGCACGAACAAAAGCATCAAAACAGAATATTTAACTGGTTTTTGGCAATTTTTATTATTTCTTAGTAGTAAGTGCAAAAATGCAGAAATTTCATGCCAATTAATCCCATTATGTACCAAGAATCACAAATCCTATGATTTACGTCCGCTGGAAGCTTGACCTGAACTTGTGTAATGCAGCCATGGTTGCGATCATGTTAAAGTAATGGAGTGCTAACATACCTATACAGTGTATTGTGTTTATGTAATAAAATGATTCTTCCCCATGATTGTACAATTAAGCTAATGCTGCAGAATTTCTTAACCAAAAACGACAGTTGAGATACTGTGTTGAGGAAACTGTAGGAAGCTGTGTATATACAGTGGCGGGTAAAACTTTACCAACATTCCAAGAAACTGAACATTAAAAATTATACAAGTAATGAATTATTTAGAAGTCTGAGTAATTATTTATAATCGCATGTCAAAAGCCATCAACGTTTTCAAAAGCTCAACTTTGTTTCAGTCCAAAATATTCTGACTGATCGCATTTCTCTAGAAATGCGATATTGCTTAAATGAAGAAATTAAGTAGCTGAGTTTATTACCCGGGTATTTCTTTTTATCAAAAAAGTACTAACATAGTCGCTGTGAAGAATTTGCCGAAGTTCCATACAAAAATTAAAACAAACCAAGTGCTTCTATCAGTGTTTTGTCATATGCTCACAAAATATTAAGAAGAAAACTAGCCCAGTAAAAATTTTGAAAAGTGCTGGAAAATTGTTATCGACGAATAAAAACAAAAAAATTATATTGCTCTTAAATAACTCTGCAGGTATCAATGAGCTACATAAGTCCTTGTGTTATGAGTGGGGAACGGATTTCCAGCATTTATTCTATAAGCGCTATAATGACGATAATGACGATGAAAAAACAGCATTAAAAGCAATTAACTATTGACTACAAAAAATAGCTTTTAACTATAATGACTATTAAAGAATAGCATTTAACTATAATGACTAGGAATGCGACAAATGACTATGAATGACTATAAATGACCATTGGTATTTGGTAACGCTGAAGAGACACTTAAGGCAAAACTGTAGAGACCTATTGAATGAAGCAAGTCATTCAGTGATACTATGTAGTAATCAGAGCCTACAAACATACCTAAAGTGAAGTCAACTAAACGTACTGTTGTTGTAAAATTGCTCGAAAAATATGGGGGCGATGTGATAATTATCAGGAGATGGTGAAAACTCCAAGTGTATTGCTTGTGACAAGGAAATGAGCTAAAGAAAAAAATCTAACTGAATTGCTAATCTTAAAACAACTAAGCGCATGAACAATACGCAAGATGGCGGAATTCGTGCAGATAACGAAAATTAGAGCAATGTGGAAAGTGGATGAGGCGAATGCATACAGGAAGCAATTTAATTTAGATTTGTGCGAGGCTTTAGTCAATGCCAATATTCACATCTGGAATTTGGAGAACAAATCTTGTAAAGAATTTCTAGAAAAGTACACGGGAAATGCAGTGCCAGATGAGTAGATGAGTTAACTATCTGAAAAAATATGTAAATGTTCAGTACAACAACACCACGAGCAAACTAAGGACTAACGTAGTCAACAGTAACTTATGGGTGAGCAAAGAAACAGACATGACAGGTCGACAAATTGCTAACATGGTTATAGGAACACCTGGAACAGGGGAAGCAATACGCAACAATTAGACAAAACAAATAGCACTACGAAACCTCAATTTTTGCAGCTTCATTAGCTTTACTCTTACCCTTTGGCATACTTTTTGACAACGTGCTGTTGCTGGTCAGTGACCCATCTTCATACACGAAGCGGGCTGCTACATCGTTTCATATGCATATTATATCACGATATCGTGCATTTTACTTGTTTGTGTCATGGATTGCACCGAATTGCAGAAGAAATCAAATTCAACTTCCCTAGTGTCGACAACTTAATTTCAAATGTGAAGAAATTTTCCTCAATGCACTATCAAGAATTGAAATGATGAAAGACGCAGCCCCGACTGAATTCTCCCGCCTAAACCACTAGATGGGGGACTGGGCTCAATGCAGCTCTGTACGCAGTGTACTGTGCTAATAATGTTGCATCATAAAACCGTCGTTGGTTTACTTCACCTTGAAAAGGCCTGAGCAATTGAACTGTCTCAACAGCCATATGGTCATTCGCTCAGAAACAATCTCATCTGCATGCTGCCAACCTCTCAACACTGCCAGACTCCATAAAGAAAGTAGAAGAACGGAACTTAAACATTGTAGATACAGTAGGTGTGTTTCAAGGAGCCTACAAAGTGACAGCGTCGCCTATGGCCGTGTAGGGCTCGCTGTAGACAACAAGTGCGAACGCATTGTATTAAGTAACCCAGGATTAGAAACAATCTAGAAAATTAGCGAAATAATAATCGGGAATACAACGAAGTGCGTCTTGAAGAAAACGTCGCCCGCTATGCTCTCTTCTACAAATATGTGCCAGTGACTTCAGATGAACTGCAAAGAAGTTTTTTTAAGCTGAAAATTGTTCTCTTTCATAAACACCTCAACTTAACATGAAGAAATCTCTAATCATATCCTGCAATAATGCTCAATGTTAATATTCCTGTATAATGGTGTTATTGTTCGATTTCTGTAATAATGTTATTGTTTCATTCAGAATTCTTTATTAATTGGAGAAAAATAATATTTATGTTGAAATTTTTTGTTTAAATCTAATGAAACTACTCTATATTGAAGTCATTGTTTTCTTATTAATTTATTGCAGCTGAAATGAATGAATTGATTTAGTCATTGGTGCTTTCTTTATTTAATGAAAGTGTCCTAATGATAGAAAATTATATCACAAATCATGTTCATATAGAGTTCGCGCCCTCGCTATTCAGTAATAAAAACACTATGGAATCATAGAAGATATTACCAATAACTTATTTTTAAAAAATAATTTTAACGGAATGTGGTACGGTAAAATTTAAAGTTAGTGTAGCAGTAAATACTGTGCATTTCCTTCTGGATATACCATAGAAAACGAGGTCATTTTTACGACAATATTGCTTCTTTATACGGCTATTTTGCTTGTTATTGGAACTTCATAGCTTGTTTATAGGACTTTTACTAGTATTTTTTCTTGCTATAATGACTATCTTTATAGTGCTATTTTGACTATTTTTAACAACTGGAAATCCGGTTCCTAGTTAAGATAAGATTTCGTTGAAATGTAAATTAAAACGCAATTTTTCTTGTAAAGTAATGCCCTAGTATAATTTTCTGCAGCATAATGAGATTTAACATTGTTTCTTCGAGAATCTATAGCAAGAAAACCCAGATTTCACTTGGCAACAGTATATGTGTCCTTATCTTGATTTCTACGAATGTATCTCGAGTATCACGATTTCATCCGGCCCCCATCTCTCGTAAAAGTCGAGAGTTACATGTAGCTTTAGCAGCTGAAAAGTGATGTTGTCCACCATGAAGTGATTTAACTCACGCAACCATGAAGTGACGTAACATATACTGTAGGCAACCATGAAGTGATGTAATGTAAGCAACCAGAATGTAATGTGAAATGTAATGTGAAGTTTCATGGATGGTTTAGATGGTTCCAGTAATGAAGGGTTGTATCAGTATCAAAATGTCATTTGAATACCATCTAACGGCTGTCCTGGTATCTTTATCTCTCGGTTAATTATGTATTTTTAATTCGTGGCTAGCATTGTGGTTTCGCTTTGAAGTATTAATATGGTTTCAACTAAGGTCTTCAGTATCACTGCGTATGAGCTCTACCGATAGCTCTACACACAACAATTTCTGGGGTTGTTACTTCAAACCTGACGTGATTGCAAAAACTCTATTGTATGTGATACTAAAGGTCATTGTATGTAGCAATTATCTTCCGATTTTTCTATGGAAATATAATATTGAAGGAATTATGATTAATTTTTATTTCTTTTTGTTTTTGATGTCCGAAGCTATGATATTTGATCGCCAACTAAAGATATTCAAGTGTAAATTTAGATTCCCTGCTCTGCAACGCTTTCCTTTTGGAACGACAAAGAAATTGATCTTTGTTTGAGGCTTCTGTGATTGTTAGAAGTCATTCTATCAACGCTTACGTAAATTGGCCTCTAACCCCACCTGCAAAAGGCACAGTTTCAGGGAGCAGTCACGGTATTGTGTACCTGGTCTAGGCTACAGTTATAACCTATAAATTTGTATTCAGCGTATCAATATCTATCAAACTTGGGCATAAAGTGTCATGAGCTAGGACAATGGTGCAGGGACCGCAAAACTTTTTTAAAGATTAAATTTGCAGTTTGCTGAAAGAGGTACCTTGCTATACAAACAGAGTCCTACTCATAAAAGTATTAACTGCTTTGAGAAATTACTAGCAAACCAGAAGTATAGCGCAGCAAATCACAGCATAACTTCTCAGCACACATACACCTACCTTCCAATGCTCTCATATCTGTTGGGTGTTTTAATTCCAAAACTAAACGAACCAACTAAGTCAAAGCGCTAAGTTTTCACACACC
Organism: Parhyale hawaiensis; assembly: GCA_001587735.2. Classification (NCBI taxonomy): domain Eukaryota; kingdom Metazoa; phylum Arthropoda; class Malacostraca; order Amphipoda; family Hyalidae; genus Parhyale; species Parhyale hawaiensis. The sequence goes on from LQNS02276620.1 coordinate 2,254,821, forward strand.
GGTCTCACTGCTTGCCGTTATTGCGCCGTGCGTCGCTAATGGTCTCGCTTAATTTTGTATATTTTACATATATAGACACTCGTATCACCGTAGACAGTTAAATTCTACATCCTTATTCAAATATTAACGGGCATTTTACGAGAAAAAAAAGGGCCGAAAATTATGAAAAATGGAGTCTATCGTTCCCATTGAGATCGTTTCACGGAAATGAATCGTATGGTCACTTCTAATCATAAGCTCGGAGCCCTTTATACAACAAACTACAGTTCAACATTCGTGCAAATGTTAGAAAATGGATGTTTTAAGTTGGCACACGCTTTCAAATTACAAAAATGTTCGATCTCGCTCTATTTGAGAGATAAACTGACAGACGATCAGTAATAGCTAGTACCACCGATGTTACGACCGACGTTCGATCGCTCCGCGTCATCGGCGGTTTCATTGAACTGTACGACAGCTGGGACCCCTTCGGTGCGCTAACCTGTTCCGTATCATCATCCTTGGCTATAACATAACTCTCCTTTGAATAAATTTTTTCTTCTGCTGTATCAGTTCAATCGTTAAATTGAATTTCTTAAAATTAGTGTGAACGATGTAACATTTCTCATAACTTTCAAATATGAGTCTGTTAGAAAATATTTTATCTTTATCTTCGCCATTCCCCATTGTATACGCGAGCAGTCTCCCTTTCTCTGCTCTACTCTTCCTCATTCAGGCAACAAATTGGCAGCAGCGATTGCCTTTAAGAGACCTGACACTTTGGTCTGATTGCTCCTCAGCCCTGACGACGCTCTGTTGGCTCCTCTCGCATTTCTCTCCGTGTTTTTTCTCTCTCTGGGTTATAGCACGTCGCCGCTACTATTATGTATTCTAATGCGCTTTTCCTTTTATCACAGTGCGACAGTTTATATTCTATACATACCTCAGAAATTTATGAAAATAAATGCCCGGTGTCGGTAGCCGAGCATTACAAAAAGCTGGCAGTATAATTGTCGTGCCGCGCCAGTAGACGAGCGGAGACCGCAAAGCTCACGGCTGTCGGCAGATGTAACCAGTGGATTGGCTGTAAGGGAAACCCGCCCATTTTCATTAGTGCAAGACCATTACAAGAATCTTTTAGGCCGATTGGATAGCCGACAGCCAAATAAGTTGCATCGACGTCGCGAGTTAACAGAATTTCCCATAGAACTCCGGACTTGTGGGAACAGCGTAAAGTGTTGAGCTTTCGTAGCCTTACAAGTGAAGTGATGCGCGTGCTCGTACTTTACTGCATGTTCCGACGACACGCTTGTCACTGAAGGAATCGTTGTGGGTATCTTTTTATTGGCTGGTAGATAATAACGCACAATCGGCGCACGGCGATTCAATCTGTGATGTTACTGCCAAAGTGTACTTTAATGTCGTAAGTGTCCCACACCCACCGTGGTCTTTCCTAGGCTATGTCTATTGGGGCGGCTTCAAAAAGTATCAAATGATTGCCTATAAGTTTCTTATCGGGTAGTACTCATTGTTTGCTATACCCAAGTCTTGGCTGCGCTTTCGGCGAAACAGGACATGCTCCATATATATACCGGGTGTCCCATAAAAATGTACCCGGTTTTTAATTGAATATATGTCGGCTTTAAATCAACATATTTTAGGTTTCTCTTTTTCCAAAATATAGTAAATTTTGTTTTTTTTTTTCGAATATTTTAAGTTTTTTGAAATTGTTTGAATAACTAATTCACAGTGAACGATTTACTGAAAGGGTAGAAAACCATTTGTTCAGAAGAAACTTTTTGTAGTAAGAACACTGGGTATTTTTTCATTTCTTCATACTTACTGTTAATTATTTTAATTAAATGCATCCTACGTATCAACAAGTATTTAAACCCTCTGAGAGATTATTTGCCTTATGATTTAATCATTTGAAGACACCTAAAATGCAGCTTACTACCGAGCAAAGAATTTTCATCGTACTGGAATATGAGGCAACGAAAAACTTTGAAAATGTTAGAAGAGCATTTTATCAAAAATTCCCGGAAAGAAACCCGCCCAATAAGAAAACTGTGTATCGCACAGTTAGAAAATTTAATGAATATGGAAGCATCCTCAACCGAAACAAAGGCCACTCAGGGAGAAAAATACTCAAAGAACAGAAAACAACATCGCGACTGTCCAGATAGCGATTACTGAAAATCCTGCAGCCTCTGTCAGGCGTAATGACACCAATTTCTCCAAGTCAACATTCCATAGAATTCTAAAGAAAGATATTCGTCTTCACCCATACAAAATGCAAATCTAGCATGAGTTATTTCCCTGTGACTACGCCAGGAGGATAGTGTTTTCCAATTGGTTTATTTCAAGAGATCATAGGTTCCGGGAAAGGTTGGCAGTTTCTGATGAGGCAGCATTTTCCATGGACGGCAGAGTTAATACTCTAAATACTAGGTTTTGGAGTAATAATCCACCAGAAGGAAATGTTGTCTCAAGAAGCATAAGAAGAGAGAAGCTGTCAGTTTGGGCAGGTCTTTGAGGAAACGGAAACGTTAGTGGACCCTTATTTATGATGGAAATCTAACAAGGGAAAATTTACTTAGAAATGTTGCATGAATTCATTATTCCATCATTGAAAATTGCTCATCCCGGCTATCAATTTTAACGCCTTTGGTTTCAACAGGACAGCACTCGAGCCCATCATCGATTCATAGTCAAAACCAGACTGCAAGAGAATTTTGGGCAGCGTACTATTTCTCTTGAAAATGCAGTTGAATGGCCACCAAGAAGCCCAGACCTTACCCCATGTGATTTCTTTCTTTGGGGATACGTGAAGGAGCGCGTCTACAAAACAACACCTCCATCATTGATAATTCTTCGTCAACGAATTGAAGAAGTGAAGGAAAACTGTGAAATGATCCGCAAAGTTCTTCGCTCAATGACGGAAGGATGTAACACTTGCTTAGAGAGGAACGGAGGGCATGTCGAAGGATACTAAATAACTTTGTTCACTTAAATGTATTTTTTTATCAGGTATTGCTACCCCTTGAAATTTTTGTTCGTTCATTTTCTTGAAGTTCATAAATAAGGAAGAATATCAATGTGGTTTTTCATAATATTCCTCTGAACCAAGAGCTTTTCTACCCTTTCAGTATCTCGATCATTGTGAATTGGTTATTCAACTAATTTCAAAAAAACTTAAAATATTCTAAAAAAAACGAAATTTACTATATTTTGGAAAAAAAAAGAAACCTAAAATATGTTGATTTAAAGCCGAGATATAAGCCAATGAAAAACCGGGTACATTTTTGTGGGACACCCGGTATATATATTTGTTTGGACCAAGCCGGCTGAGATTATGGAGAATTTGCACCATATTCCAGGCTTTCAGCGCTGCTTCAAGCGTCATGCAGAATGGGTCAGCTCTTTCACGATGCATTTGCAAAAAAAAAAAAAAAATCTGGTACGTCGGTCAATTGACAGAATAGGCAGATCTACTACAGAATGAAGCCAAAGCTCCTTTTTGGCTTATTCTAACATTGACATATTGCAGGCAAAACTTAGTGGAACTTTGAAATTAAAAACTTTTAAATTTTTTTTAATGATCCCTTAATTAAAACCGTAGCCCTTTATGCTACTAGTTTTCTTAGGAAACCTTTACAGTGTCGAAGGAATAACGCACTAAGACTAGGAAATTCTGGATGAATTTACTCGGGATAGTACATTAAGGGTTCAATAATTAAGAACTTGCTCATCAAAAAAGCTATGAGTTTGGACACAGGAAAATAAAGTGTAAAATCACAAAGGTGACGTCAAGCTTGCTCAGCTGCACGTGACCGCACAGCAAACTATTGCCTTACTTTAAGTAATATTAAAATATCTGCCTCTACCCTTTAGAGGTATGACTGCTATACGGATGACACAAATGCTGTACATTGCCACTGCCTAAGATGCTATCGTTACATTCAAGCGAAACGTTTCAGTTTTATTTGATAACTTAGGCTTATGTTTCTTTATACAGCAATTGCAGAGTTGTCCTATTTATATCTGTCTCATAGTGGACAATTTCTTTTCAATAATATTAGTACGATTTCACCCCATGTCGTCTTCTTCTTGATGCTGCTGCTTCATGTCCCTTTCATTGAAACGAAGCAGGTTCAAGTTGCACAAGTTCTCTTTTATCTGGTGCTGTGGTAATAAAACTCGAGGCTCTATTGAGAAGCAGTTCAGAGGTAACATAACCGACACGGGCGATATGTTGCAGCGCTGCACGCATGTAAAGCGGCTTCGCTTAGTAGCTTTAACTATAATCCGGCTTCTAATATTACGTTTCAGTGTGGCTGATCTGCTACGAGCTCCGGTGTAACACCGTTTCGCTCATATATATGTCATGAACACAACGCAATCTCAGCGGAATTAGCAGAAACCTCACTCTCTAACATTGCTGGCAGAGCCTTAATTGGGCTTTTTTATGATAAAAATGTAAAAACCGGCATGAGGCCAAAAATGCATCAGACATGGGATATTCTCTTCACTTTCCTTGATCAGTTGATCGCAATGCTTGCAAGCAAAGACAATATTTGTAAACAAAGGTGGTGTTATTAAGCTAGAGATCTATAAATTTCGTGGTTGTCGTCGGTCGTACCTGACCTGAATCATATTGGATGTGGGGTAGCATACGTGACACCGGCAGTGTGATTGCAACACGCCCTACAGGTACAGGGACTTGTTTTTACTAGCCCGGACTTGATATGCATCACCTCATTCCTGGCCGGAATCCTTGTCTATATCGAGGACTTCTTGCATACACATCTTACCACTATTTGCTGTATTGATGTTGACCCATTTCCTTATAACGTGGTGTAGGTATGTACAGAATTTCAATTAGTACTGATCATACTAGAAAAACAGATTAATTAAATTAGTGAGAGAAAGTGTCAATTGCCCGAAAAGAATAAAAGAATAATTTTTTTACGGTGGTGTCACAGAAAAATTTTGTTTTAAAATTTGCTCAGAAATATGTAAAAAATGAAGTGTAACAGGACTTTTATAGCGATATTAACCCTTTAAGGACCAAGTATCCGATTCTCTTAGATTTTTGGAGATAGTCTTAAATTGTAGTCCTCCGACTACCGTCTCATAGTCGCGGCGCTCATAGGTCCAAAAATCACAGATCCCTTCTCTATTTAGGAACCTAATTTTTGCGAAACGGGACTCGTGAGGCCTAGTGGTCCTTGAAGGGTTAAACGATGCTTAGATAGGAGGTGGTAAAAAGGTCAAGTTAGGTTCATTGCTTGCCGATAAATTCACCTCGGTAAATCCATGACCAGGTACAGTATATACATACTACGCCAAGGTAGATACATGGTCTGTAAACACGTTACTTGGTAAATTCATCCTGTCAATATCATATTTTGGATTTTTAGTATTCTTCCTCGGGAAACTGTTACGGAAATCAAAGCGAGCACGCAAAACAGGATAGGAAACTGAAACTCCTAACATTCCTCAAGAACTGTGCGGGTTTCGGTACCGGAGACACAATACAATGTTTGCAAATGGTAATCATTCTGCAACAGAAATGGTGTGACTTCTTCGACTAGTCCGTTATTGCATTAAAACTGGGCTCCGGCATCGGCGTCCTCCATAGACTCTTAATAGATCCAAATAAAGTTGGTACGATGATGCCCAAGACACCTACAGCACTGCTAAGAAGAATCTCTTGAAAAATCATTATCGGCTGATTTAAATGCCTGCATATTAACACGGCCGGACATTAACCCTAGCAATGAATTCTACGCCAACAAATAAGGGGCAAGAAACATCGGCTGCGCATACGAGTTTGGAATCTTAGCTTGACAAGCAAGATCGCTACCACTTTTTCTAATATTCTGGCCACCAATGCCTCTACTGTTCTTTTTTCTAAAGCACAAACAACCATCCGAAGGATTAATAGTTTTGCTCTCTTCCAACCTCACTAGTTCTGATCTAAAGCTGCCTTTCCTTCACATACACCATTTAAGTTTGTGACGTGACTCACAGTTTTGATTTGGCTTCGTGATCTAGTCGGTATTGTATTCACTTTGATTTCAGTCGGGTGCTTTCTTTCCTTGTTAGTGTGAAAAAATTAGTTACTATTTTTGTCTTGAAAACAGTATGTACGAGAACATTTTAGAGCATCGTTAGGGGTGTTTGCGAGCTATAAGAAATGCTAAAATAGCAAAAACAAAAAGACTATAATATAGACCATCAGATATTGGACGTGAGGTTGGAAATCTAGTTCTAAGTATAAAAAGAAACACTAAAGTCACGATAAAAATAATCGATTTATTGCATTCAGACCAGGCTGGTTAAGCAATTAGGTGTAATTTCCGAAGACACATACAAGCAGCTGTATGTTTCAGGTTCAACTCCAGGAATTTTGTACGGCCTAGCGAAAATTCATAAATGTAACATTCCATTACGTCCGATACTAGCAGCTTTCAAAACCTCAA
>LQNS02276620.1:2381326-2403804 GCA_001587735.2 Parhyale hawaiensis
ATTGACATGAACGTACCTTGACACATCATATACAAGTGTGAAAAGTTTCAACTTCCTAGCCCCAGCCGTTTTTTAGTAATTTTAAAGTATGCGGAAAATGCGTTGAATCACCCCGGTCGACGCTACATGTTGCCTATGTAGGGGAGTACCGTAATGGGCCTATGTACAGAGAAAATATGAGGATTCCGTATTTTCTCTTTTTCCAATACGAATAACTGGACCGATTCACCCGTGTGGTCCATTCGGTCCGATTCACCCAGTCAGACGCTACAAACAGTCTCTCTATAATTTGTATTAGTACGGAATACAGAGGTTTTTTTTTATTCGTAAGTACCCTGGAAATCCAAAATACCTGCTAATCCGTCACCCCCTTACCCCCGTGCTGTGCGAATTAGAGGGGTTTTTACTGTATTGTTAGGTCTCCGAACCATTATGGCCGCTACTGTATACTAGACATGTTACCCTAACTGCCATATTAATTGTTATAGGGTTGAGCAGAACAAAAACCAAAATTACTCCAAATCCTAACTCACTAGGCCCTATAACTTTGATAAATACATATAGATATCTGTCCAGAGCTTTACTAGTGATGCTAGCTTAGCAGATTTGATAGATAGCCAACATTGTAACTCCTTTTGTGGTCGACACACTTGTGTTTTTCAAGGCTCAGCAAAACTTTGGGATGAGGAGCTAAGGAAGGTCATTCATTTGATTGTGTAATGTGTATACATAGTCTACAAATCTTTTGTTGGTAGGTTTGTTTACAATTTGGTGGTCAAAACTGGCAAACTCATAGCTACTGCTTAGTTTAGTGGGGCACACTGTTGACGGAAATGGAAACAATGATGACATAAATTGTATAGCTAAATCCACTAATGATATATACATATAGGTAGGTAGCTAAATACATGCTTGATAGGATAATGATAGCTACCTTTAATTTGAAAAACTGATTGAATAATGCAAAGCTTTTTTTCAGGTGTTGGTAAAAGTTCATTGTTACTGCGATTTGCCGACAACACTTTCACAAGTAACTACATCAATACAATAGGTGTGGACTTCAAAATCCGCACTCTAGATGTTGATGGCCAGAAAGTCAAACTACACATCTGGGACACTGCTGGACAGGAGCGTTTCAGAACCATCACATCCACGTAAGTTCTCTGCAATGTAATATCTAACTCCTTTGTCTTTTACTGATTATGTTGACTTACTGATAAATTTTCTATTGCTATTAAGAAATAACTTGTCAGTTGGGTATTATGCCTTCTTCTCCAGTAGCTAGCCAGCTTCTGTCATTTTGACAATTTTTAAAAGCTACCAATTATGTGACTAATAGATAGCTAGGTACTATTAGCTAGTAGCTAGCTAGCTACCTAGTTTCTTTACCCTGAAGGCATTCAACCTCCTCACTAGGTCATGGGGTGGAAGTTTGGAAAAAAACGAATGCCTTTCAAGGTTAAGAGTTTAAAAAGCCATTTGATAATAGGCACTCATTGGAGAAAAGTATAATGGTGCATCAGGTAGGTACTTGGGCCTACTTGGTTAACCCACAATTTTAGAAATATTTTCTCTTGAGCTGCTGTAGCTACCATATTTGTTATGAACATACCATAGCTATGAACATCCACAGTGTAGTGTTAATCGTAATGAATTAGCCTATTAAACTTAGTACCTACATGGTATTATTACTGTTATCATTATTACTCTGTTAGCTTTTATTATATAGCTAGCTATTGTAGCAATCAATTTAGTAGGCCTACCTATTATTAAGCATCCAGGATCTATTTATAGGTAGGTAACTCCTATACAGTTAAACCCCTCTAATTCACACAGCACGGGGGGAAGGGGGTGACGGATTAGCGGGAATTTTGGATTACCGGAGTACTTAGAAATCCGAGAAAACCTCTTTATTTCACACTAATACGGATTATAGAGAGATTGTTTGTACCTTCTGCTCAGCACCTGGCGCAGATTTTTCGCACATCACCTCTTTTATCCGAAAAATGAGAAGCGCCTTGCACGGATTACAGAGGTATTTGTGGGAACTCCATACTTAACCCCATTAATCCGAAAAATGCTCACTTGTTCAGATAGCTTTTCGAACTATAATGAGATGTTCGGATTAGGGAGGGTTTCGGATTATTGAGGTGCGGATTAGAGGGGTTTTACTGTATTTGCGTTTTTAACTAAATTATTTTTTGTTATTTTAAAGATATCTCCTCTTGGCATTTAACTACAGGGAACCTAGGTTTGCTCATCAAAGTTAGGTAGAATTACATCCCCAGGGGCTCCATGGGTAGCTTTTCCTTAAGGCTCATGTACCCAGAGCAAGTAGAGAAGCAAGGCAAGTGTGCAAACTGCCTGCCCTCATTTTTGTAAGGCAAGTAGCTAGGCGAGTATTTACTGTTTACACTCAAGTAAGTGATTTGAGCAAGAAAGTTCTCAGTTTGTGCTGGACATTTGACACATACAATGATACACATGCACATCAACACTCAGCCAATAGATTGTGTAAAGGCAGGTGTCGTAAGACCAGCAAGTAGGTACCGTACGTGTTCACGCAGGGCGAGTTAGAGGCAAGTAGCTTGTCACTGTCAGGTGAGGTAAAGCAAGCTGCTTTAAAATAGAACTGCTGGCTATTTACTTGCCTTGCGTTGTAGCCTGCCCATCAACTTGCTTCTTAGCAACTTGACTTGCCAATTTTTTTTTCAGCAAGTGAATGTTTACACATGGCAAGTAGCTTGTAACAAGTTACTTGTACACTTGCCTTGCCTCTCTACTTGCCCCATGCAAACTAGCCTCTAGGGACATCTTTCCTATATGCCTGCTTTGCTGCTTCCCATTTTTTTAATTCCTGCTGTGTTCTGTTGTTGTGCATCTCTCCAGACTTGCTGCTCCCATGGGCATCAGTACAGTGGAGGAATGCATGCATAGATGACTTCCATATTTCCTTAATATAGCTACTGCAAGCTATATGGTAGGCCTACCTACAGCTACTGGGCATCCGAGTCATAAGGCCTGATTTTATTCAACTAAAGCGTGTACATAGCTGTTCCCAATATGATATAGAATAGGTAGCTGTTGGAAAATAAGGGTAATGATCCTATCATCCTACTGACGTTAGGTAGCTATAAATTACTTGAAAAATTTTTATTGTGTTTTATGTGGTCCTAACAAATATATGTAACTCAAGGAACGCCTATATAGTGCATTTATAGTATAGGCTACCTAGCTACTATCTATGTGTGTTTTATATTTCTTACACAGGCTAGGCTACTACAGGTAGCTATCTTGCATTTCTCCTCGGAAATGCTATTACAGTGACCAACTGAGGAGGCTAAAACTACGGTACGGTATCTGTATCTAGGTACTATGTTATGAAGCTTTTGATAGCTAGGCTACATACACCATAGACCGCAACAGTACAGTACCTACTTGACTCTTAGGTCCAAGTGGCCTCTGACGCTGGTGGCCATAATGGAAAAATGGGATTTTCTCAAGAGCTATTGTGAACATATGCAGACAAGCGCCCAAATGCATCCGTATCCAAGATACTTCTCCGCAAGGAAAATGTTGGGTACCTACCTTGGATTTTTTTTTTTTTTTTTTAGTATAAGATAGGGGGGAAAGAATAGCTCTTGAGAAAATCCCATTTTTCCATTGCCGTCTTTGGGCCACCAGTATCAGACCTTAAAGTCAAGTACTGTTTCGGTCTATGCCTACACATTTCTTTCAAGCCGACTTGCTTCCTGTATGTTTTCCTAGTTTTATAAGCTACTTAACATTGTTTTTTTTTTTCTTTCATGACATGCTAGCTGTGAGCCATGCTGTGTGCTTAGGTTCCCCATTCTCTTGACATGTGGTATTGCATACCTACTTTGCACTGCAGGTAGCCATGCTATATGCTCTGTCACACTTTCCATATGCCTTCTAAATGATGATAAATAATAGCTATACCCATGCCATAGGCCATTGTGAACAGTAGACTTTGCAGCGATCTCAAAGTTAATGTGCTGCACCTGTACTGCATGACGTGAGCTTAGTATCAGGGTTGCAGAGGTTGAAGGTTCAGCACCGACTCATCTTAGCTGCCAGGTGTCCAGTTCCATCCACCTAAACACCTCCAATGCCTCAAAATAAAACAGCTACCGTACTTCTTTTTCCAACTAAGACTCCTATAGTAAGTTGGTGCCCCGCTCAGACTCATAGGGTAAACTGTTAGTTTAAGCCATTAGCTAGGCCTTTGGGACGTCTGTTTTTCGTGCTTACTTTGCTTCTTTCCATCTTCATATTCTTACGATGATGCTTTGTTCTGTTCTTCCCTTTATTTCCCGACTTGGTGTTCCCATGCGCGTAGACTCGTGCATGGGTTCCACGTTTCTCTTGGCATTCTCTACGTCTCTTCTTTCTTCCTCTCTTTGGATCACAGTGGGTAGGGAGGCTTAAACTAGGAATATAGTAATGATAATAATAGTAGCTGGCTAATAACTGGTAGGTAGCTACCAACCAACACCCTAGTTGTTAGGGACCTATCTTTACTTCGCAACCACAGCAAGCGACATAGCTACTTTATATTAGTGTTGTCATAAGTCCTGTGCTTGCTAACTATAGTGCATTTGTTGCAGTTATTATCGGGGCACGCACGGTGTTATTGTTGTGTATGACATAACCAACGGAGAGAGCTTTGCCAACATCAAGAGATGGCTTCATGAAATTGACCAAAATTGTGATGTTGTCAATAGAATATTGGGTAAGTANGCATTTGTTGCAGTTATTATCGGGGCACGCACGGTGTTATTGTTGTGTATGACATAACCAACGGAGAGAGCTTTGCCAACATCAAGAGATGGCTTCATGAAATTGACCAAAATTGTGATGTTGTCAATAGAATATTGGGTAAGTACTTGACTGAGTTGTAGTTTGATCTTTGGAATAGCTAGTCGTCTTTTGCTGTGATTTTCTTTTTCACTAAAAAGGCCTGTGACATTGTGGGTTTCATTGCACCATAATTTTCAGAGGTGACTATTACATACCGGTACACGAGGGACTGCAGAGCTGCAGCATCCTCTAATTTCATTCACTATTGTTGATAATGGGTTAAAAACGAACAAATTTTATTTTCTGATACCCACATAGTGGCCTATATCCACTATATATATATAGCTGATCTACGAGCTTTCTGCCAGTATCCATCCTACTTTAGTTTATGAGTACCGGTAACCTATTCAGTAGGTATTCTATTTTGACCCTTACTACGTTACTTCTAGCACTGAGTCGCCTCTGGTAAGGCATTAAGAATATAGCTAGCTATAGCCTATGATATTTTCTACTACCAGAAAGCATGTCAGTGTATACTGTATAATGATCAGCTGTCTTAGTCTCTGAGGTTAATTGTAGCTTTTGCCCCTAGTGGCTTGCATCACGATGACGTTGTCCCAGCTGTATTAATTAGCAACGTGCATTACTATTATGTGCCATCCTAACAATTAGGCCTACAGTATTGTTAGCCTACAGTGAATAGGCTAGGCTGTAGAAATTTCCTTACAGTGACTGAGCCCCCCCCCCCCCCCCCTCCCCCCCCCCCCNCTCCCCCACCCTGGTTTGGGGAGTCAAGGACCCAAGGTGTTCCCCTACCGTATGCTACTTTATAGCTTTAGCTAGGCCTGTGAAATGTCTTTCTTGTGTAAGTACCAATTTTATCTTATTTTCTTCTACTGAAAATTATCGTTTTGTTTCTCCTCTGCTTTCTTGACTAGTTGAAACTACCATAGCCGACTCTCTGTTTTAAATCGGTCCCGCACAGTTCTGTTATCAATGTGCTATAATTGCGACCAAGTTGTGTTACTGATGTGCGTTAATTACGGTCCACTTGTGGTATTGATGTGCTCTAATTATGGCCCAGTTGTTGCTAACATGGCATAATTATGGCCCAGGTTTCTTACTACATAATTAATGTGCCCCAATTATGCTGCAGTTGTGTAGCCTAATTAATAATGTGCCCTATAAATGTAGCAGTTGTGTTGATAATCTACCATAATTATGGTGCAGTTGCGTTGTTAATGTGCCACAATTATGGAACGTTTGTGTTGAGTAATGTCCCGTAGTTGCCGCCCAGTTGTGTTCCTATTGCGCCATAAGCTGAGAACTAAGACCCATTGGCTGTTACAGTGGGAAACAAATGCGACTGCAAGGACCGACAAGTGGTGCTGCCAGAGGACGCCCGACGCTTTGCTGAGAGGATGGACATCTTGCACTTTGAAACTAGTGCTAAGAACAATACTAATGTTGATCAGGTGAGTGTATAGTTACTAGCCTTGGAGCTCTTGGTGCTAGGAGCTTTGTTCTTTATTCTGCCCGGTGGCTTCATATAAAGTTAAGTGCAACCTCTGTTCTCCACCATTATTCCTTCTAGAATTTTGGTTGAAATTTGGTTGAGTTGCGAATCAGTCCGCGTTTCAACCCATTTAGCTTTGATTAAAGTGCTCCGAACAGCCTCCCCACCCGGCGGCTCATGTCGTCGAGTTGCGAAAATTGGTCGAGTTCCGAGGCACTTCTTGGTCGAGTTCCATATTGTTAGAGTTCGGAGTCGTTGGAGAACTGAGGTTGCACTGTAGCTATATCAAATTAGCTTACTTAATCACAATACACTGATAATTTTACCCTAGTTGGTGAAATAACTTTCTTATCACGACTATCTTTCGTAAATAGTTTTTTGGCATACTGTGTCTGCCCTTCATGGATAGCTCATGATGAAATTTAGGTTGTCAGAAAAAATAAAATATTCTAGCTATTGATAACTCGAGAAAAGGATTCAGCCGAAGTTTAGCACTACTTCAAATGCCAGTTTTTCTTCTGTTTATCTTCTTCTCTCTTAACCTGTTGTTGCCTTGCTTCCTGTTCGGGTTCCTCATTTGTCAGGACGTATCTACTTCATGTCCCTTTCTTTTCCTCTCTGAAAATATCCTCACAAATTCTAGGGAAGCTTTAACTAATTCCATGTATAAACTAGAGCACTCTGATAGCGCATGCCTCCGCCAAGCAAGGCAACGGTTACAAAAAATTTAAATTGGTGCTGAGACCATGATTTTCTTTGTAGCAACACCAAAATCTAATCATTTGTGCTTTTTGATGTTATTAATGCTTTGTGCAATTTTCTTGATGATCCGCTCATAACTTTTTGCTAACAAATATTATGACAACATAAATCAAACATACAAACGAACCGACCGATCTGCACCAACATTTAATCATTTGTCTTTTAACATTAGTAGCAACTCCTGTAAATTTCATAGAGATCCATTCAAAACTTTTTGAGTTATTGCGCTAACAAGCACAAAAGCAAACACAGTAAGAAACACACGAACGAGCGAACAGATCATCACAAAGAATTTGGTCATTAACTCTTTGTTATAAGCCTAACAATTTACGTAAATTTCATGAAAATCAGTCCATAACTTCTTGAGTTATGGCATTGACAAAAATCAGGCAGACTAACAAATGGATGAACGGATGTTCACCAAAAGTTAATCATCCGTTCCTCCTAACATACTTAACAATCCCTGTAAATTTCATCCAAATCCGTCCATAACTTCTTGAGTTATCTTGATGACAGACAAACCCGACGAAAACATAACCTCGTCGGCGAGGGTAATGAAAAATTTGCGTGATATAGGCTAGCTACTTCGTGCCCCTTCCTTTTCTTCTCTCAAAACACCAGTATCGTAACTAGAACAACTTACACTAACGATTACAAAAATGTTGCAGCTTTTCATGACGCTGACGCGCATGGTGCTGCGCAACAAACAGGAGCAGAGGGAACAGCAGAGCGCCGGCAAGGATAAGATCAACTTACACAGCAGTAAACCCCGGAAGAGCAAGCAATGTTGCTAGCATCTTCTAGGGGATTTGTTATTGTTTGTGTGTCGTCATTTGTGGCTTGGAGTTATCATGTAGCTGCCTCTTTCTCTAATGGAAATGCTTTCTGCAGTCATGGTTGGTTTCTTTTCAAGTGCCAGCGATTCAGAAAATTTTCCTTCTTACGCCTGCAAAGCGAACTTGTTCTAAATGGTCTCTTGTGCAGCCATGGATGGTTTGTTGGCTATTAAACGACCGAGCTATGTTGAAAACTTTTCCGTTGTGTGCTTGCAAAACACCGAGCAAGTGCCACGGCGGTTTCAGCTAAGGCCTGGTTGTCTGATGCGCACGATGCTGCCCTCGACATTTCCATTAGGATTGATGCTGTTCTTTCTTCCCCAAAAGTACATGGTTGAATCTTGAATTAATGACTTGGGGAATCACACACACCGTGGGACTTTGTGTAGGTATTTACCCTCATAGAATCAACGACCCATCAGTAGATGGTTCGTTGAAATTCTGCACCGGAAAGCTTTCGTTAAAAATCCCAACGTAGTTATTCACTCCATAGCCAACTGTGTTCTGTGTGTCGGTTTCTTATTGGTCAGTCCACTGTTGTGGATACAATTAAATTTAGCAGAAGCCCTTACTGCTGTGCAATAGAACCTGTTTTTTTTTTGGGAGCATAATTTCCTATGGCCACTATTGTATCGTAATTGGTAGAAAAATATCTATTTAACATTATAACTAATCTTATTCTGAGCGCTTGCTATTGTCTCAAGTGTTACTTCAATGGACATGTCAGACCTGTACTTGGATAAGAAAGGAATGACACTCTCTCCAAGGTATCTAATAGTCTTCTTGTAAAGCATTTTATATGAAGTCGTCTTCGTATTGCTTTTGTATTTTGTTGTCAGTCAGTATGTATATCGATATTTTCTAATTCTTTGACATGTTCCAATTCCTTTAGATTTTGTATTTTGTGTACGTAGTAGTGTCTCGTTGCTGTGTCAGCCGTTGTAATGGGTTCAACCCCCGCGGATATTCTCTCATTTTGTGCAATTGTCTTGCCTGCTTTAATGCTGAAAGTGCTGTACGTTGTAGCTATGCACTGCTGAAGCTTTTATCGAAATCCAGCGAGTGCGTAACGAACTTGAGTCTATTCCACGTGATATGGTTGAAGTGGCTCCCGGCGATACCGTCTCTTCTTGAAAAGTTACTGTCTGTTCATCATATTGCTTAGTTATTGCATTCCATCCCCTAGAGAAGCACGTAATTCTCTTTCCAACCTTGCTGTCTATTCATCATTTTGTTTATTGTATTCCAACTCTAAAAGTAGCGTTTAACTCTCGTCCCAAAATGTGTTTTTACTTAAGTTTTCAGTGTATTTCCAGTGATCTCTGATCATAGCCTAGTTTACACTTTTTTACAGCACAGTTCATTGTTGCTGGCGTTCAATAGCACCTGTGAACAAATAACTTGATGTTGAACGGCTGCAGCGCATCAGTCAGGCATCAGCTTTCTGCGTGTCTCTTTTCCTGTTTTTTATATTTATTTAAGGCAAGTTGTCGGCATGCTGCCTATATTTGATCGGCGTGATAAGTGCGTTGATGTTGTTACACTGATTTATATGTGGTCCTCTTGAGTACTGTGGGGCAAGTTAATCTTTTACCCAATCGGTTATTTATTGGTAATTAACAGATAACATCTGATGCAACACACAAAGACAACTAATAATTGCCTATGAATTCCAATTAAGGGCGCTATCAACTTAGTGTTCTGTACGCGATGTTCCTTCCTCTGACCAAAGTTTATTCGTAACTGATTTCCTTCGCTTATTTACTATTCCACTGCCAGTTAAGTTTATTTTTCTTTTCATTTAATCCTCTAAAACTGGAAATTCACGACCAGCATTGCACAGTCAGATTCGGGCACTCTTTTCAAGCTCGGAATCTGAGTCAGACAGCTGCTTGTCGTAGAGTTTAGTCAGACGAAAATGAATACGAACAGTCCATGTGTTGCAGGGAATCGCAGTCCAAACTTGCGAGCGAATGTGTCTTCAGGCTGCTGGTTACGACGAAATACGTGGGAAAAGCTCGTCAAAAACTGTGGCTGGAAGCGGTACAGTAACACGATTCCTAAGGGCAGGTTTATGGGAGTTTGATGATTTTAAGTTCGCTTTGTCTTGGCAGCAAAGACCTCATTCCCCATAGCAATACTGATAGACAGAAACCTCGTGTAGCAAAGCAACACAACCTGGTAAGGATATGGAAGATCTAGATACCATCTAATTTAATTCATCTGTTGAGCAGCCCGCTGGTACGGTATTACTTGCCCACTTGCAAATACGGTACGGTACTACGGTACGTAATACCGTACGGTATTACTTACCCACTTGCAAATAATTTCTGCCTGTGTGCACGAACCACTGCCATAGTCATAGTGATGCATGCGTGCTTGTTGCATGCCTTGATGCGCCGTGTATCCTATGCACTAGTTTCTCAAACAGTATTTATATATGCGCACAACCTCTGCAAACCGATAGAAAAATATTGTAAGTGTAAAATGCTATTTGTCATTTCCTGCTGCTGAATGTTATAAAGATTCGTATACTTCAAAGTTTTTTAATGCATCATTTTGGTACTATATGCGTAAAATATTTGTGCGTGGTTTTCGTTCTAAAGCATTGTCGTAAAATGCACTGATTTACATTTAGCATCCTGGTTTGCTTTAAGCTCCTCTCCCTGCCACAATACATTTGGGCCTCACAACCCCAAGGGTCCCTGGTTACTTATCCGCAGGGTATGTTGCAGCTTGCCGCAGTTCCTGCTGACGCGGTTAGTTTTGTAAAGCTAGATAGGTTCTCTATATATCCCCTTCTTTTTCGCAAGGTGGCCGACCTTTTCCCGCGGAACTCATACCTTGGCTTTGCGGAGGGCCGCGATAGGGGCCTGCTGCACCGGCGTTTCTTTCTTCTGTCTTCTTCTCTTCTCGTGTTTCGTCTCTTGCCCAGTGCCGCACGGCTGACCGAATTCGTTCAGCCGAGCCGTTTTGGCTTGGAGATGCGCGTGCTTTATAAATCTGAGAGACAGAACTCACTTTTATGATTTCGCCGTCGCTCAAGACCTTCCAGCAGAAATGCTGAGATGAAATATTTGACCTTCGGCGCGATGCGGCTTAGAATCGCTGAGCTAGCAAACCTTCCTAACCTTGAACCTTGCTTTAAGCTCAGGTAGAGCTTCTTCTGTCGCACGTGAATATCCGCAGTCATTTCTATTTTTCTATTATTTATCCTTTATTCCTAACAGTCTTAGAATCAGACGGCTGATTCAGCACCCTTTACTTCAGTTTATTTAACATTTCAAGAAAGTCATGCTCCCCCTATGTCAACTCTGTGTGTTTACGGTTGCATTAACCTTCAAAAAAGCGTTCTTTACGTCTTTATATCCGACTTTGCTTCCTTCTATTTATTGTCTTACTAATACTGGTACTTTGCGTTCTGTTCTTTTGAGTGGCTGCTTGTTGCCTAGCGTAGCTCATTTGCCACCATAGGAATCATTTGCAGCAGTAGTGTAGGCTATGTATTATGCTTCTTGTTCTTCTTCAATTGCAATACCGCGTACTTGGTAGCGAGGCCTCTGCTACGGAGGTGCTGTACAGGATCTAATTCCAGAGTTGTCGTGTCGTTTACTGCGATGCAAAATGCCCAGCTTGTTTATTCTGAGGGTGTCGAGCTATACTGGACCTCATTTGGCTGAACATCTCTTACACTCGTGCTGCACTACACCAGAGTTAATTTAAGAGTTTTTGCGATTGACTTGCCGCCTATGTATTGGGCACACGAGACTCACTCACGACTATGTGTGGATGAGGCGTCCGCAACCTTATTGCGACGACTGTCTCGTACTTGTCACTCACTTGCATTTGATAACAGAGTGTCCCACCTTCTCCGACGAGTTTATAGGGACTGCTATCCGGGCCTGCATGGTCAGGATGCTGACTCCATACTCCGAGGAATGTTTTCTGAGGGACCCCTCAGCCAATTTATTAGAAAGGCCCTTATGACTTTACTTATCAGATGTGACCTCTATCACAAACTGTGATGAATCTATTACAATAAATGCTATCGTCAACTACGGCTCTGACCTTTCTTTGTGAATTAGCTACATATACTATATGTAAAACTAATAATGATAATATTCTCAAGACTACTTTATAATACATAAAATGCGACAAATTTCGCGCCCCAGCAGCGCATAAGTCTGTGGCTAAACACAGGAATAGTTCGGCACGATATAGGCAGCGTGCCACTGAAGCGCTAGTAAAGGTATCTACTACTACCTCGCTACCACCGCTATTTTATTACCGCAGTAAACTTCTGCTTTCTCTTTTTTCATCTCCTTGAGATGCTCTGCGCCTGCTATTTCTGCCAGTAATGGCACACTGGCCACTTTGAGTCTAATGGAACGCAGAAACTGCAGAGTCAGCCGATAACCGGGGACCAGTTACCATATTTCGTCACTTCATCTATAACTTGATTTTTTTTTTTTGAGGTTGATGAAGTGACGAAATATGGTAACGGGTCCACGGTTATCGGCTGACTCTGTAGTTTTAATGGAACTTCGCATATAAGTTGACACCTGCCGCAAGAAAAGCTCAGGTAAAAGTCAATGAGAACCCGGCGCGAGGCGGGTGTGCTGCTCGCGGCACTAGTAAGCCCATTTCCATTACTATTACTGTACTGCCCTGAAAGAAAGGGCATCGTGCGTAGACCGAGCTGCTGTTTCTTAGCTTGAATTTTTTTTCTTTTTTTTTCTGAGGTTGATGAAGTGACGAAATATGGTAACTGGTCCCCGGTTATCGGCTGACTCTGCAGTTTTGGTTTTATCTTTTTACTCTAGATTCTCTAGTGTTTCATGCTTTTTCTGTCATTAGTTTGGGGCGTAGCTACTGGATTTTGTTGGAAATGTAGAAACAACTTACTTTGGTTGATATACATTCAAGGTTCTGCCGAGATTTTCTAGCGATTTCTTGCCACTGCTAGATCATCAAAGTGGTAGATTTGAAGCCAACAAAAAATCTCGTACTATAGTTTGCAAAATATTATTTATCTCTATTATTTTATTCCCTGAAAACTATAACTTAGATCACTGAATTTCCTATAGGTTGAGTTAGTATGACAGCCATGAAGTTGCATCCTGGCGACCTGCTACCAATAAATTGGAAGTTCCAAAAGCTCGTACCTGAGCTAATTCATTAGCACTTTCTCGAAGCATTGTCTAGGAAAACTAGACGAAGCAGTAACATTTCGCAGAGCCCCTTGGGTCCCTTGCAACAATAGCTTGTTCTCTATTGAGCATCCTCCGGCTATGACATATGCTCGGGGTCGACGCGCCTATGCGTCCATACGTGCATCAGTTTGTCTGCTCCGTAGCGCACAGTGCTCCCAGGCTCCGCGCTCAAATGCATATATTTAGACTTCGTATTAACGTAGATAATCTGCACGAAGGCTAATATATTTCCTCTTTGACTCACACTCAAGCTGAGTGATTTCACTTCAAGCAAAATAACCTTGGTTTGGGAGCACTACGTGAGTAAGATATGATTAAATCCACCTCTATGTCCCTGCAACTTAACTGTTGTGACACAGTATCGTACTTTCTGGTCCCAATTTAGGAAGGAAAGGTTTAAAGTTCATCTTAACAAAGTTTATTAGGATGCAGTCCAAAAAGTATTGCCTACTGGACGCTTATTTACGTTCACTCATCTTAATACTTTACTTATTGGCAGATTAGATTCATTAGTACATCGCTCAGCTAGTTTAAAGATTTACATGTAAAGGTAGAGTCAACTTTGATTGCTCCCTCCACTGGGAAATCCACTCGCACTGGTTCGTGCGGCAGACATAGACAAACTGGCCACAGAGGAGTCAATGCAGCTGCAGGCGGCGACTGGTCTCTAAGAACTATGGCGCCGAAACTGAAGGTTCAACGACTAGTCACCCCCTACCCTAGAGCAGGTACCCCCACTGTACCTATGCGCAAATAATGGGAAGGGTGTTTAGTTCGTTCGCCAGTTTGATGCTTGGCGACTTCGAGATTTTCTTCGTTTCACCTGCCCAACTTTTTTTCCCACTCAAAATTACGGACCATATGTGGATTGAATCTATTGTTCTTCCGAATGCGTAATGTTTTCCTTCTCTTATTGTTTGCAACTATTAGACAATTCGTAAATACGTGGTTGCAGATCGGTCAGTTTAATATATTGTTAAAAGTATTTTACTTCTCGAATATCTACTCAAATGGCGGAAAACTTTTCAAATACAATAGTTTATTTCATTCCAGTCCGCTGTTGAGTTCACGGGACCCAAAAAATGCACAAGGATCTTTTATGAGTGTGATGTGTCGCTAGTTGCTGTCTCCATAGATATATTTATGGTATAGCTACTTGACTTGTATTAATTTGTTAGCTGTAAGATGTGTATACTGTACATGCAAGCCTGCCTACTTGATCTCTGTCTGCACTGCAATGTTTGAGTTTTTCGACAGCTCTTGAGATATCCTATAATATCCCTTCACGACGGGTCATCTCTGTATCGAACGGGTCTCTCCTTAGAAATTGGTTCTAGCTGTCCGACCCCTTTCTGAGGCTCTAAAATTGCCTGCCAAGTAAGCTAAATTGCTTTACTGCATTTGAGTTGCGTAGCTAACGGCTATATTCCGGTTGTTGTAATTTCTTACCAAATTCGAAAAGAAACTGAAGTCAAATAACCTACCTCTGTTTCACTAACAAAAAAAAAACACAACAAGGTATGTAAACTAACCTATCTTCGTTTGAATTCATGCAATATTTTGCGAGTTATGAGTTCTGTATTTTGAACCAATTTTTGTCGACATAATATCCATTCATTGAAATTACGTTTAACAGTCTTGAGTCCGCTGCAGACGATAGTCTTTTGCCCTGTGTTTTCACTTCACTACGTTCGATATTTCGTGCTGTCCTTTCAAACACAACTGCGTGTCTACCAAACGTGTCTATGAAATGTTCACCGTCGTATTCTCTGGCTTAGCCCGTGTCACTAGTGAAGTGTCTTGTGTCTTTTCAAATTTTATCCAATGTCGTCTGAAAAAGCAGTGCTCTTTTTTGTTGTTTACACAGACACAGCAACGCATTCGAACGCGGTAAAGTAAAAACACATGACATGCGACTATCGTCTGCAGCGGGCTTTATGGCTACTGCGAAAGTCAGTCAATGACTGTGAGATGATGATATACTGTAGTACGAGCAACATCCCTTGTTTCAGCCAGAGGTTGACTTTCGATGTCAGTTGACTCTTTCTTAAGACCCCTCTTTTTTCTAAAGTGAAGTGCTGTTAGTGATCAGGAGAGCAAGGTGGCAAAGTCACAAGACGCTCTTCTCTGATGTCGTGACTTCCATAGAAGTAGTTTTAACCTTCGCTGAATGGGATGCAGCATTGTGCCTGAATATCATTTGATGGCGACGTGACAGTTGTAAGTCATCGAGCCGTGGTGACATATACTCTTTATACAGGCTTTGTAAGCTTGACTCGTAAGTTTGACACCCTCTGGCACTCGAAAAGGTCCAATAAGCTCTTTACCTATGAAACCGGCCTAAAACATAACACCTCCACGTTCTTGTTGGCGTCGCAATCGATGTGGCATTGGGGCTCCAATGGGACTCCACACTTTGGCCCATCCATCCGGGCCATCAAGGGTAGTACCTCTAGCCTCATTCGTATGGGGAACATTTTGTTTTTTTTCTCATTTTTGTGCTAAAGCAATGCGTTTTCTTCGTGAGTTTTGTTCAATGGAGGCCTGGCAACAGGCTTGATGTTCCTTGTCGATTCATTCAAGACATTGCGTCTTTTTCGCCTGGACTAAGGAGTGATGCCAACTGTGTGTAGAGCGCAGCATTGGTGCTGTTTGGAAGCTTGCTGACTTGTTTACGTATTTTACGACAAGAGGTTAAAAGGTTCTTCTCTTGTTCATGTCTTGCTTAGTTTGGAGTTATGGTTCTCCACATATAGAGATTAAGTTCTATGATCTTCCCCTAGCTCATTGGCTAAATCTGTGGGAGAGACAAACCTTGTGCAAGCCGTACAACAATCTGCTTCTTTTTGGTAGCCGTCAAGCGTCCTTTTCTGGTCACTTCCAGAGACCTACAAGAAAGCGAATTGCAGTAAAATTGGTTTACAATACAGAAAAATTCCTAACTTTCAGAATGTTGCGTAAATTGGAACGAAATTTGATTCTTAACGTTCCTAGTTGTGGTAACTTCAGACGGAAGCGATCGATTTGTCTATTTGAAACTTGTTGCCTGTGTAAGAAGCAACGCGAATACGTTGGATCCTCTCAAAACTCCAATTTTTTGGAACGAGATTGAGTTGCAGGAAGTCGCAACGCAATAAACTCGACTCAACGCGTCGAAATCGGCACACTTGCCCGAAGTTTAGGACAAAGCAAGCCTCGACGGCTTAATTTTAGCGCCCAGTCCAACATGCTGTCGTATTACTTCAGAAATGAACAAAATCTTGACCTGCAATGAAGCTGGTGACAGAGAGGGTGCTGCACAGTTACCTAGCTTTTTTCTAGTACTAGAGAATGAGTATGTATTGGCATAGTATATTGTCAGCAGCTGATATTACAGCTTGGTAATGTGAGGAAAGAATTACAAATATCCTGGTGCGGGACTGCGCTGCACCGCCACTTGAGTAACGGACCAAACTCAAGTTCCATGAGTCACGGACTCATCGTGAGTAGGTAACAGGCCTACAGATGAAGCCGTACGCACTCTATTCGTCACACTGGTATGATGATGCCGGAACCACGCAATACAGCTGTGTGCACAACTTCTGACTCTAAGTTCAGCTCGCACATATGTCTGAGACACAGAACGTCGGTAGGTTGCGTGCACGTCGCGACGCCGCGAGCTGACCCTCAGCTCGTAAGTTGAGTGTATGATTGGGTAATCTGGCCTCGGCATGAAGGGAAAATGAGGGACGTAAACAGCTTTATTGTCGCAAATAACAATAGGTGCTCTACTGTACTCTTAACGGCTTCCATACCAGGCAGTCGTTCTTCAACCGTAGTCGTTTTGCTCTTAATATCTGAAACTCGAGCGAAGGTGGCTAGTCCAACGCTCAAGACTGATGCTCCGGACGAGTTGATGCTAATTGGGTGACAGGTAATTAGCTTCATTTGTCAGCGTTTCCTTCATGCAAAATTACAAATTGGCGGACTTAACGAAGCCTAAACATGGAAGTTAGCAGTCAACGTCTGAAGAAACAGCAAGTCTCAGAACTACCGCACCAAAATGTCGAATGCGTGAGAGGTATGGGTTACGATCCGACGGATGGAAGTATGTAATTGTGTGGTACAGCATTTCGGTGACGGTGGGTAGGTCGAACACGTCCTTAGTTTAGATGCCCTCATCCTTCACAAGCTGACCGCTAGTCGCACACTTGGTGAGATTCTGTGGATTAGCTTAGCCTTACTTAAATTAGGCATTTGGCACGTGTTTATTTTTTGTCTAGTTTCTATTTATTTATTTTTTATAATTATTCATTGCCTTCTTTCCATACGTCTGGCTGCCTTCGTTGTAATGTTTACTATTACGGATTGATTCATTCACTACCGTTTTTACGTGAAACTTGCGTGTACAAGACATGTTTAAATAACTTCACTTTTGCGAGAGCCAGCCCATACCCACCGGATGCAGGCAGACCACAGTTAGATGTTGCTTATTTTATGGCATGTACGTATATTAGTTATAATGTAGTTCAAGGCTTCCTAATGTAAATACGAACTCACCCACTTTAAATTGCTTATTGTGATATCGCTGGTAATTCTTGTTCGGTGTTACGTTTGCTTCAGCTTACACTAGAGATGTTTGGGACGATGGTTGACTATTGCTGATTCTGCAGTTCACTCGTGTTGGTTGTGGCGCAGTAAGTGTGGACTTTGTGTGCTTCCTTGTTAGAAATTGGCGCCGTTTTAGAGCCATACCTGTGCCGCACTAGGTACAACTCAGCCGTTTTGGAGCTGTGTCAGTGCCACATAGTTGCAAGTCAGCCGTTTTCGGGCAGAAAAAAAAATACTTTTTTAGAATCGCCGTGTCGGTTCTTTGAGTTATACGGCAAGGGCCGAAACATAGCAAAAGCAGTTCAGTGGGAAGCTGGCAGACAGTTTTTTGAGAAGCACGGAATGCATTGGAGTGCGCACACCGAACAGCGGCAGCAGCCTGCTCGACTGCCGCTGTTCGGTGTGCGCGCTCCAATGCATTCCGTGCTTCTCAAAAACTGCCAGCTTCTCGCTGAACTGCTTCTGGTATGTTTCGGCCCTAACACCGTACCGAAGCTGCTCAGTACAACTTGCCACAGCTGCGGTTCTTCTGTCGTGCCTGCTTGCTGCTGCCTCTTGCGGCGGCTAATAGACTTCTTCCCACTCTGAGAAATACCTGCAGAAAAGCCGAGACAAAAATCATTGATAATTTGAAACCAGACGTACTTCACGCCCCAGTGGCGCACGAGCCTGTGTTAATCCACAGGAATAGTTCGGCGCGATATAGACATTGTGTCCCTGATGAGCTAGTAAAATATTGTACTGCTACTACTACTCCCACCACCTGGGACATAATGTCGCCGCGTGCGGCTGTCCTGTCATGTACCGACACAGAACTAAACCACATGCATTCCTCAGTACAGGCCCCACTTCTTTCATACACTTTTATTCTTCAGCTTAAAAATTTGTACTTCCAAGTTTTTGGGCATGTGTGTGTGCTTAATTTAGGAGTGGTAGTATATAATACTGGGACGTGAAATATTTTACGCCTAATAACAAAACCTGCATAAGAGAAGCAAGCTCTGTATCGAGGGTTGCCTGTACCACTGCGGAACATATCCGCAGAAGGTATTCTACAAGCACTGCCTGTACTGTGAAGACCTTCGGCTGGAAAATACACTGGGTAGTTACAGGCGAATTGCCGAGGCATCTATTGCGCGAATGTAATGCGTGCTTTGTTGAGTTATAAGAAAAACCGAGTCTATATATTTTTCATATGATGTTGCTTGTGAAAATTCTGGTGCGGTGAACGAAAACTGATTCAGATTAGGACATACTGTTACTACTTGTGCGAATTCTGCTGTTTTCAAAATGAACGTCAATGCAGGCTCTGGTACAAGCGAAGAATTTTATGTTTTTCACGGCTACCGTATCTTTATTAGAACACGCTGCTACCTCTACATTGGTTCATTAGCAAATATTTTCTGCGTTTTTGATAATCAGGAAGTAAATATCAATGTTGTGTTTTCGTTTTCTGGCGAGTGAATGTTTGCACATCTCGTAGTACAAACACGAGGTTCCCAAGGTAGAGCCAGCGGGGCAGACCCGTGGCGTCGACAGTTCATCAGGCACATCAACTCTACTTGAATTTCTTAAATTTGTTTGATAACTTCTCAGTGAAACGTTCTGCACCCGGCTCACTGGGAAAATAAATTGATTATCCATGCTATAAAACAACACACTTCGCTTCTGTAGCCTCACACTATCGTATATTACTTGTAAGATTTTTATATCGATCTTAATCATTCCGTCTGCACGAAATGCATTGCACTGTTGAAGTTTCGCATTACCTGCATTTAATTATGATAAACACAAAAATTAGAGAATATTTTGCGAGCAAGTGATCTTTGTTTCTGTTATACGGTATACGATACTCTCAGTAGCAGCAGGCTAGAGTGCTGAGCTCATGACTGTAAACGCTGCGAGGCCGATGCGACCCAAGACCAGCGAGCTCTTGCGGCGCTTTAGGTATCTGCAGAAATTGGGAGGGTTGTGGATGCACTTGGCGCTATATAAGAGCCTTTCGTCGATTGCGTCATTGCTGTTGACGATCCGTAGTTGACTGCAGCCATACATTCCTGTGGAGCCTCTAAGCCTATATCTTCAGCACGAACCAATGCGTGTGGGTTTTCCAGTAAGGGTGTGGTCTAGTGTAATTTATCTTGGTATGTTTATATACGGTAATATTACTTCCGCAACAGTTGCTTCCTTAAAGCCTGTTCATGCCAGGTTGTCGTTTTGCTACAAGGATTCCTTCTATTGTAAACTAAGAGGAAAAAGCCTTTGTAGTGAGGTTGTATAGTCTGGGAAAGATAAGGCTAATAATTGCGTTATCTTTTTTACTTATGATAGTTCTACTTACTGATCCGATAAACATTTCCACGTTAATATATGTCATGTCAATATAAATGGTATATAAAAGACACTGAACGGACATTGCAGTAGGTAATAAAACCTTTATTCTGAGACCCAAACGGATGTTTACGAATGTAAAATTACGTCAGTTACGAAGATGACAAGTTATGTACCCCGAATACATATATCTTTCCCAACGAAAAAAAGGCAACTTCGATTGTTTTACGTCCCGGTCGCCAATCATTTATAAGCGAACTTGGGCGAGAAATCCCTGCTGATAACAATGTATGTATTTATTGGGTACAAGTATCTCTGCTATCCGAATTATGGAACCAAGAAACGGTGCTACATACTGTTGAGTTTGTTTCTGGCGTTCTTGTATTGTTGTTGTAGCGTCTCAAAGTGCAGTATATATAGTTACCAGTAGCGCACCGTAGTGGACACCGACGTGGGCTTGCGGCCCCTGCAGTCGAGTGAAAATGGTTTGCTGCGGCCCTTCTGTTGTTGTACTAAAGTGGCCGTGGCTGCCCACCTCTAGTTTGCGTTGTATGTATTCTCTAACTTGACGAGTAGGTAGGTAGATGGTGTGCAAGAAATAAAAGTAACTTTGTGAGAGATTTTGCTTCTGCGCGTTCAAGTCGCCGACCTCAGTCGATATAATAGGATTCGATTAACTTCAGTGGGAGGGCTAATACTTCTAGTGCAGTAACTCCTTAGGCATAATCTAAGACGTTGCTGCACTTCTGGTATTAGCCCGCTAAGATCTGAAACCCGGTCTGCAATGGGAAGATCAGGATCAAAATGCAAGACAAGTTAAAGCTAAGCAGTTTGGATTATTTCGATCCAAGTCAACAATTCGTACTCGCTTCTCTAACATCTTGGCTCCTATGCTCGGCTGACAGCCTACGACTTAACCCTTACGGTACTGTCGAGGTCTCGAGATACGGTGGCACTCTTCAAACTGAGACTTCCTAAACTTAAAAGAGTTCCTGAAACTGAGAGACCAATGGACTGTCTCAATGTCTCCTTTTATTTACTCAGTAATATGACTTTGTATTGTTCCTCTCTGCTCAGCTCTATGTATAACGGAATATTTCAGTTTATTGCAGAAAATAAAAGCTGATAAATGGGTCGCTGTAGGTCGAGTATCACATGTTAATCATAACCCAATTACGCTTGAGACTACCAACTGGGTGTTTGGTTGTCTCAACCATCGTCGGCTTCTGACTGAATAACCGCTGAAACTCGACCCAATGTGACGGTGTAACGGCCCGTAGTTGAAGTTCCGGACAAGTCATAGGGCTGAGAGAACTGCAGCAGCTGGATCCAAAGGGCAGAATTTGTGTGTCGACAGTGTCTTATACTGAGTGCTTCTTTTGCGTCACATTCCTATTTGTGTACATCAATTTATGGAGCTGTGTATGTGTAGGTACTGTACGCGCAGAGCACGGCTGTGTCAGCTGGCACTTAATTGGTCACGTAGGTGTTCTTTGTGAGTGTGTTGTGTGCTCTGTTCGGGAACTGAGAACAAGTATAATGATTGGATTATTGTTAGTTTTGTCAATAGGTAGTATTGCGATGTACGAACAACTGCAAGGAGAGTTCAGAACGAGAATGAGGCTATGATAATTAATCGTGGTATCGTCTATGCCGGCTTGTTCATAACCAAAAGATTATTATTCATTGTGGCTCTGCGCTCTGCAGGGATTTGCTTTACAATGGAACACAGGTTTTTGGTTTCAGCTGACGCTGGCTCTGCCAAATATTTCTATATTAATGTGCGTATAAATATTACTATGTTTAACCCTATCTGTACCAGGCTGCAGGCTGTGCTACCTCTCGACAAAAGCTTTCCCCTGTAGCACTACAATAGGACAGAGAACCCTTGTAGCGAAATAGGCAGCATGGTATGGATTGGGTTAAAGTATCCGTTTTATTGAAGTCTCTCTACGAATTATGGCAAGAGTTTTGTTGCTCCCCGCTTGCTCTGCTTAGTTAACATCAGTAATTTGACGAACTAGTTGCTGTAACACTAATCTTTGCTATACATCTTGAATAGTGCAACAGTTCAAGATCGTAGGAAAGACAAGTCTTGTGACACATGATTTCTTTAAGGATATCCATTGTTTTTCTAGAGAGCTCCACCACATCCATTCAATGCTCCGCTGTTTCATTCCGTTCTTCCTTTTCTTCCCCACTTTCTGTTCCCACGCGCACTGGTCCAGGATGGCAACACCTTCGTGCGTGGGTTCGGCATTTCACTCAACATGTTCCACGGCCTCTCCCTTTTCCAGTCGTCAGCTGCACCCCCAAACACTCACTAATTCACTCGTTCGCTTTATATCATCTTGAAATAAGAATATTTGTGACTGGACTTCCAATAGGTTATCACGGGACAATCAAGTG
>LQNS02276620.1:2410138-2424733 GCA_001587735.2 Parhyale hawaiensis
TACTGTATCTAGATACTTTTTTGTATCTAAATGCTGTATCTAGATACTTTTCAAATGTTGTATCTAAATGTAGTATCTAGATACTTTTTGCCTGTATCTAGATACAAGTATCTAGATACCTTTTTAGATACTTTTTAGATAATATTAAATTATACATGCAGGAGAGAATAGTGCATCATCAGATCATGATGAATTCTACCAGTTCTCCAAGCGAAAAAGGACTCTTACTTCATTCGAAATGATACTATGTACTATCATTTTTGCAGGATCCTAAATTTGATTTAGAAATCTTAAAGCATCACAAGGCTGTTAAAAATGTATTCCACAAATACAACACCACGTCTTCACCTGTAGAGAGACTTTTTTCACTTGGAGGTTTAACCCTGGTACCCTGAAGAGCCTCTCTTTCAGATGCAATGTTTGAAAGGCTAATCCTTTTGAAATCAAATGATTTATGTGACTATGAGTAAAACCCCCTTCAGCCACACTTATCAGATGTGATAACCTTAATGTACGGAATGGTTTATATTTTTTTCGACACTGTTTTAGTTTGTTTACTTGTATTCCAACTTTCTTAGTGGGATTAAATACTTCAAAGGAAAAAACTTTTGTCATTTATTAATTTTTTAGAAGCCTTCTTTTATTTTGTTTATTAAAGATTTGCTTGGAATTGGGGTCACAGCCACCAAAATATACGGCCTAAATTATACTTTGCATTTGAATGTTATTACAAAAAAGTCAATATACCTATTGACTATGAAACTTCAATGACGTTGCCCATTTCTTTTAGAGACATGATATTTTATCACAAACAAATGTGATCAACTATTTCGCCTCTTTGCCGGAAGTAAATGTGCAGCACAGCAACAGTCATTATTATTGTAATTACTAATCTACTATACAACAATATTATAAAGGAACAGAATTGTATCCACCTGAATTACATGATTTTTAACCAAATGAACTAGTAAAACTATTAAATTGTAAAAATAAAAGTATCTAGAATTGTATCTATAGATACTTTTAAGTATCTAGTATCTGTATCTAGATACATTTGTAAAGTTGTATCTAGTATCTGTATCTATATACATTTTCAGGGTGTATCTAGTACCTACTGTAGTATCTAGATACATTTTTGAGTATCTATGCCCAGCTCTGGCGTTAGGTTAGTTTAAGCATCCTCGATTGGCACTTTGAAGTGGAGTTAATTTAAACCACTAGGCTGGACTCTTTCGACACTTTGATTTGCGTGGCAGGTGTTAAAAATAACTTGATAACGCTTGCGACACTACAAAACTCCAGGTTATGGAGCAAGAATGAATTTTCAAAAATTCAAGGGTTTATGCCTGAATCTCGGTCTGGCGGACGCAGCTTAAGCTCCTTGCCTGCAGTTCCACACAAATCAAACCCATTATCCCTTCAGGAGGCAGAGAAAGGGCCGTAGGCCTTAGGGCGAGGCTGGTTAGGTTCGTCCATGCTATGCTATGGGGAGTAGCGCCCAAGTGGGGGCTTGTGTAGGTGACCTTAGCCCTTAGCTAGGCTTTCTGGGCGCCGGTCTTTCGTGTCCACTTTGCTTCTTCCGCTTTTAATCTTTTACTGGTATTACTTTCCTCTGTTCTTCCTCTTCTTTGCCGATTTGCTGTTCCCATGTCGGTTGATCCTGTGAATAGGAACGTGCTCGTGCCTGGGTTCCACGCCTCTATCGACATACTATAGCTATATATATATCATTTCTTTCTCCTTCGTGATTTCGTCTTTGTTGTACAACGAAGGCCGAAAATACTTTTATATAATAAAGGAAAGTCGTGCCTGACAAGTACCATTAAAATTTGTAGTATTATTAGTATCAGTATGAGATGAGAGTGCTTTAACCATTTCCTGGGAGATAGTCAAGAGGTCCTAATAGCAATGTTGGTTAAAATGAATCGACCTATGATGTCATGCTGTATGTCACCATTGTGTGTACTATAGACTTCACTGCACATCATGGGAGTCCTGTAATTAAAGGACGTGCTTCAGTTTGACGTAACTTCTAATGTGGCATTTTCATGAAAAATTATCGAGAAATCCCGTTTGTGTAGGGGACAACTGTGATTCTTGTTTCATTGATAAATGCTCGACTCTTGCTTTGCACAAATGTTAGAAGATATTCTCTATACCTGTAATAGTGCAATGCAGTATACCTAATCGAGAGAAGCACGTAAACTGCATCCAGTTTGATGTGACTTGCTGTTCAAGCTCATATTGTTATTTGAACAAGTTAGTATAATTTCTACTTGAGAAATAATGAAAATGTTTCGTTAAGTTCAAGATTAATTGTCAGGCCTAATCAAGCATGAAATTTACATGTTTATTCAAAGCCAAGCCAATAACTATAATAACTCTACTAAAAAGCGCTGTGGCCATGCCATGTACATAGACTTCTATGATAAAATAGACACTTTGTATTTAAGTAGAATTAATTTTTCAGGGCACACCGTGCGTCCGACTGAGAAGAGGCGGAGGATGGGCTGCAGGCCATGGGGGTTAGGTTAGCTAGGGAGCAACGCCCCAGCGCGACCCCGCACGTCATTGCAGTCTAATAGCCAATACTTCGGTGTTGTTTCTTTCGTGCCCACTTAGCATCATTCTTCAACTTTTATGCTCCTACTGATGATGCTTTATTCTGTTCTTCCTCTTTTTTTCCCGACTTACTATTCCCATGTTCGTAGATTCAGTATGGAAATACCATCTTGCAAAGGTTCCGTGTTTCTATTGGCGTACTGTATGCCCGTTGTTTCTACTTATGTTAGATTGTCTCTGCTAGGGAGATGGAGGCTTAAAGTATTTAATCCTAATATAATAAAACGCTTGGTGTTTTTATGTACTGTATTTCGTATCCGCTCTTTAGGAAATAGGCGAAAAATAGGCCAGGTTGCAGATTTTGTTCAGGTCGATGACCAGGTTGCAGAAGACGGCGATGGTTGGATCCTTTTCCCTTGATCTGAATGCACTTCTTGCTTGAAACACTTCTTGAAATCTGAACAATATATAATTATGCAGCATCTAGAATACAATTCTGTAACATTTTCCTCTCGGGTCACAACGTATAAATACGGCCGATGATCAACGGAGCACTCACGACGGGCAGTAGACAATTATTTCACGGGTAGTAGACAATTATTTCTTCTAGCCTACTGCCTTTCCCTGAGAGAGCAGACTTCGCTTCAGAAGCCAAAATTCCAGCACTTCAATGAAGTAGGTATTTAAGTATGGAAGACAGTATTATGGATAAGGTGCACTCACATTGCATAAATAAGCTGACTGGAATTCCATTCATGTTTATTGCAGCGTTTTATCTAAGATTTTACTTTGAAAGCCGCACGTTTAATTAAGATAGGGACTACGACAGTCTCAAGAACGAAGACGTCCTACCATGCAATGGAGTGAGATGAAGCGCCTATGCGACACAGTGACAAGAAAGACTCGAAGCAGAAAGATTACAGAAGGAAATAAGAGCTGCTAATAAGAGTGAGCGGGAAAATGTGGAAATGGTAAGTCAGAGAAGAAAGTAAACATATCTATTATTGCGTGAATTTTTTCACGTACGGGTCCACTAGTTTAGTTATAATGCAACCGAGGAGCATTTGCAAAGTGAAATAATGAAAGCAGGCCTTACAACAAAGTTGCTAACTCACTTCAGGCTCTAATTACATTTTATTTAGGATTTGCATTCCTTGATTTACTTATTGATGAAATACATGCAAGAAGTTAGGCGTATGGGACGTTTATCCTACTTTTATAGTAACTGGCAGCTTCTCAACTACTGACGGTAACTGTGACATCTTATATACTGACCGAACACTCCAACTAGGAGCCGCGCATGCACTTGTTCGTACCTCAAATAAAGCCCTTAAAGCCTTAAATCGTATAAAAATTGAATCCCTAAACCCACCTGCACTGGTTGGGGCCGAAGGTATAGGAAATTCACCAAAATCCCTAAGCAGCATACGTCGTCTCTGCTTTGCAAATGCTATGGGAGTCCATTTTTAAATAAAGGTGAAATTACTTCCCAACAGCCGATGAACTGGGAGCATTAGCAAATCTGGGTGCCTGTAGCCATTTGCGGCCCGGCATAAAGTAAACACATCGAAAGTAGGCTGTCATCGAGTGTTATCGACTAGTCTGCTTTTCCTATCTCCTTCGAACGGGCAATGAATGGTCGGTAGGGTTCACTTGTTGCAGTTTGGTTACCTTCTCTGGGCCGCGCACGCTTTTCTCTCATTCATTTCATACCTTTAACTTTCGTATATTCTGGCTATTCATACTCATTTTTGTGTTTAGTATTGTCCTCTGCTTTGGTTGTTGGTGTCGGAGCTGCCCGTTGTGTACCTATTGAGGCTCAGTCCTTACAATTAATTCCCTGCCTGCCTTTCCTTAGCTTGCAACTCCGCGTAGTGTTAACTCAGACCAATCTAAATTACAATCGTCATTTAACTAACGTAACTTTTATGTAATTTTACGCTCACTAACTGTGATCAATGCGTTTATGTTTCTAAACATTTCGTAAAGTTACCAGAACATAATAAATAGGGTTGTGACAATATGCATTCAGCGACAGAGAAGTCGCTGATAACTCCAAAATAATCCGTTGCATTAAGTAAAGGCTCCTACAGTGAACTATTTCTGCAGGTTGTGTTACCGTCAAGGATTATGAGACTAACAGGTTAACCCACAGGGCGGTGCCAAGCTGTAGTGCATCATGGGAAATGGGCTCGTGATGTCATAGAAACCTAGTACGTTTATCAGTAGCTATTTTGCATGGTTTCTTCATCATTTCATTAGGGCCTCCAGAGTGTCCCACAATGTTTATAATTGCACAAAAATATGTATCACAGAATTTACGAACTTTTTTAGCTCTCTGAATGATGAAATTTTATTATTAATTAGGTTGTTTTTTTGTAAGAGGCATGCACCCGGTCGGAGAGTTTCGGTAAAATGTTTCTCTAAGCTGTGCCTTCGCGTACGCGCCGTTAACATATCCTCCTCTCTTAATCCTAAAAACTACAGCATCACTGGAAATATGATGGATTTAACATTCACCAGTTTCATCAACATCATTCCGTAAGACAGTTTAGGTATGTAGAACACGGTTATATAAGTAATTTTTTGTAAGTTAGTTAACATGAGTCGGACGCGACCCATGTTATACTGCTGTAACGAGCGCAGCGTATAGCAGCTGATGTTTTTCTTTTTTCTAATTTTACCGAGCAATTGTATGGCTTCTATGTTTTATGTACAGACTTTTGCTTTAATATTACATCGCCGGAATGAGAGCAAATTATTTCTTGTTTTTTTTTACGCGTTTTTCTTACAAATCTTGTTGAAAAGTTTTTCTATCTCGGTGTTCAATCGCTTGCATCTGAGCCGATTTTTGTTGTAGCAGTTTGAAATTATAGAGGAAAGCAGATCATTGGTTGAAGACGAAAATAAATCGAAAATATTGCGGTATTCACTCATATAAATCCATCTTTAGAATGCCATAGTACTCTTGATAAAACTCACTTGATTTATTGCATTTTGAAGACAATAAACTTGGCTCTAAAAGTGTTTCTGACACATGTGTTCATTTGCCGGTTGAATTTATCTGCTGCTTTACAAGCCTTTTGCCCAACGTTCTTTAAAAATTTTATTATTCAGAGAGCTAAAAAAAAGTTTGTAGATGCTTTGATACATATATTTGTACAACTATGAAGATTGTAGGACAAGTGGGAAACTCTGGAGGCTCAAATGAAATGATGAAGAAACCCTACAAAATAGCTACTGATAAACGTACTAGGTTTTTATGACGTCGCAAGCCCATTTCCCATGATGCACTGCAGCTTGGCTCCGCCCCGTGGGTTACACTGTTAGTCTTATAATCCTTGTGTTACCGTCATAGCTTTATGTTTGAGCTTTTTGTCATGGTTTTGGAGTTATCATCGTCTTCTCTTTCGCTAAATGCATATTGTTATAACATTAGACTAATAAACGTACAGGTTCGTGAAGAAGTACCGTTATCTCTGATCAGATTTTTGTTACTCGTTTAAACTAGTCTGAATGAAATTATTAACAGTACGGTTTCAACTTTCAAGCAATGGCTTAGTAAATAAATAAGTTTTTATAACAAGCAGCAAATATATAAGACTATAGCTGTCGACTAACTGCATTCATCCTCGCTGCTGTCCTGCGACGGTACTCGTAAGAGCCGAAACATACCAAAAGCAGTTCAGCGAGAAGCTAGCCAACAGGCAGGCAGGCAGGCTGGCAGGCAGTTTTTGAGAAGCATGGAATGCATTGGAGCGCGCACACCAAACAGCGGCCTGCTCAACTGCCGTTGTTCGTAGTGCGCGCTCCAATGCAGTCCGTGCTTCTCGAAAACTGCCAGCCTGCCTGTCAGGTTCTTGCTGAACTGCTTCTGGTATGTTTCGGCCCTAACGGGTGATTCCATGGCTGAACTACGTAACCATGGTTGATATTACCCAAAAAGAGCAAGAGTTGGAGGCACATACGCAACAGGGTACTGCAGATACTCTATAGCCAAGGAACCCAGCTTAAGGGCGCTGGCACACCACAATCAGTTGAGCAGGCAGGCAGGCAGTATGCCTTACACACCAAAAGTAGTACAGCAGGTGCGAAATGCAGCTTTGCAGTGTTGCCAATTTAGCATTTTTATGCTAGATTTAGCATTTTGGAAAGCTTAGCATCCAAAATTGGTTTAGCATTTAGCTGGAAAAAAGTAAGAAATTTGAATTTTTAGCATTTGTGACATATTTCTGACTTATCCAACACTAAGTGCTATGCTATTGCTATTGACACATCGTAAGACACAATTGCGATAAAATTATCCTTCGTTGATTATTGCAGCATTGAAGGGAAATCCTAACTCTGCCGACTGTACCAAACGTGTAGGTATTAAATTCGTTCATTGAGAGAGATCGAGTTATCGCCTTCACGTCATTTGTCTGTGCAGGAGCTATTCAGTGCAATGCCATATCTCTTATATTATGATGTTTATTCTTAGTGCTGGTTGAACTTATACAGCAATTCAGCATATCCTTCGCCTCGCAATGAGTAAAGATAAAGCGAAGTACGCTCAAAAGTTCAACAAAGAGTACAAACTCGATAGTTTATGTCTGAGTACTTCTTTTACGAGTTATATACATTGTTAAAAAGATGAGACATCTACGGTGGAGTCAAGTCAGCCAGGTATATTTGCTGCCATGCAACATTTAATTTCTATAATCATCTGAACGACTTGTGCAAAAATACCAAATCCGATGGTAAAGCAATGGTACATCGCATTATGTGTGCAAACGTAGTGGAGAACGCTATAGTTCCTTATTTCAATGAGAATTTAACTACTGATAACAAATTTAGCTCGTAACTGAATGAATCTAATGATATCACTGCATACAAGTCATTAGTTTTATTCTTGTAGTTCCGGAGGAAGCCAACTTAAGGATGTGGCAGCATTTGCTTTAAAACTAATTTTGCTCCATTTGAATGCCGAAGTCGAACGTTATTCAGCAGCATGAACGCCGTGAAAAATAATGTTAGAAACAAAATGTAACTTCCTAAGCTATCAGCTATTCTTACTGTAAAATATGGCCTAAAGAGGCATAGCAAATGTTACAAAAACTTCAAACTGCCAAAAGTTGCCATCAACAAAATTGGATTGATGGATTTCTATGACAAGACGCTAGCCCCCGTACAGAATGCACAGCTTGTCTGTCAAGTATGATGAAATTGCACTGGAACTGTAATTCAGCAAGAAATCAGTAGATTATAATCTTTTTTCTCTTTCTTTGCAACTAGATACTGATCTTTTCTGCAGCGATTTTGCAGGAAAGTCCGAATTTCATTTGGCAACACTGAGCAGCCTTGCGCACCTGACGCAGAATCTCTGCAATCAACGTCCTGGTGGACTCTGATCGCAGGCCAGCGATACAACTCAGAGTTTTTTTCCAAATTCCCTAAATGGGAGTTCGGGATTTCCCCAGATCTTAAGAAAATTCCGCAGAAACTTGTAAAAGAATCCAAATAAAAACTTCATGCTTATGTCAATGTATGTGGTACGAGGAACAGTTAATTATGTACATAATTCTTAAGTATTAAGCTTGGAAAAATTCCCCAAATTGGTCTGAAAATTCCTGGAACCCACTCAAATTCCCAAGATCTGGAGAAAATTTCCAAAGAGTGTCAGCCCTGGATCGCACGTCTGGCAAGGCACACAGCAGCAGTTGAAGCAGGAATCGGTCGCACCGCTTGCAGTCAGCACTGGCTGCGCTGGACGGCAGCTGCATGCTAAACTGCCGCTGTTCGGTGAACACGCTCCAATGCATTCCGTGCTTCTCAGCTACTGCCAGCATGCCTGCCAGCTTTTCGCTGAACCGCGTTTGGTGTGCCAGCGCCCTAAGCTGGGTCAACCCTATTGTCTTGTTTTTTTTCCCGAACCCAGAGCAAAGGGGACGAATGTTAAGTTGCTTCCTTGTATACATCAGAAAACTGCACCAATTTCCGAGTTTTAATTCTTGAAAATTTGGGGAATATCCTTAACTTTACTAGTCACTAGTGCTAAACTGACTGACTTGACGGCCACGGTTTTAATAGACACTCAGTTGCTTCTACAAAAATACAACACAACGTTTCGACACACTACTGTTCGCAGACAGCGAAAGACTATAGTGTCAACCGCCGCTAAGGAGCTGGCGTGTACTGGCAAAGGACGGTATCGCTGGCACCTGTGTCAGTGCAAGGTCCCCTGTAGAAGGCCCTGTACAGGGATCCCGTGCACTGAGGTGACAGATGGGCGTTGGTTGGGTTGGTGAACTCAATAAGAGTGTTGTCGACGGGATCTCCTCCTACCGTGGTGAAAAGGTCATTTTCGGTGGGCCTCTTCAGGTCAAACTTGAATCTGCCGTGGCCTTGGATGGTGAGGAGGTCCATCGTGCTGCT
Organism: Parhyale hawaiensis; assembly: GCA_001587735.2. NCBI lineage: Eukaryota > Metazoa > Arthropoda > Malacostraca > Amphipoda > Hyalidae > Parhyale > Parhyale hawaiensis. Next base: position 2,419,115 of record LQNS02276620.1, read on the forward strand.
TGGGAACTGAACCAGCCGCATACCCAGACTGGCGCACTTCGCTGCATGTGTCCTGGAATTAAAAATATGGGGACAATTCACGCATTACTGTTTTGAACTACGTTCGTACTTCACAGCGCTCGGATGCGTTGCTGTCTGTTTAAATATCCGAGAAATTCAGAGCTTCCTGAAGCCTAAATCACCCCAAATATTAAGAGGTATCCGAAACGTTACTGATGACAGTTGCTGAGTGAACGGACTTGATATCTAGCACGTAGTTGTGTATGTAGGGATATGATGACACAATCGGATATTCTGAAGCGCGTGTGAATCGGGCTTTAAAGAAACCAGATGAAATGACATGGTACGTTGGAATTTTTGGACTAACCATGCGTTCGACTGGCCACTGATATTAGGCTTACCAGATTTAACTTCTCTGAAATTTCAGGCACGGACATTGGCTTCCACCCGCAGAATTTAGTCTCGGGCACATCGGTTACCATCCGGAATAACAGAACTCAATCTTGCAACGGAGTTTTTCAGCCGGCTCAACGTAATTGTACACTCGTAGTTACACTGTGTACGCATATACGCTATTCATCCACCCACGAGTGGTGGTAAAGGTAAATAATAAAGATGTAGAGTTCGTAGAGCGTCAACAATCCTGTACTGCTATCTCACGATACGGCTCGGTCAGTATGGGTTCGATACCTACGGGTTCAGCACTGACGGTAGAAGTGTTCGGATATTAATCACTCGGGATTGGGTTTTTATATATAGCTAGATTGTAATTCAAGGCAGAAACAATATTAGATGGTTCAGTAAGCAGAGATGTAGAGCTCAAGTCACGAGCTTGGAGAATACTAAGATCAGAGTCAGGCGTAGATACGTAAGCTTATGTACAGCGTAAAGGAACTCCCAACAGTATCGTGTTAGGGAGGAGAATGCTGGAGATGATACTACATAGCATGCATTTATAGGCGCTAGAAGGGCGTGGTAAGACCAGGCCAGCACATAATCGCTTTGCTTCTAACATTAGCAACTCTATTCAAAGTGGCGAAGCCAACGCTTCTGCCTGAAGTTTCGGAGAAGTCAAGACTCGATGGCTTAATTTCGGAGGCAAATCATACACCTCTTAAGTATCCTGTGGGACTATAGGGTTAATTTTTTCGCCAATAACAGTACCAGCCCGCATTATTAATTTCTATTCAACGAAACGCGTTGCGTTTTGTCCTGAAACTTTCGCTCCGCCGGCACTCCAGCAGCAAACCGTTGTTGATATTTTTTTATTTGTTTTCGATGACTGTACATGCCATTATAAATCATATCGTTTATAAATATAAGAACTCGGAAGGCAGCTTCCAACGGTCGCCAAACAAAATTATTCTCTCAGACCGGCTCCTGATTGTGTGTCTACCAAATGGTCTACTGAAATGCCAGCTTCACGTTAGTTAGCTCAGCTAGCGTCACTATTCGTGTTTGGAATATTTCTACAAATTTGGAGGGAATTAGATAAATCCCAGAAAATTAGATAAATCCCAGAAAATTAGATAAATCCCAGAAAATTAGATAAATCCCAGAAAATTAGATAAATCCCAGAAAGCAGTACACTTTTTGTACCTACACGGCAAGGAATGTGGAAGCTGGGATGAGAGGACAAGTGCATCATATCGTGCCAACCAACAATACCAGCATCCAATTATTCCACCCCAGGGGGTTCGTGTATGTTACCTTTACCATTAGCTAGGCCTTCGGGACAGATGTCTTTCGTGCCCACTTCTTTCAATTTCCATACTCCTACTTGCTCATACTTTATTCTGATCTTCCTCTTCTTTCCCGACTTGCTGTTCCCATGCGCGTTGATCCTGTGTGGGAACACCTTCGTGCATGGGTTCCTCATTTCTGTCGTCATACTATATGTCCCTTGATTATCCCTCTGTTAGATCGCCATTGATGTGGAAACAGAGGCTTAAACTATTTAACATAATAATAATAGTCCAACTATTCCACTTGCTTTTTTTTTTCTGAAGCTGGAGACCGCGTTGATCGTGCGAATTACCTACTTACATGTCTCAGGGTAGAGCGTTCTCTGAGGGATCCCGTCTATTATTTTAGCCTTAGCTAAGCATTCAGGACGTCTGTCTTTCGTGCCCACTTTATTACCTCCCATTTTCATGCTCCTATACTGATTATGCTTTATTCTGACCTTCCTCTTCTCGCCCTGCTTGCTATGCCCATGGATCGTTGCTTCTGGGCAAAAATAACCTCATGGATTTGTTACAATTTTCTCTCGACATGTTTTATATCCCTTCCTTTTCTTCTTTGCAGTTTCACCTGGTGTTGTACAATGGGACTTAATTTAATTCCCATAAACAATCTGCGTCCCTAAGCAGCTACCATGTTACAGGTATTCGGCAAACACGCACATGCAAACAAAGTGCAACCGACGAAGTAATATAACAACGTCTCCCAACGTACTCTGCGTTGTTCGCTGCGAGGGCCGGTGTACGGAAGAGGGAGTCTCCCGTCCCCAGGCTCGTGCCGATGTAGTGCTGGCCTGTCGGCCCCTGCTGGTTCACTACTTTGCCGAGGTACAGCAAGCACTTCTTCTCCTGCAAGGTAAGTTGAAATAAGCTGCCTGTGTTCCAGTATGAAGTGTTTTTGCAATTGATGGCAAGTCGCGTCGCTCGTTTGCGACAACGGCGTCATAACGCAAAATAACAAATTTTTCAGGAGAGGGATATTAAACTTTCCAAGCGCTCTCAATACTGTAAATAGCCCTAGCTCAAACACCATTGGTGAAATATATTTTTAAGCATCATATAGGCTTTTAAGTTTATAGAAGCTGACAGTCCGTGCGCAACTGTTAGGTATGTGACGAGCTTCACACAAACAAGTTGGGACATATAAGGTTATGTCGTTAGGACATATTAGCGTTTTCTAGAAGTCAATTTTTGAGCTAGTTATGACAATGCTATCAAAATATTAGTATTTGAAGATGAACATATCTAGCAACATGGATCGTTGTGACAATCGAGCGATGCCAGGATCGCTGGTGCTGATGGTTTGTATCCTAGACTTTTAAAAAGTTCCCCTGCTTTAGTAAGACATCTTTTCCTTATTTTTTTTTCAGCTCGTTACAGTTTGGTACTCTGCCAATTACATGGAAGAGGTCTATCAAAGTTCCTCTTTTAAAGAAGGGCACCAGACGGGACCCTTTGAATTACAGACCAGCAAGTCTAACTTCTGTTGCTTGTAAAACGTTGGAGAAAGTTGTCTCTGACTGTCTGGGGAACTATTTGGACATAAGTGACATTCTTTCTAAAGATCAGTTTGGCTTCAGGTCAGGATTTACGGTTGAGGATCAGCTCCTTTTAACCTACAATGCTGTGACCAGCTGGACACATTCGGGATTCATGGTGGATGAGGTTCTGTTTGATTTTGCTAAGGCTTTTGATGTTGTCACTTATGATGTTTTGCTGATGAAGCTGGCTGAGCTGGGGGTTGGTGGAGCATTGCTTGCTTAGATTGGTGACTTTCTGAGCGAGCGTTCGATGGTCATGTCGGTGTTTGGGTCTCTGAGTGATGAGAAGTGGGTTGTTAGCGGTGTTCCCCAGGGGTCTGTTCTGCGGTATTCCCCAGGGGTCTGTCCTGGGTCCATTGCTTTTCTTGATTTATATTAATTATTTGCCTGCCTCTATTAGGTCAAATTGCAAGATATTTGCTGATGACCTGAAGATCTATCTTAACATCAGATACGGATCAATCCAAGATTAGCATTGGGAGTGTCACGGGTTCAGAGGGACATTGATGCATTGGTGGGTGTGGCAAATTCGTGGGGCCTGGAGCTTAATACTGACAAGTGTGCAGTCCTGCGTTTCCAGAGACGTACCATTGATTGGGAAGATCTGGGCTCTTTTACTGGTTACAATTTAAGGGGCAGGGACATACCTGTTGTAGACTCTCACAGAGATTTGGGAGTGATAGTTGATTGTACTATGAGATTTCATATTCACATTCGTTCAATTGTTGGCAAGGCTGCTGGGCTGGCTGATAGCTTGTTGCGGTCCACAGTTTGTAGAAAAAGTGATTTTATGCTAACTCTTTTCGTAACACGTCAGACCATTGCTGGAGTTTGCTTCTTGTGTTTGGAATAAGCGTTTTATTGCGGACATCCGGCTTCTGGAGTCTGTACAGAGGAAGTGGACGAAATATATAGACGGTTAGTCTAATCTCTGCTATTCTGATCGCCTTTCTGCTCTCAATTTGTACTCGGTGAAGGGAAGATTATTGCGTGCGGATTTGATTAAGATTTGGAGGATTGTACGTGGTGAATCATGCATTGCTGTTGAAGATTTGTTTAGTTATGCTCCTGTGGTTGGTATTAGGGACCATTCTTACGAGTTGGCTATGGTTCATTCTCGTATTGAGAGTCGTAGGCGGTTCTTTAGCATCAGATGTATCAGAGTGTGGAATGGGTTGCCGGGCGAAGTGGTTTCAGCTGATAGTGTGGAGTCATTTAAATGTAGACTTCAAAAATTTCTTGGCAATGTTCTGTTTGAGCATTATGACTAATTGCTTTTTGGTGGGGGGAGAAAGATGGGTGGCTGGATTCGTATCGTTTGGCTTTTGTGAATTTCTGTCGAGTTGTTGCTTGTTTTCTTTTGCTGTGCTATATTATTTTTGCTGCTTAAGAGCACCCAATCAGCTTTTTTTTTCGTTTTTTGATTGTATTTTGTTTTTGTTCTCCTTTGTAAGGCTGGCGTGCTTGCAGATCTGTGCTTGCAGATCTGGGCCACTCTAACGTGTATGACTTGTTCTGTGTCGAATCTGCTGCATGAACTTTGGAACGTTGTGGGTGGCCTATCAGGTGAGCTAATCAGGTAGATCCCCACGGATAGTTACGTAAATTTTGTGAATAGTCATTTTAATGTATCATTCCCTCCGAATGACCATGCACGTCATACGGACCTCAACTCGCTTTGGGTTCGAATTCTATGATCCGTACGCCATACCTCAGTGGCACGGTAGACAAAAGTGGCGCAGTCAGCGTTCATTAAGCACAGGCCGGCGCAGGCCACAGGCGACCCCGCGTAGACTTGGGGCCCGCGGCCCAGGAAGTTGCTGGGCGCGCCGATGTAGGTGAACGTCAGCGGGGTTCCTGAGCCTCCTGCTGGACCGTCCAGCAGCAACAGCAGCAGCAGGGAGACTCTCTTCAGGACCATTTTCCTTCGTTTATCTGGAACTTAAAAACAATCTTTCAGTCGCTAGTGTTGCTGTATTAGCCCCATAAGCTCCAGGTGCGTCTTTAGGTCTCTTTAAACTATACCGTACGTCACTCCTACGACAATGACGTTTAAAAAGGTGCTTCAGGGGCTAGTTTGACATCGAATAGAGAGGTTTTCAGTTGCTAGTTCTGCAGTGCGCTCTAATCATCCGAAATTGAATAAAAATCTAACATTAAATTTTCTAGAACCTGCTGTACATTTAGCTCCGCCAAGGAGGTTATGTTTTCATCAGGTTTGTCTATCTGTCCGTCTGTCTATCTGTCTGTCCGTTATTCTTTCTGTCTGTCATCGAGATAACTCAAAAAGTTATGGACGGATTTTGACGAAACTTACTTGGGTTGTTAGTTATGTT
>LQNS02276620.1:2425467-2443234 GCA_001587735.2 Parhyale hawaiensis
CGGCTTTCCAAGAAATTTACAGACACTGTTAATATTATTAAGCGGCACAAGTGATCAGATGTTGGTGTTGATGCAAAATAAATCCTGGTTTCAGAGCCGGATTAAATTTTTCGTTACTGCTGCCTTGCTTGGTGGAGGTGTGCACTAGTGTGCTCTAGTTTTAATTGTAAATAGGGTGAGCCTCACCTAAAGCTCTCGAATGGAGGAGAAACAGCCAGGGTCACGATTGCTTCAATTTTCTGAATGCGCCAATTGTACTGCAGCTATTGTCTACACTCTAGCTATCATTGTATTGTTATTCGTGTAATTCTTCGCAAAAACAACAATCGCTGCTTGAGCTACAAAGAAAATTCTATTAATTACAGCTACTCTCTCATAGAGGTAGAGCCATCGTAGCTGGTGTCCTCCCTAACACACTTGCTACAGCTACCTCTGGCTGCCACGGTTAAAAAAATGATAAAAAATAAATTAAAACAAGCCGCGCGGAAACCCACAGCTGTCAGCGTAGCACAACCTCATCATAACCCCTCCGTGTCTGAGCCTCGACCTCATGGCACGGACACCCACCACACCGCTGCATTGCATTTAAACATTTTTTTCGCTACAGTTTGCTGGGACTCGCTTCGTCCTAACACGGTTCCACACTGCTGCATCATATTGCTTTTTATGTCTATAGCGGCACGGGCGAGGTACGGCCGCTGGCAAATCGGGAACTTGGCTAGTTCGAACTACTGTGTCACGTAGTTAGTACATTTTACGAACTTGCTTGAAATCCCTTCAGTCCCGAGTTTTAAAACACCGCGATTCATTTGAAAAAAAAAACTTGCTTTGCAACTCAAGTGATGGCCGTGTGAGGACGATCTCAACGGTGTCTCGGAGGCGAATGCTGACATTTGACGGTTGGCGCTGGTCGCCGCACTGATATTCGAAACTTTCTTCAATATTAAGGACAGTTGGCTGAAGGAGGCTAAGCTTAACTAGCTTGACTGCATATTATGTGTGGACAGTGTATATGTGCACACGAACACCTATATGAACACACACACACCTATATGTACAGACGCATTCCTATATGTATACACGCACACCTATATATTCAGACTGATTTAGTTCCTGCTGATGAAAATGAAGCACTACCGCGCTCGATTGCCTAGCAGAATATCATCAGTATTCGAGCAGTATATGTGAATTGCAGCAGTTGGGACATCATTTAATTTGGACAAATGTCACTACAGTCCTTTGTTTGTTTGTTTATCTACTTGAAACATTAATACGAGTCACATTATCTGCAATCTCTTTGACATGTGTTACATCACTGTTTCGAGATCCCTTTGAGCATATACAGTATGTGGCATTCTAAGTTGCATTACAAATGTCTGGTACCTACTATGTAAACCGCGTTGTCCCTGACGTTCCTCATTGCCCCGCTTTACGGTACGTTTATGTGCTCTTGTCATATCCATCCACAAATCTTCCGTAAATTTTACAAACGTATCGTCAATGTAGATACCTATCTGTTCCACCTCTTATGGGCGATACTGATACCTTCACCTTGTAATATCGCCGCTACGGATACTGATGGACTCGTCGGTAGAACCCCCCCGTCGCGATCACTCTTCACTGCTCAGCAATGTAATACCGAACTGTTCACTGCACGACATCAGTACCCGAACTTCTGCTCATGGAGCACGCTGGCAGCCGGTGCAACCACTGAACTTCAAAAAAATCATTAATGTCAAATGCAACAAGACTTGTAGTAAAAACGAACTTACTGCGCCACACCAGCAATTTAAGCAAGTCAAGCTCCTGACTTCTGATTACTGTGATCGTAGGTGTGGGGCACAACGTTACTTCACATCAGCGATACCTACCTCGCACTCTAGCTTCTGGGGCAAAGTGTAGTTGCCCCCACGAGATATGAGGTAAAAAAGTTAATATTGGGAGTATACATATTATTAGTGCTTATGCTATTACAAAAACTGAAGTGAAACTTTACATTTTTGAAAAAATTTTCCCCACGGTGGGAGGAGCGTTGCTCGCGTCCACACTCCCCCCCCCCCTCCCATTCCAAGTCAACAGGGCTTCGTCTTGTAAATAAAAATACGGTATAAGGGCCTCTTCGGACATTTTGTTCCCGCTACGGCCCTGCAATGTAAATACTCAACTAAAAATTGCTGTAGTTAGTAAAAGAACATCTATACTGCAAATCTTCTAGGTAACTTGATACCTCGTATGGCACCTTGTGGTTGTAGCAAATACCACTCTCCCTGCGAAAAAAATAATGTTACTGGCATGAAAGGTGGGAAGCAAGCATCCAACTCCGAAGTCAAACGACCGTCCGTAAAATTAAATGACACGGGTTCACCCAACGGAAAGCTGAATCTCCTGCATCATCCTTTCTGTTACCGTAGAATTACTTAGTTCTTTTGAATTTCTATCTTCCTCGGCCCGCTTTGTTGCCTTCCCTTTGCATAACTCGGCTCGCTGGTTTGTGCTTCTCCGTCGATTTTCCAGCTCCGGGTTACCCGGGGGGAGGGGGGTTGTGCAGTTTACGAGACGGTTCAAAAAGTTTTGGCAGCAGGTAACCAAAACTACTTCATAGAGATATACATTTGCTCAGCCTCAGACAGTTTCAGCACACCCTTCTCCCATCTTTATGTACGGTACCTCTGGAGCCAAGTCCTCTACTTGACGAAAATATCCTCACAGATCCCAGCAAGTTTTTCTGATGACTTAGGGAATAAGCCAAAGTGAAATGGTGCAAGTCTGTGACTTCACAGGGAGTTGTAGCTCTCTTTCCACCATAAATTTACGAGTTTCGCCTATAAAAAATTTACTGGAATCAATTTGTCAAAGGGAACAGGACCTTGCCGAGAGAAAGAATTCAGAGCTATAAAGTATACCTGCTTGTGAGCACTCTGCTTTGTGAAGAGGATGACCCGACTGGCTCGAGAAGTGTGTAAGCCTTGGAGGATAATGTGCTGAAGAAGTGTGTGACTGAATAAATGTGTACCTCTATTAATATGCTGTTTGTTACCCTAGTGCAAAAACTTATTGAATGTCCTACGTAAAGTAGCTAATTCTGACAGCTACAACAAACTTCTAGCAAGCGATCCTCTCAGCATTGCATGGAGTGTCTCAGGTTTTGTGACGTGCTCAACTTGCCCGATATTTTTGTTATACGTTTGATAGATGAATGAAGGGTTGGCATAAAACATACTTTTTTGGTAGATTTAAAAAAAAAATGAGGACATTCCAAAATGAGGACATTAAAAAAAAGTTGGGTTGAGCTTTCGCAACTGGTACATTTTTGAGGGGGGCATGGGGGGCCCAAAATGATCAATTGTGAACTGATTGCTCTTAAACCTGCTCAGCGTATGTATTTTTGAATAAGAAACGTATTTTGTTCAAACAATTTTTTCGATTTAGGCCTTAGTTTTTGAGATAATGAGGTTCATATGTAAATATATATATTTCGGGAATTTCAGACGAATAGAACTTAGGCTAATGAGTTTTCAAGCTAGAATAAAAACAATGACAATTTTGGAATCCTAGAAACACTCCTAACAAAATTATATATAGAGCTGGATTTGCCTTCATACTTTTTTTTATCACAGTTGGATTCTCCATTTTCTATTTCGTAGCGATCGCTAACTAAAATATAGGGAAAAAACAATTAATGAATTTGGTGTTGATCTGTGATAGAAAATATAGAGGTACGGCACCCATTTACCACTTTTTTTCAAAATTTACAATTATTTTCAATTTCACCGATATTACCAGCATTTACTGTCCATACCATACTTTGTATAAACTCTGTATCAGTTTGGCGAAATCATGTTTTAGTAAAAAGTTATGTTTATTTAAGAATTGAGAATATTGCTTCTTGAATTGGCGAATTGTTGTGTCATGGATTTAGTGTTTCTCTTTGCTATTGAGAACTGGAATACCACGGCGCAATAAGCATAACACCAATACCTTTCTTTTGCACAATTATGAGGAGGATCGATCTGCTGACTTTGAGTTTCGAGATTTTTTTCGAAAAAAACTGCAGGGTGCTTACTTAGCTCTTTTTTTTTTAAATGTACAGTTGTTGCCGATTTCACCGGTATTACCGGCATTTATAATCTATACCAGGGGTGGGCAAACTGCGGCCCACGGGGCACATCTGTACCGTTAGTTTTTTTTTAATCTGGCCCGCGCAAGATTTTGTGATCTTAAATTTTTATCCCCTCATTTTAAGTTCGTATTATAAGACTTATTTAAAAACTACATAAATGTAGCATATATGTTATTTGCTATCTTTGATAAGTATGCGTCAGGCGCTGGCCAGGCCCGTCTGTCAATTTTTAAAGTCTGTGTGGCCCCTGAGTATAAAAGTTTGCCCACCCTGCGTTAGGTCATTAAGATCTTTACCTCCGCCAATGAGATTGTTTTCGTCGTGTTTGTCTCTCTGTCTGTCACCAAGATAACTCAAAAAGTTACGAATCTATTTGGACGAAATTTACAGGAATTGTTAGGTTAAGAGGAACAGATGATGAACTTTAGGTGAAGATATGTCCACACGTTTGTTTGTTTGTCTGCCTCATTTTGCTCAATGCCATAACTCAAAAAGTTATGGATGGATTTTTATGAAATTAACATCAGTTGTTAGGTATATAACAACAAGTAGATGACCAAATTTTGGTAATGATCCGTTGGTTCGTTCGTTTGTCACTGTTTTTAATTTTATGCTTGTTACTACAATAACTCAAAAAATAATGAATGGATCTTTATGAAATTTATAGGGGCTGCTATAGTAATGTTAAAAGACATTAATGATTAAATTTTTGTGCTGATCGTTTTGTTCGTTTGTATGTTTGACTGATGTTTGTCATAACGTTTGTTAGCAGTACAACTCAAAAAGTTATGAACAGATCTTCAAGAAAATTGCACAAGCTGTTATCACTATCAAAAGACACAAATGATTAGATTTTGGAATTTATACAAAGAAAATTATGGTTTCAGAGCCAATTTGAATTTTTTACTACCGTTGCCTCGCTTGGCGGAGGTATGCGCTCTCAGAGTGCTCTAGTTTTACATTGCAACCCGCCTTGTAACGGCACGTCGACCCTTTTGATGCCTCCAAGCGACAATATCTAATCTGATTAGCTCAACTTGTCTAGAACTTCAATCCAGAGCGTTCAATTCAGCCCCTCCGGGGGCATAGGATGGGCCAGAGGCCATAGGGTTAGGTTAGTTAGGTTCGCCCATCCTATGTTATGGGGAGTAGCGCCCCCAGGGGGTTTGAGTAGGTTACATTAGCCATTAGCTAGGCCTTCGGGACGTCTGTCTTTCGTGCCCACTTTNTGATCTTACTGTTGTCTGTTCTTCCTCTTCTTTCCCGACTTGCTGTTCCCATGCGCGTTGATCCTGTGTGGGAACACCTTCGTGCATGGGTTCCCCGTTTTTCTGTCCACATACTATATGTCCCCTCCTTTTCCTCTCTTAGAAGAGCTTAGTACTTATTTAGGGAGGCTTAAATCTTCTTATAATACCTAATACCGTTCAATTCAGTAGGTACTCGGCATTAGCTCGAGTTTCAGTGACGCATGGATTCAGTTTGTGGCTATTTTGTGAATAATCGGTTGACGAAAAAATTGTGAAACGCGTTCCAAAGAAGTGATTCGACCTGGTAAGATAAAATTGTCCTGCAAGGTAATATCTTAAGCCTGCGACTAGCTAATATCGTCGTCGCTATCACAGTAGAGCTAACTCAACTCATTCCATTACGTTGCCATGACTACTACTTGCAGAGTTGTTTGAGCGTTACACTAAAAATATTAGAATGTAAGGCTTTGTGTTTGTAAACTCGCTGCAGCTCAGGAGCGGCAGTCATGTCCTTTGCATTGGCTAAATTTGGTGTAAACGTCGCAGCGGCCGATCAAATTTTTAACAATTTATCTATTAGCAGTTGTAAGGCACGCAAATTGCGCTGGTTATTATTGGTAGAATCTTATCGCTCTATTTACATGAGAGAATGGTCAGGTGGTTAAATACAGTCGAGTTCGACGTCTGTTTTGATGGCAGTTCAATAATGTGTTGGCAAAAGCCGTGCTCGCAGCAACATAATCACGTTTCTTATTTGTTGAAATAGCGGACATCCAGGTTCCATGTTTTCGAAAGGTTTATAAAGCGTTTCAACTGGATTTTAATATATATTTGGCCGAGGTTTGTATTTAGTTGGCGTTAGGCTGTTAACGCCGATGAAAAGCGTGTGTGCACATCCTGTTTTTTGTGCGCAAAGATTGCGCTAAGCCGTATGCAGACGAGCGACATTTTCGCTGATTACGACAAGACAAAATTGTCGATCGTCAAGCTTGGCACAACATTTCAATGCACACGTAGCTGGGGAAACGTTCTATACAATTGCGATGTCCTGGGTAAAGTTTTTGGAAGTTGCTTGACCTAGAAATTGTAGATATTAATTTACGAACTTTTATTTCTTGTTCACGCGCCGTTTTTTATTCACCGTGCATTATACTCAGCAACTGAGTGTTTTATTATAAAAAATAAGACGAGTGCTGTAATAATAGTCATTTTCAACCATAAATGTATTCAAGCTTTCGATGTACACGCGTATCACCCTCAGGAAGTTTAGAAGCATCGAAACTGATTTTAAAATGATGGATTAATCTGCCTAAGTATTGTATCATAGATACTCATAAAATTGAAATTTCTTTACATTAATCATTTCTATCCTGCAGTTTGTAAACAAAATTTTGATACGTAAATTTCCTTCAGCAATCATCGTTGTCACCTGGAGACAAGTGTATTTTATAGTTTTGACCTTGCAGTTACAATGGCCACCATTTAACGTAAATTTTAAGAAAAACAGAGGCGTTACGTACAACAGTAGTGAACAGATAACAGGGAAAACTGGACCACAAGTTGTTTTGAATTGTTCGAAAGCTGCAAAGAAGATTGGCCTAGCCTATACCCTGAGTGATCGATGAGGCACAGCTGTAACTTGCGTCCTTAAAGTAAAATAAATAAATAAATAAAAGTAACGTAAAAATCTGACGAATATATAAAAACAAATAAATTGATACACGTTTGAATCAAATTAGCCTAATACTACAGCAATTTTTCACAGTTAGCGACGATATCATTCGTACGCCCTGCACTTCTCAATATTTTCCTGAATAACCGAAAAACAAATGTTATTACAGGATGCACGAATAATTTCGCCCTTAACTGTACTATAGGCGCATGCTTATCAGCTTTTCAAGCTCCTCTGTTGTTATTTACTTAGATATATATATACTCTATGTATCTGGCCTGCATATGTTCTTCACCTATCATTAACCGCGCATCAGTAGTTAGAAGTGGCTTTCTGCAGTTCAGGACTAGTGAGAGGTGGCGTGCCGCGTGACGCAGACGTGAACTGCGTGGTCGAGTCTCAAATCGAAGCCTGAAAAAATCGTCGGTATGCTAAGCATTGCAGCTTATTAAAAAAAAACTTCTAATCGCTGTTCTTCGGTCCAGCTGCGTCCGCAGCATGTGACGTACGTTATTGATGAACATTCCAATGGGATATAAATACTGGACGGACATTGTGGCAGCTACTGAGCGTGTGCCTTTGTTATATTGTGATGGTAACATTATGGAGCATAATTAAAAACATACAATGCCTCAATGCCTAATGTTAGTGTGATGCCAACATTATGGAGCATAATTAAAAACATAGAATGCCTAATGTTATTGTGATGCTAACATTATGGAGCATAATTAAAAACATAGATTGCCTAATGTTATTGTGATGCTAACATTATGGAGCATAATTAAAAACATAGAATGCCTACTGTTAGCTCGAAACTAACTTGTAAGCTACATTTGGCCGTTCTGTTGATACTGTATTGGTACTCATTTTTGGATACTACAAATAGTGCTCTTCCCGTGGAATTATTTCAGACATAATAATTGGATCAAAACGGATTGAAACGATTATCTCCTTTTGAGCGAGTGTGGCACGGACAATAAAATTAGGTTAATTAAGTTAGCCAATCCCACGTTGGCCTGCAGCTGGGCTCCCACTGACATCCATCCATAGGTTTCTCCCTCGGAACATTTTCCTTATTCCTTGGAGCTTTTGCTAGCTCTTTACGACTTCTTTTTTTCTGTATTCACTTTGTTCCCTTCCATTTTACTGGGCCTGTTGTGCAAAAGGTTTTTTATTCTTCTCTTCTGTCTCCGACTCGTACCCATGCGCATTGATCAAGGGAGGGGAAGCGCCTCCGTGTATCTGTTCCCCGTCTGTCGCTCTAAACAGGAAATGTCTTTTTTTTTCCTCTCTCTGGATCACAGCGCACTTTCGCTGGAAATTGTCATTTATTTTCTTTTCTAAATATGGCTGAAAAATTTTTGTCCACAAAGCCACTAATCATCCAAAACTGTGGTTCATTTTACATACGTCATTCTCACGTTAACGGCGTAACAGGTATAGGCCTGTTTCCCATCTAAATGGTAAGCTACCAGTTTGAAGCTATGCGTCTGTGTTCATTAGCCTGGGGTCCGACCTGTTGCAACGATTGTATTATTAGCACTTAGAGCGACAGCCGTGAGATGGATTTGTTGAAAATTATTTCAGTCGTCCAAGCGAAAGTGACGTCGAATTTCAAGAAGATGAAGACTTGCTACTCTGAGTGAACTATTTTTTCGTGAGACGTGAAATTGTGCGTCCATTCTGGGATGCTCATTTTGTCTTCATTTGAGCTTGTTAACCTCAGGCGTATATTCTGGCGAGCCCTTTCCCTGCCACAATATATTTGGGCCTCACGGGAAAACCCCTACCTTTTCCGCAGGGGATGTTGCAGCTGGCCGCAGAGCCTACTGGCGACATTAGTTTTGTGAAGTTAGGTGGGTTCTCCATTTTTCCCTTTCTGTACCTCGAGGTGGGCTGTCGATCGAGAGCCGAGCTAGTCCGTGTGACTTCTCTACTTTTTTCGCGTGGAAGGCCTCGAATGGGGCCGTCCACTCAAGTGTTTTTCTTTCTATTCTTGGCGCCTTTTTCCCACCAGTAGTAGCGCACTCTGCCAACCGAGTCTTTCCGGCAGGAATACCGAGATTAAATATTCCTACTGATGAAAAGCGTTATATTTTTGCAGTTGAGCTTCACTTTTGAATCGCCTCGCTGCGTCTAGGGTGGTAAAACACTAAATCTGATTATGATAATAATAATAGTTCAAACTTACTAATTCGAGCGCCAAATTTCTGTCTATCTTACCCTCATAAAAGAGGGACTCGAATCGTATATATTTATTCAAAAATACAAGTTGATATATATAAGAATAATTTGCTTAATATTCTCAACTTCGCTTGTGAATACAATTAATGGCCGCTGTGAAGTTAGATCCTAAAAATTTTCCAACATCCATCAATAAAATTTACTAGTGAAGTGGAGTGTTTTGATAAATCTGCTTGTCACGGTCTTAGTGGGTGCGGTATACATTTATTTTCATACAACTTTCAGTATTCGAGTATTCGGGAGAAAAAAAAACACTACACAAAAGTTCATATGAGTTTGGAAGCGCAAGAATTTAGTGAAAAGCTGCTGCTAATTACTTAACTGAGTAGTTAAATTTGAAACATTCTTATCGCTCATCGTATCATTTGCAGTGTATGATAAAAGATCGAGCGAGAAACAAGCCCATTTTTTTTTATTATTATTCTTTCCCTCCCACAATATGTTTGGGCATCACGCACCCAAGGGTCCCGAGTATTTACTCCGCAGGTGTGTAGCATCTGGCCGCAGTTCCTCCCGAGAAGGTTAGTTTTGTAGAGTTAGGTAGGTTCTCTATATTTCCCCTTCTGTTCCGCGAGTTGGGCCGCCAAATAAAGGTAAGCGACCCATCCCATTCGACTCCTATTTGCTCCTGTGTGGGGGGCCACGGAAGGGACCCCCCGCACGAGTGTTCGCTTTCTTCTGTCATCTTTTCTTTTCGTTTTTCTTTTCCTACTCTGCGCCGCACGGCTGAGCGTTTTCGTTCGACCAGCCGTGTGGAGTTGGAGATGCTCGCGCCTTATTTCCTGCCAGACATGGTGCACCTGGCCAAGATTGTTCTAATAGAACTCATTTGAGATCGACCAAACTTCTAAACTATATCATACAAAATTGGATCGCTGTTATATAGTCTTTGTATCTAATACGGCGGGAAAACCCTCAATATAATAATAATGATAATTTTTTTATTCTATCACGGAGCATTTTTTTTAGTAATACAATTAAAAACTACAGGAAGATGAAGATGACGTCTCATTCCTGAAATCTTTTCCCCTCTTTCTCACGGGTTCATAAATACACGAGTGAAAATAGAAATGGACTGTATTTGGACAAACTCTTACTGCAACGCTCCACTTTAGCGAAATGTTGGTCACCGCGGAATTTCTGCAATGTGACAAAAAAAAACTCATCGATCGACTTGGTGCAGGGGGCACTTTTCCTCAGCTCAGACGCCGGTCGGCTTTAATTATGCATTAGAACTGCAGAAAATAAAATGAGATGATGTTGAAAGTTTCAATTTTTTGCTCGAGAAGTAAAGCCCAACTTATGTTCGAGTCGACATTGCATTGACTGACCCGCATACCACAGACCGCGAATGTTCTGTGAAGAGAACAATTATTGTCGTTCCACGATCAATAGCAGTTTTTAACTTCAGCCTCCTATATTGTAACTAGTAGATTTTACTACAAATGGTTAACCCACGGGGCGGGGCCAAGCTGCGGTGCACCATGGGTAATGAGGTTTGTGGCGTCATAAAATTTAAGTACGGTACGACGCAGCTATTTTACATTGTTTCTCCATCATTTCATTTGGGCCTCCAGAGTGTCCTACGATGTTTATAGTTGCATAAAAATGACTCCAAAAGTGCTTGTGACACATGAGGGCATTTGCCGGGTTCAATTCATGTGCTCTTTAAACAGCCTTTTAACAAACGTTCTTTCAAAATTTTATCCTTCAGAAAGCTAAAAAAAAGTTCGTAGATGCTTTAATACGAATTTTTTGGCAGCTATAAAGATTGTAGGACACTCTGGAGGCCCAAATGAAATGGAGAAACAATGTAAAATAGCTGCGTATTACCGTACTTGGATTTTGTGACGTCACACGCCTCATTACCCATGGTGCACCGCAGCTTGGCTTCGCCCCATGGGTTAACCTTGTGTATAGTCCCATCATCATTGCATATATATGCTGATGTATAGGGTTAGGTTAGTTTATTCGCCTATCCTATGTTATGTATAGGTACCTTAGCCATTAGCTAGGCCTTCGGGACGTCTTTCTTTCGTACCCACTCTGCTTTCTTCTATCTTCATACTCCTGTGATGCTTTATCATCGGTTTCGACTTGCTGTTCCTATTCGCGTTGACTCGTGCATTGGTTCCACATTTCTCTTGACATATTTCGTGTCCCTTCTTTCTTCCTCTCTTTAGATCATAGTGTACTCTGTGGGTAGGGAGGCTCAGACTAGGAGAAAACTGCTACATACTTCTACTAGCTACTTTGAGCTCTCTTCAGCACGTGAAGGTCTCATAAAAGTTGAGTTACATAAGTGAACGAAAAATTTAGTACATTCAATTGCGTGAATTTTTATTTTATTTTTTTTTGTACGTGTACAGCATAGAGCACAACATGTCCGCTCAAGTGCTGGTGGTCTCAATGCAGAACTGGTGACAGACTTTTGCAAGTGGACAGTGGCCGTACAATCGATTTGGGGGCGAAATTGAGACTCGAGGCTTGACTTGTCTTGATCTTCAGACAGAAGCGTCGGTTTCGTCACTTTGATTCGTGTTGCAAGAGTCAAGAGCAGCCCGATTACGTTGATCCAGCTGAAAACTCCATTTTGCTGAGCAAGATTGAGTTTTGCAAAGCCTCAAGAAAACATAGTCAAGAATCGGTGCCTAAAATTCGATTCAACAAATTCAAATCCTATACACAATTTCCTGAAGTCCCAGACAAGTCGAGACGACCAATCGAGCGAACCTGTAGCGTCGCATCAACAAAAGTTTAATCCCCTCAGGAGGCCTAGGATGGGCCATAGGGTTAGGTTAATTAGCTTCGCCCCTCCTACGTTATGGGAGCAGCGCCCCTAGGGGAGTTGGGTAGGTTACCTTCGTGGCAAAACTTCTTTCTTAAGTTCTAACACATAAAGGAGAAATAGGAAACTTTAATTTCGAAAGGTACTTTCTTAACCTTCCTAGTTTATTTATTCTCAATAAATCAAAGATTATTAATTACTCAACATAAGGCAGTGTAAGGAAATCTTATGGCTTGGAAGAGGTAAGAAGCGGCAAGACACCGGCGACCTAGACCGGCAGCCGCGAGGGAACAGAGCAGCACTGCTGTTGAGAAATGAAATTTCGATAACTTTCAGAATTCAGAAAATCTCGATTAGCGTTACGAAGCAAATGAGAATAAGTTTTATTTCATAGTATAATCATTAGCTAATTATACTTTAACTAAGTGATGCATTAGAGCGATTATTAGTCAGATCACGGGCCCCCTACGAACCTAAGAGACCTCGGGTCGCAGCGTAGTTAGGCTGCCTGCAGCGACTCCCTCCCAAGCAGCGCAGGGCCGCAGCCGTTCACATGCCGGACCAGCAACGAAGAGGTTATACTGAAGATAGCAAAGAAAGGGAACAAGCATTAACGTATTTACTTGTGAAGATATAAATTGTTGTTATACTTCTATTTATTCGAATAGAAATTTTATCGGTAAATATAGTTAGGAGTGCATTGATTCTCCCCTTCAAAGTTAGGTTACCAAGAAGTTTCCGAGCGATAGAAGCAAGGAATATTAGAAAATTAGAAGGAAATCAGTATAAGGTCGCACTCAGGCAAAAAAGACGGGAAGAATAGCACGAGATGCATGGACTGAAAATCTTAGCCTAAGAAATATTTACGAAACATACATGAAACTTGATTTTAGAGGATTTCACTTCACATATAAATGATAAAGCTTGAAGGCGTAATGTAAACTTTTGAATGCCTTTACGGCGTAATTTGATATGAGGTGCCTTCACGGCGTAACTTGATATGGGGGCCTTTAGGGCGTAACTTGATAGAACTTGAAAATTGCTAAATATAATTTGTAATCAATTTTACTATAGAGCTAATAAATAACTTGTACGATATACTGAGTGAGAGAGGCTACGAAAAGCATGCATCCCAATAAATAATTATACGTGAAATTTTAAAACAGTGGCCACTTAAACATAAACATAGTGAAAAAGAGAAAGCAAGTAATTTGAATGAATAAGAATGGCTGTGAGAGTCACAAAATATACCCTACAGCGAACCGTTGCTTCCAGCCCGATCACTGGATGTTCGCAACCACGCCTGCGACCTAGAGATTGGTTACTGAGAAAAAGAACTGAATCGCGTCAGATTTTGAGGAAAGCGGAGAGATATTCGCAACACCTTAGTCATTAGCTAGGCCTTCGGGACGTCTGTCTTTCGTGTTTACTATGCTTCCTCCCTGATTTCATGCTCCTGCTGATCTTACTTTCCTCCGTTCTTCCTCTTCTTTCCCGACTTGCTGTTCCCATGTCGATTGATCCATCTTTGAGCATGGATTCCACATATCTGTCTACATACTATGTGCCCCTTCCTTTCTCTCACTTGAATCACCAGAGTTGCGTATAGGGAGACTTAAACAATGTACATAGTAGCTTTTGATAATAACAGGAGATAAGTTTTCAGAACGTTCTTCACTTTTGTAACCACCTTATTCTTCTTTGTTTACTGTTTAATGTCCTGTCTGACGTTCTCTGATCCTCTCTGCATGTGTTCCCGCTCCCAGTTTTCTTGGATGGGGTTCAGGTCCTGTTCATTTCCTCCGTCTTATTCAACTAATACTTTACTTTCTACTTCAATTCAAGTCTATCTTTTTCAGAACGATCCCCTCCCTGTTCTGCGTGGTCATTCGGTGCCGTGAAACGAACGAAGCTGCGGAGCGACGAGTGGGTAAGTAGCCACTAGGGGCGCCTATTAATTATTGTGGGTCCCACCTCAGGCCTTTGTTGCCGTACGCTAGAGTTTCCCATTGGGGGTGCATACGAACCTACGGACTACGGACCTCTTGTGCGTCACGCACGGACCCCGACTGGTTCATGACGTTTGAAGCTTCTATGACAATATTTTATAGCTGATATCGCATTGATGATGCGGGTTACTAACTTTATTTAATGTTATATGAAATATGTATGTTGTTTGTTGCACTATTACATGATCTTCATTTTTTTTACTTCTGAATATTTAATTATGTTATAGTTGCCCTTTTATGTCACTTCTTTCGTCATAGAAAACGATAGATGTTTCTGAATAACGATGAATGCAACGCAAAATTACTTTAGTTCAATGTAAAGTCATTTCATTCGAGGAAAGTAAAAGCTAGATTCATGGAACTTGTATGTGAAACTTAATTGTATTAGATAATTAGTGATATTACGTGAGGAATTATATTTTGGCGTATGGTGTTGAGCTTTGACTCTGCTTTATTAATTAAATAGCATTGCGCTTGACGTTATAAATATCTATACAGAAAGATACTGTGGTCATTCAGTGTAGGCTATCGGTTATGAATTGAATGCCATTTTAATGCAAGGGGTGCGCGTGTTTCAGGCCGATTTCACTGAAAGTGAACCGAAAACTCAAGTCAGAGAATCACTGCCGTACGCATTGCGAAGTGTTCGCACGTTTACTGAGTTGTTTAAACAATAACATATTACCACCGAGAACGTTACTACAATGTTATACGTCAAGTTAATTTTCCTTACAAGTGACTCTAGGAAAGTTAAATATCTTAAAATTTGTTTTGAATTGAACTCAGAAAACTGCACTTCTCTAATGTTTAGAAGGTCTTGTATCGGGGCACAACATTTGAATACCCTCTCAGGGGGGCATAGGATGGGCCATAGGGTTTGGTTAGGTTCGCCCAACATATGTTATGGGGCGCGGCGACTCCAGGGGGCTCGTGTAGGTTACATTAGCCATTACATTAGCTAGGCCTTCGGAACGTCTGTTTTTCGTGCCCACTTTGCTTCCTTCGATCTCGTACTCCTACTGGATCTTTCTTCCATCTGTTTCTTTCCCGACTTATTGTTCTCATGCGTATTGAACGTGTGTGGGAATACTCTCGTGCATGGGTTCCACGTGTGTATTGTCATACTATAATTATAATGTCCCTTAAGCCTTTCTTTCTCTGTATAGCGCCTCTGTTGTGGAAACGAAGACTAAAACCTCTGAATATAATATTTGAATACTGGCGAACCTCCAATAATGCGGTCTTTCTGGACCAAGACTAGACAGACACTATTATTGGAATTTCCGTACTGCTGGGTGCTGCTTAGATTTTTATCTACAGTGCTAGTTAAACTGTTGTTCGCACAAGTTCTAATATGCTTCTCATTTGCTTCAATTGCTCTAACTGTGCTTTCAATATTGCTAAAGAGCTTTGCGACTTCTGACACTTTTCCTTGCATCACATTTACTTTAAATGCTCATCTTCTTTTTGGCACTTATTTTATTTCTACTCATTTTAGAATTCCCTGCTGTGGAGCCATTTTGTATACAGATGCAAATGATGACGTGATGCTTCCACTGCGAGGTAACCAATTTAAGTTGCGCATTAGCAGTTATGCCGGAACCAAAAAGTATGTAATGGCGTAAAGGGATTCGGGGTCGCATACGTGGCATACCGAGTTCCGCTAGACCAAACGTTAGGCCAGACCAAACGTTTCGCTAGGCCATGTTTTTCCGCTAGACCAAACGTTTCGGCAAGCCATGCATTCCGCTAGACCATATGTTAGGCTTGATCAAAATTTTCGGCAGTCCATATGTTCCGATAGACCAAACACTAGGTTAGATCAAACGTTACGGCAGCCCATATATTCCGCAAGACCAAACGTTTCGGTAGGCCATATATTCCGCTAGACTAAACGTTAGTCTAGACCAAATGTTTCGGCATTACCTATAGTCCTCTAGACGAAACGGGCTAGACCAAACGTTTCAGCAGGTCATAATATATTCCGCTAGACGAAACATTAGGCTAGACTAATCGTTTGGACAGGCCATATATTGCGTGGTTCCAAACATTAGGCTAGACCAAACGTTTCATCGGGTCATATGTTCCGCTAGACCAAACATTTCGGCAAGCCATATGTTCTGCTAAACCAAACGTTTGACTGGACCAAACGTTTCAGCACGCCATATATTCTGCTAGACCAAGTGCTAGCCTAGACCTAACGTTTTGGCAGCTCATATATTCCGCTAGACCAAACGTTAGGCTAGACCGAACGTTTCGGCAGGCCATATATTCTTCTAGACCAAACGCTAGGCTAGACCAATCATTTGGACAGGCCATATATTCTATTGCACCAAATGTTAGGCTGGGCGAAACGTTTTAACGGGCCACATATTCCGCTAGACCAAACGTTGGACTATACCAAGTTGTTCGGCAGGCCATGCGTTCCTCTAGAGAAAACGTTAGGCTACACCAAGCGTTTTTGGCAGGCCATATATTCTGCTAGACCTAACGTTAGCGTAGATAAAACGTTTGGGCAGGCCAAATATTCCGCTAGACCAAACGTTAGGCTAGACCAAACGTTTCAGCAGGCCATATATTCCGCTAGACCAAACGTTAGACTAGACCAAACGTTTTGGCTGGCTATATATTGCTCTAGACTAAACATTAGACTAGACCGAATGTTTCGGTACGCCATCTATTCCTCTAGACCAAACGTAAAGTTCGACCAAAGGTCTTGGCAGTCTATTTGTTCCGTTAGACCAAACGTTCCAGTAGGCCATATATTCCGCTAGAGCAAACGTTAGACTAGACATTACATTTCGGTAGACCATACATTCCTTTAGACCACACGTTAGGCTAGACCAAACGTTTCATCGGGCCATGTATTCCGCGAGGTCAACCGTTAGACTAGACCAAAGGGTTCGGCAGGCCATATATTCATTCCTCTAGACTAAACGTTACATTAGAAGAAAAGTTTCGACAGGCCATATATTCCTCTAGACCAAACGTTATGCCAGACAAAAGGTTTCGGTAGGCCATATATTCCTCTATTTATAGACTTACTTATAGACTATACGTTAGGCTAGACCAAAAGCTTCAGTAGGCCATATATTCTGCTTGACAAACGTCAGCCTAGACATAACGTTTTCGCAGGCCATATATTCCGCTAGATCAAACAATAGGCTAGACAAAACGTTTCGATACGCCATATACTATTACGCTAGACGAAACGTTAGACTAGACCAAACGTTTCAACAAACCATAAATTCCGCTTGACAAAACGTTAGGCTAGACCAAACGTTGCAGTAGGCCATATATACCGCTATATAAGGCCTGCCGAATCATTTGTTCTTGCCCAACGTTTGGTTTAGCGGATATACAGTGTGTTTCCTTTGATTATGCAAACATAATTTCTTTACTTAATTTTTCAAGATAAGTGTCTTACTTTGAAATATCAATATTAACTAAATGTATGGCTATGAAGCAAATGTAAACAGCACTTGTAAAATAAAAATTTAGCCATTTGCTAAGTTCATCATACAAGTTGCTTATTTACGAGTTTTTTACTGTTACCTCAGATTATGCAACAAGTAATAAAAACGTCATAAAGAGGAAATAAGTACATGTGAACAGGATTATTTTTATTAAACGTCCAAAACCAAAAAATCATTACCTAAACAATTCAATGAACACTGAAATAAG
>LQNS02276620.1:2443324-2464694 GCA_001587735.2 Parhyale hawaiensis
TGGTGGAATAGAATCTGCAGCTGTTTTTACTGCATTTCACAGGCTTACTTTGCTCGAAAACTGCCGACCACCTTCATAGACCTTCCTTTTGATCATTGCCCAGAGGTTCTCAATGGGATTTAAATCGGAGGCTTCAAGAAACTGGCAGTATCTTTCTACATTCAGTTTAACTCCTTATGCCACTTCAAATGGACCAATAAGGATATCACCTACTATCCCGGCCCAAAACATTTCACCTCCACCACCTTGTTGTAGCTCAAGCCGTGTCTCTTGAGGTCGGTCATGGAGGACCCATCCAGACTCCCATCCATCTGGACCATCAAGAGTGGCTCTGCATTCGTCAGTAAATATGACATTGGAGAAATCACTTTTCATGTTCTCTTTAGTCCATTTGACCCATTTTCTTCATGAGTTTTTGTTAGAAGTGGTCGTCTCATCGCCTTTTTCACTTTCCCTTGCTTCTGCAGAACCCCATATTTTCTCTTTCTGCTTAGTATTGGGGCTCCAGCGTCTTCAAATATAGCCTTACTTGTAGAAAGTTGTTTTCTAGCCATAGAAACCTACAAATGTCGCATATCCCGAGCAGTCACTTTCTTCGTAGAGGCTCTATCCGGCGTTTTCCAATTGACCGTACCTTCAATTGCATAAGCTGTAATTGTTCGGTGATCACTCTGTAATTCCTTGGAAACTTCGAGTGTTGTCTTGCCAGGAGCCAATAACAAGGTCACTTCGATTTTTTCTTCACTGGTTAGACCGCTTTTCTTGCCCATGTTGACTAGAGAGTGATGTTGCATAATCTGGCGTAACAGCAGAACCCCGTGCGATAAGCAAATGGTACCAAAACGTGGGAAATGGTTCCATTTTTCTTCAATTGTTTTTATAGCTACAACATACCTGTGCCCTAACTTACAAATAACATTTTAAATGTTTGACACTTATCTCAAAAAATAGGTAAAAAAACTATTTGTATAATCGAAGGTAACGTACTCTAGAAAGGACCCTGAAACGTTTTATGTTCCCCAACGTTTGGTGCAGCGGATATATAACGCCTGTCCAAATCTTTGGTGTTCCCCAACGTTTGGGGTAGCAGAAATGCGAGGTCTGCCGAAACGGTTTTCCTTGCCCAACGTATGTCTAACGGATATATAAAGCCTAGTAAAACGTTTTGTCTTACCGTTTAGTTTAGCGGATATATCCGCTAAAGCAAACTTTGGGAAGAATCAAACATTTCGGCATCTCCTATATATCGGCTAGACCCAACCTTCAGCAACACCAAACGTTTCGATAGGCCTTATACAGTACGGTGTGTTACCTTTGATTATGCAAATACAATTTTTTAAACTTATTTTTCAAGATGAGGGCCAAACATTTATAATGTTAATAGTAATAGTAAGTTAGTGCACAGGTATGTTGCAACTATAAAAACAATTAGATAAAAATAAAACGGAACTATTTTCCACGTTTTGGCAACATTTGCTTATCGCACGGGGTTCTGCTGTTACGCCAGATTATGCAACATCACTCTCTAGTCAACATGGGCAAGAAAAGCGGTCTAACCCTCCTCTTTTTTTCTTCTTCTCTTTTCCCCAGTCTTTTGTATCCTGCTAACACAATGGCAATAGCTCATAGAGGGCCGGGGCGTAAGTTTCGGTGTCTCTTTGACAATGGGCCAGTTGGTTCGTCTACTGCCGCCTATCTAATTTAATATATTCACTTGTATTCATTTCCTCTTTATGACGTTCTTATTTACTAGTTGCATAATCTGAGGTAATAGTAAGAAACTTGTAAATAAGCAAATTGTATGATAAACTAAGCAAATGGCTAAATATTTATTTTACAGGTGTTGTTTATATTTGCAACGTAGCCATACACTTAGTTAATATTAATATTTCAAAGTTAGACACACTTATCTTGAAAAATAAAGTAAAAAAATTGTATTTGCATAATCAAAGGTAGCTAACATACTGTATAAGGGATGCCGAAATGTTTGGTCTTGCCCAACGATTGGTCTATCGGATACATAAAGCCTAGCGAAACGTTTGGTCTCGCCCAACGTTTGGTTTCGCCCAACGTTTGGTTTCGCCCAACGTTTGGTCTCGCCCAACGTTTGGTCTCGCCCAACGTTTGGTCTCGCAGAACGTTTGGTCTCGCCCAACGTTTGGTCTCGCCCAACGTTTGGTCTCGCCCAACGTTTGGTCTCGCCCAACGTTTGGTCTCGCCCAACGTTTGGTCTCGCCCAACGTTTGGTCTCGCCCAACGTTTGGTGTCGCCCAACGTTTGGTCTCGCCCAACGTTTGGTCTCGCCCAACGTTTGGTCTCGCCCAACGTTTGGTCTCGCCCAACGTTTGGTCTCGCCCAACGTTTGGTCTCGCCCAACGTTTGGTCTAGCTCCGTGACGTCACGCTCTGCTGGCTGGTTTTGTTCTCTCATCACAGCGACTTTGAATGCAAATTATGAAATTATTCGAAGCCCAGTTTGCGTACTAATATAGTTTATAATAGTTATGCTAATATACCTTAAATCTGAAGTAAAACAGAAGCGCATTCTATTTTTTCGACTACGAAAATTCGATGAACGCTTTTATGGAACTTGGGGAGTGCAGTACCTCCAAAAAAGGTTAAGAATCACTGAGATAGTCCAAACGTTAGACTAGACCAAACGTTTTGGCACGCCAACGACTTTCTAACAAAAAAAAACTGGTTTCCTGTGTATTCCTCTTTTAGCATCACCGCGTTCTATCAGAGGTTATCAAAAAATCGATCGATTCAACATAGTTTATTTACAGTGTCAGACGAACAGGATAAACTTCTAGCGCTTTAAAGTTACGAGAACGTAGGGGTTGCGCACCCACATGCCAGGAGAACAATGTTATTATATCCTAATATTGAAAAAATAGATCATTTATCATTGCTTCCTTCATTAACATTCTAACTTTCATGTTAATCTCTTTCACAGATTTGAACAGAAAATATTTACACATTTATTCTATTACACAATTTACACCGATTTGCGGAAAATTAACAGACAGTCTTAAATAATTCTTTTCTAATACACTTTGCAGTTACTACTGTACTGCCTTGCGAATTTTTCACATCGCATTCCTCATCCGAGCGCATTTGTACACGTTCAAATTTGCTCAAAGAATGAAAACATATTTTACTAATTTCTGCGCTGAAATTAATGTACTGACTTTATAAACATGGCACAGATATACTTAATCTACAATGTAGCTTTCTTCACCTACTTTGGAGTAAACTTGTTATGCTTCCCGAGAGCGACAATACAATGGTACACAGCAGAAATTGTTCAATCAAGTTTAACGATTTCAATAAATAAATTTATAGCATTACATTTCAGAGATGCGATGATTAAAATTCTCACCAGACTCAGCTTAGTTCCGAGCGAACCCGAGAGAAAAAAAACATAACTTTGGGTTTGAAATAGTTTCAAGCAAAAACAAATATCTTGACTTTGGGAGCTTCAATACGCAATGATAACCGGCAAACTGGCCTATGACGACTTTGATATTGAACAAAAGGCCGCATACGCGGAAACTCTTCAATTTATTTGGACTTGAAAGGCTAAATTTCATCTCAAAAGTAACTAAAGTTCATTGACGAGCTTGTCAACAAACCAAATACTACATCAGAATTAGCATACGTTCAGGAAAAATTAGTTTTAGCTAACTAACTAAGCCATTTATGTATATAAATTTGGGCATTCGAAGGCATAGTAATACAGATTAGCATTTTAATTTCTCGGTGTATGTAGACTGAATGAAAAATTACAGGATAATCATGTGACAGCCTTGGCAGGTAGTTTTAACGAGACTGACTCACCCTTATATATTAATTACGAAGAAAACTAATTGAAGCGATGTAATTTTGCTTCCTTTCACAGTAACACGGAAAAACAATATTAAATTTGGTTCAAAAATTATTCAGCGACAAGTCAGCTATAGCCTAATAATCTTAGGCACCAACCGGAGAGTTTTAGGCAGACTTCACTCTAGAAGCTTACGTTGCACAGCGGATCAAATTGGAATTCCGGCCCAATTTTATATAGCCCTAGAACTTAGCCTCATGGGTTAGGTAGCTAAACAGTTCGTTTTGACACTAGTAATCCAACACAATCTACAATATAATAAAGACCGATGCGTAATTATCTGTTTATTTATTTATTTATTTATTTATCTATCCATTTTCTGTCGCGCTTTAACAAAGCAGATAGGCGGAAATTAGCCCAGGTTGGAGGCATTGGTCGTCCTCTCAAGTTCCATTAAAAAGAGATCAGTAGAAAATAGGCCGCGTTGCAGATGATGGCAAACTGGTGCCCGTTAGACTGTGAAACATACACGGGCCCGGCTGAAAACGAATTGGTAGAACTCTGACGAGGTTGCAGTTGATAGCAAACTTATTTTAATCAGCGACAGTTGGAATTCAAACAATGAAGATATCGGAGGCTTAGTTTGATTTGAATGAGCATTAGCTACCTTCTCCATACATCGAATCTATGGCAAAGTATAGGGTGACCTTTTGTCTGAATGCACTTCTTGCATAGCAGAAGTTGAAATCGCAGCACTGCAGATCCTGTATCTGAAGCTTCCATTAGCGCTCTCATCCATCATGATACTTAGTTTCCTCCTTCAGAGTATTTCGTTGCACCAGTTATTCTTCCAACCTTAATTCAGAGGTCGATGAAAAAGCTTTCGCAAAGCAACAAACCATTGGACCTACAGGCCATCCTACTACCGTATCCTTCATATCAAATCGAAACCATAAATTTGAGCGTTGCTGATTACAATGTATTTTCTCCATGTCAGAGACAGAAAAAGTTTCGATGTTCAGCAGCTGTGAAGCCGTAAACGCTCACCTCCAGGTGCTTTTAGGTTAGCAGTTGTAATAACGAAAGGTGAGCATGATCAATGAAGAACAGCTCATCACAAATTCTATGCCGTCATATTTTGGCAGCGCGGGCCCTCTAGTATTGAATAAAAATGGTAGCTAGTGGTTCACTATGAAATTTAAAGCAATATTGGCCCTCGACAATATGATATAATATGAATTGCTAGCGTAGTGTTCATGGGAAGTTCGTTTGAAAGCAGTTATTGAGCAAGCATTACTGTAACTGCATCATGCCAATGACACAAGCCAATAATCCTCTAATGCATCTGTCACTAGCATAAGTTGAACGATGTCTCGATTAGGCCTGATAAATAACATCAAGCAATCAAACTTCTAATCTGTGTGAAGAAAACGTTATGATTCATGAAGTTTCGACTCTAATTGTAATGAATGCCTGCCACTAAAAAATTGATATAACGAGATAAAAAAAAAAACACAAATATTCACAAGTCGACCTGTGCCATCGCGCAACGAAAGCCTCTTGCTTGAAGTCTGCCTGACACAGTCTATTACTGTACATAGTAGAGAATTAGCAACAACAAGATCTAGTACACTTAAAGATACATCAAACTTTTTACATCCTTTGGCAATATCTAGTCTTATATAGGGTACTTCTCAATATTAGTACGTACAAGGAAATGTACAGGATCAGGATTAAATAGGACGAATATAAGAGGCATAACTACAATGATATCCGAAGGGCTTGAGGCCTGTGCGGCGGCACATTAAGATAAAGACACAATAATTTATTATAGACACTACTGGACAGAACATGAACAGAGGCAACACGTACGGAGGAAGAGCAAATGGGTATTTATTCTAGATACCCGTGGCACAGAACATGGAAGATGCTGTACCCTAACATTGGTTATTAATTAACGGTATACTTTGAAAAAGGAGCATAGTATATTCTACCAACACTGTACTGCTACGAGAAATGATAATCATGTACTTATATACGAAGTGCGCGACGTCGTCACTTTGACTAGAGGCATAACGTTACCTAAATCTTCTGTATTTATTCGTTATTACTACGCTTGTTGCCGACTTAATAGGTCAAGTTTCAAGAACTTTCTGACACCATAAAATCAATTCCTGACTAACCACAAACTCTTGGTAATCCGAAACTCGTAATAGTGTAACGTAACTTTCACGTGTAACTTTAAATTCACGACTGCTGCCCACAATTTTGCTTTACGACTGTGCTCTAGAGCGGCGAATGTCCTGATTTATTAGCGTGCTAAGCTCCACCTGTAAAATTTTCGAACTCCTAGCGAAAAAGGCAACGATAATCAGTTAGTGAAACGAGTCAGAGGGTACAGAGAAAAATGAAGAGCAGGTAGGTACACCGCTCGTACAAAGACACACCAGACTGCTGCTTTGAAAAGCAGTCACAAGAACAAAACTTCACGGGAACGAGGCACAGATGGAACGAGCCGTCCAGCACTAGATTAGATTGGATAGGCGGCAGTAGACGAACCAATAGGCCCATTCCCAAAGAGACACCGGAACATACGCCCCGGCACTCTATGAGCATTGCAAGAGAATTTCGTGCAGTAGCTGCAGCACTCCGATTGCTCGTAGTATGCAGCTGGCCCTACTGTTATAACCAACTGTTTTATACTTTAACAATTATTAAAATAAAAGAAATAGCAAAGAAGCTTTGCTAGCCACAGAGATATGCATAAAATCGCCGATGAAAAATCTACACGTCTACGCATAATGAATTTCGATTCATGCCAAGAAAATTAGCCAAGTGTAAAGCTAGAGCTTCCCACGGTCAGGAGAAAGAAGTGCTTGAAACGTGGTCACTCACAGACATCATTTCCAAGGGTGAAGAGACTCCAGCTGCCTCTGTTCAGCGTTTCGGGAGACCTCTCGCTACAAGGAGCTGTGCGTACAGATAATTTCGGGCAACGTTAAAGCAATTTTTGTACGTGACAAAAGTTATAGAAAGTCTTACAACACTTGGTGGAGTTGAGAGTACCATTATATAAATGAATTTTGTGAGAAATACTGCATTACTTGATCACAATCGGCGCAGGCCAGTAAGGAAAATCGGGTCCATCTATGACATTTAGCTACCTGTAAACTTGTACCTATTTGCTATTAGGATTAGACAGAGAATTTTTTTTGCCCTCTAACACATCGGTCTGTGACGTAAAGACTATCGAATCAGAAAAGCCAGATTATGAAAGGGGATTCAGGGCGAATGTTGCTCTTCTCTTTGCGAGTGAAATGACCAAGAATCTGCACAACCAAAACAATTGGAATTAGGTCGATCTTTTGAGCATCTGCTTGACCGAGGAAGTGGCAGCGGCGCCGTAGCTTGCAAGACTGGGCAACAGAGGTCGCCTGGAAGCCTTACGAATGTCTCCCATCGAGTGGCTGGTGGGGAAGCCATTGCTCATGGTGGGCGAGGTCGCCTGGCGTGAGTTCGGAAAACCACCGAACTGAGAGCCGCCAGGCAGAGCCGCAAACGAACCAGACATGCCCGAGTCCAGGGAGCCCGCACACGATACAGAATCGCTCTGCGGACTGCCACGTCTGTATGATCGGTTACCTGTGAGGAGTACTGCATGTGTCAGACAAGAGTTATTTCTTACGAGGGACGACGTGGTTTCCTCAAGTTATTTTTTTTACCAGTTACGCTATTAAACATCACAGCGAGAATACGGTCGCGGTTTGGATAAAATATAAAAAGTTGATATTGGATTGAATTTCCGACACGTAGAATATGTTGCGATGTAAAGAGGACGCGGTAGAGGTCGTGATCTGAGAAACAAAAGCATCCCTTGCACTGAGGGACACCCACACAAGAACAAGGAATACATAGAGCTGAGAAAGAATAGAAGACCTCCACAAGCCTACGGAGGCGCGGCTTCCTATGATACAGAATGTTGGAAGCTGCTTGTCTCTGGAAGGTTCTAGCACCGTTTTGAACTATCACACCAATATAATCCTAGTCAAAATTGTAACAGATCACGCTGCACACATAAATAATAGAGCAGCTTATAATAAATTTTTACACAACAGTGTTACAAAAAAATTTATGTGGAAGCATAGCACAAAATTAAAATAAACAAATGCGAGGAGTTGCCCACGAAACACATAACCTCAAAACACAGGCGGGAGCTCGTCGTAGACGAAACGTCAGCATTTGAAAGCAACAATGAAAAACATTACAAATTGCGTTTAGTTTATTCTTCTTGACAACTACCGCATAGCGTGCAAAGTATATTTTTCTAATGTCAAGTTTGCATGAGCACCAGCTGGAGCCAGACTCGGAAGATGAGGCAGTACAGGGTAACTTCAGCGCAGCAGTGCGCATCTGCAGCACCAGTGACAGAGCAGCAGCAGCAGTTATAGCAAATAACGAAGCTTGGAAGGAAGTTATTCAAGACGCGAGGGCAGTGCCACTAGAGGAATATAGCGAATCTGAGCGACTACTGACGGCTGATCAATTACTTTTGGACTTAGCCAAGGCCGCCTCCAGCACACGCCTGGGCTTTTACGTCTTGGAAAGACCGAGCGGCGATGAACATGGGCAAATAATTAAAGTAATCACAGCCTATTGGTTTCGGTACTTTTTCGGCACATTTCGAACATATCTTGGATCAAAACAATTTCAACTACTTAAAGGTCACAACTTATGATAGTTCGAGTTTTATTTTTATCCAAATGAGACCGAAATATGTAGAGTAGGTACCTAAAATATCAGGCTGCGTCTAATCCTCTGTCAAGAGACAGTTTGTGATCGGACCCTTTTTGAGACGCAGAACCAAGCCTGTACTTCAGGAGTCCTCGGCTTAGCCCTCTCTGTACCGAACGATGCAGCCTCGTGACCAAGGCTTTTTCCGCAGGAGCAATGAAATACGACAAAGAGATATTGCATGTGACTAAGGTCACATATCCATACTAAGGCCGTACTCTTTCGTACAAGGTTTCTTTACCCAGTTGTGGTGGCATGTGAGCAAGGACCTCCATGGCGAGGTCCCCCAGCCAGAATAAGTTGGCGCTAAGCCTCCTGACGGGTGTGTGGCAAGCAACATAGGACACCCAGAGCAGGGTCTACTTATTGGACTAAATAGAACGGTCGGAGAGTCAACACATTCATGGAAAATATTATTAAGGTGCAATTTTATTTTTACTATCCCATACAGAGGAAATTTCACACAGATGGTTTAATTGAAACATTCACCACTCGGAAAAAAGATTTCCGCGGTGGCGGCTCTACCTGAGAAGCAGACGAGCAAATGCAGATAAAGTGGAAAAAGGAAAAGTTTTAAACCGAACAGAACACCACGAAGAAGACCACGAAAACGAACGCGTAAAACAACAACATGCATCAGTATGGGGTATAAAAATTAAGTTGGTGTAAGGAGCATAGGCAATGTACGTGGTCAAGAAGTACTGATAAAAGGTGAACCTTTGGGCGCTTGATTCATGAAAGCAAACTGTGGCACGACTGGGGACTCGACACAGGATCTTCAATTAAAAATATAGGTAGCGTGACACAGCAAAACGTCCGGAACAATATCTACAACAAAACTTCAAGTACCACTCGACAAAACTGTACAAAGTACAACACAAATGTGATTCTTCAAGTGCTCTTTACCTGAATAAAGTTTGGCAGTCAAAATATAAGCGCGTTATCGTAAGCATCAACGCTGTGATTTTACAACGCAGACAATACGAAAGATGAAGGAACATTGAGGAGATTAACAAACAATCAACACAGCAATTGTACAAAAGACAATAGGAAATTTACGAGAAGGTAATAGCTAGTATCCTCCAAGTTTAAGCCTCTCTACTCTCAGAGTACGGTGTGATCCAAAGAGAGGAAGGAAGAAGGGGCATAAAGAATGACGAAAGAAAGGTAAAACCCATGCACGAGTCGAAGCGCAAGGGAACAGCCAGTCGGGAACGACGAGGAAGAACAGAAAAAACATCATTAGTAGGAGTATGAAGGCGAAAGGAAGTAAAAATTTACGGGCAACTGAGAGAAGCGACAAACATCACAGATGCAAATTTACAATAAAGAAACTTTAGGAAATTCGGGGGCGATGCAAAAACAGCAACGCTGCAATTACGCAATAGAAGCAATCAAGATAGCAAGCTGCAGCGGTACAGGCAGGGACAAATGTTGCGGAAGTAAGCAGAAGAGATAAATGAAAGGAATAAGTGAGTCACGATAGTAATGAAGTGCACGGCCTGAAGCGATCAATGCTGGAAGAATGAGGACACACAGAACATAAGGTTCTTATACAAAAAATATCGAGAGAAAGGCAATCCAAGGAACGCGTTAGTAAAGTTAGTAATTGTTCGTTTGCGAAACATGCGAAATGATGCAACTTTGAAGCCCTCTACAGTTCCGAAAAAACTGTAGAAGGAAACGTGCAGCCATAGCTAGCGGGTCAGGACTGATAAAAAAAATTAAGTATCATTTTAAATTGCATTAAACGCACAAACTTAGAGACGTGCATTACCAACAAAACTTTCCTCTTAGCTACAGGAACTCCAGCAAGCAAATCCTCTATGATATTGGATATATAACAACAGACTAGAAACAAAAATAAACTCTGCAATAAAATGTCAGGTCAGGTAAAAACACAAAGCTGTTCTTTATTATTGGAATAAAACTGGTAAAATGCAAATAGCTGTAACTGCCTAAAGCAACCGAGATACGAACAGACAGACTGAATGCGTTCAGATTTTTTCAACGAAAATCAATAGCACACAAATGCTAGGGAACTAGCCACCAAATGCACGGAAGCAAGAAACTGTAAATCTTTACTGCCGCAGCTTTTACATTCGTGGATGTAAATTAAATCGCCCACGAGAATGCACAAAAATTTCGCACTCGTACCTTGCAATAGTTATTTTCGTAAACCATCAGACGGTTACACTGACAGTTTTGAAGTGGTTAAGGACACTGTGCAGCCGGCAATATAAACTGTCTTCGGGCTATAACGCAAGCCTGAAGATAAATTACAATAAACACACCTCTTCGTGGCGACACATAGTTGCTACAGTGCATCTGGTGGTGGGAGTTCACCTTTTCTAGCCTTCGGTTGTCGAACTGCAGAGTTACCGATTGTTGAACTTCTACAAGATTATTATCTTGCAATTTAAGCACCCTAGCTATACTACTACGAGAAAGGCAGATTAATTTAGAAATGAAAGAATTTTATGACAAATGAAAAGTGGGGCACTGCTTCTTGGTAACTACACTGTCGTATGCAGTCCATCACCGGGTGACCGTATCCAACCAAGCAGGAGTTGAACCAGTTGTGTCCAATACATGGAGACTGCCACAGTTTGACGAAAACTGTGAATGCGGCGTGGTACAGCAGACACGTACTGATGATACTGTGCAGCAGGCAGTGTAGCACGGGGAAACTACACAAAAGATGCTACACCTGTACCGGTGGTGCAGCTGACAGGATATTTACAGCTGCAGCTGGTACAACAGATGGACGTGAATGGTGGGTGGGGAGGTGCAGGTGGTGCGACTAACAGGTGGTGAGGGGCTTCACAGGCCTGAAAGTGAGAGTCACAAAATGCTCAGGAATTACGTATGGCACTTTTATATCGCAACGACAAGTGACTGACTGGTGAATTCGTGCACACTTGCGAAGCTGCACGACAGCCAGCGAGTCGTGATGCCAATCACGAAGTTAAGCGCCACAGAACACAAGGGAAGTCAGTTAATAAAGCAACAAATCATAGACGAAAAGGAAGTCTAGAGAGAGGATAAGAGTGAAGTGCAAGTTACAGTTCTAAGGCCTTTTCGGTTCTAAGGAAGGCAGAAAAAAAGAACAAACTTCTATCGAAGATAGAAATGTAGTGTCTTATCTACAACAGTATGTGCAACGTCTCTCACACTTTTAGTACAATATGAACATTTTGTACAAATTTCCATTCTTATAACCGCCGCCAAGGAGGTTGTTTTCGTCTTGTTTGTCTGTCTCTCCGTCTGTCTGTCACCAAGATAACTGAAAAAGTTATTGACGGATTTCAACGAAATTTCCAGGGATTGTTAGGTATGTTACGAGGAACAAATGATTAACTTTCGGGGAGGATCCGACCATCCATTTGTTGTTTAGTTTGCCTAACTTTTTTTGTTGCCCTAACTCAAAAAGTTATGGACGGATTTTCATGAAACTTGCATGAGATGTTGGGTATATTACGCACAGTAAATAATCAAATTTTTGCCAAGATCTGTTCGTTCGTTTGTTTGTCGCTGTGTTTGATTTAATGCTTGTTAGCACAATAACTCAAAAAGTCATGAATGGATCTCCATGACATGTGCAGGAATTGTTAGTAAAGTTAAAAGACATAGCTAATTGCTTAAATTTTCGTGATGATTGGTTAGTCCGGTTGTGTGTTTGATTGATGTTTGTCAGAATGTTTGTTAGCAGTATATCTCCAAAAGTTATGAATGGCTCTTAGAGAAAATTACATAAACTCTTTATACTGTTAAAAGGGACAAATGATTAGATTTTGGAGTTGATACAAGGAAGATCACTGTTACAGAACAAATTTTAATTTTTCGTTACCATGCCTTGCTTGGCGGAGGTATGCACTCTAAAGAGTGCTCTACTTCAACATGATATTGAAACGCATCTGTATTTAAAATGCTGAAAGAACAATTGTAGCTTTACGTGCCAGGTCTCAGCACAGCAAAATTTGTCTGAGACGGGACGCGTAGCCATTTAGAACATACACGTCCCGGATACATGATAGCCACACCACAGCACCATGAAGCGCCCAGGCTCATTTGTGCACGGAAACAGCGCGTTCGTTACAGCGAGGAAGAAGTCACAAGTCACAATAAGAAGTCACAAGTCACAATAAGAAGTCAGAAGTCACAATAAGAAGTGACAAGAGCCAGAGGGCACATTTCATAAACAATTTGGTTGTTTCCATTGGCTTACACTTTACGCCACAAGAGATGCGATCACGAGACCGAAGGTCAAAATCAAAAGCTAATAAAAATTTAAACGTGCGGTAGGCTCACTGAATTATAATGAAATCTAACTTGGTTTGAGTGGCTGCCTAAGACCAATTTAGAGGTCTTTGGCCCAGATTAAAACATTTACGACCCTGGGGACTTCTACAAAGTTCAGATAGCAGGCTATAACATAGTCATAGGCCCTATTCCGATGTTTCAGTTCCAATGCAAGCGTAAAATAAGACTGATGAAGAGAGAGATGAGTGACGTATGTACATTGCTCTTCAAAGCATAAAAACCGCACACTGTTTATGCAACAATCCCTATTCCATGGAATGGGTACATTCAGACTTTTGAAGAAATAAGTAGCTAAAATAGTTTCAGTATACGAGTAATTGCTAACCTACTTGAAACGGTTAAACTACGGCACCATATACTGTTTAATTTCAGCTAATTATGGAACTAACTGATGGAGGCGCTTACAGATTATTGACTAGTCTAAGCCGCCGGCTCCACAGGTAAGGTGATCTAACCAAGGAAGAAATAAGGGACCTAGCTTTAGCATGTCGGTAGAAACGAGGAACCCATGCACGAAGGTGTTCCCACACAGGATCAACGCTCATGGGAACAGAAGCAAGTCGGAATATTATTATTATATTGGTATTGTCCCGCTATTTTCCAAACTAAGACGATCAATAGCGATCTTAGGTGATTAACTCAGCTTACAGCCGGAACTACAAAGTTGTGCTCAGGCGGCAAGCGATGAAGGTCGAAAAAGAAGAAGAGAGAAGAAAGAATCGCCCCAGCGCATCATCCCCTCCGTGGCCCTCCACACGGGCGAAGGGTAGAGCCCCGCAGAAAAAGTCTGTCACCTCGATCAACGGCCCACCTCGCGGGACAGAAAAGGAAATTTAGAGAACCTACCTAACTTTACAAAACTAACCTCGTCAGCAGGAACTGCGGCAAGCTGCAATATCCCCTGCGGATAAGGCACACGGGACCCTTGGGTTCGTGATGCCCAAGTATATTGTGGCAGGGAAGAGGCCCACCAGAATATACCCCAGAGGGCGCAAGTCGGCATAGAAGGGGAAGAATAGAAGAAAGTAATTTCACATAGAGTATGAAATCGGATAAAAGCAAAGTGCGCACGAAAGACACACGTCCCGAAAGCCTAGCTAATGGCTAAGGTAATCTACACATACCCCCTGGGGTCGCTGCTCCCCATATCATAGGATGGCCGAACCTAACTAAACCAAACCCCGTGGCCCACCCTAAAGGGATAGTAAAGCATATGTTTCCTATCGTGACCGCATATCACCTCCATTCGGTTTACAGAAAAATGCGACTGGAGACGCGGTTCCAAATAACTGTAGCTGTACAAGAGGGAGTGCGACAGTGATGTGAGGTAAATAATGATAGCTGCAGGAGAAATGAAAAGCAGAACAAAAGGAAAATTTTACGGCCTGGAAAATCACTCAAATTTAAGCACAATTGTTTCCACAACACAAGCAAATCCATCACGTTCAAGTTCTCGCCACACATTAATCTCAAAGAACTGAAACTCGACCACACAAAACCAAAACGTAACAACCTCCGTACGATGCGCATCGGTCTGGGGGTCGAGCGACTTGTTATGGCAAGAGATGCAGTCTGTCCTGCATCGCAGTACCGCCTTAGCACAGAAGAGACAATTTTCTTCTAATAACTGTCAAGTTTAGAAGTTTAACTTTCCACAGACACCTGCGACTATTAAGTGTAACGAATTTTCTGGTATGAATGATCCTGTCGCACGAGCGCCGCCGATCCTACTAAAGAAAGAGGGAGACATTCGAGTAGCTCCTACGAATAGATAAACATCACACTGGTCTTAAAGCGTTCACAGCTCCTTGTAAAATCGAACAAACTTTTGAACTTTGAAAATACTCTCCAATACATTAGCCTTCAGGCATAACTTGCACCTCTACACTTCATTGAAATTTAGACTGCGGCGGTGTTCGTGCCTAAATTATTCCCAAAGCTATCATACTCTTTATTAAAGCGCTTTTCCATCTTCAATGAATTAGAAATAAAATACATTAAAGTAAGACTCAAATCCCTATTGTGGGCGGTTAACCAAATCTTATTACGTATGCTCCGCTATTGCCATGCAGTTGGGACGCACAAAGCATTTTAAATATATTGGGTGACAATGTGGTGGAAGGTAAACACGGAATCAGACTTTAACACTCTCAGTGGTACCCCACACGCATTTAACAGCACACTATTCACAAGAAGAGCAGCACGCATAGACACAGCACGCAAAGACACAACTACACGCCATTAGCAACACACAAGTCACGACAACACATTACACATGAGGCCAAACGAACTCACCTGCTTCATGCATATCAATTAGTGAATTACTGAGGGCGGTACGCTTAAGTGTACCGGCCGTTAGAGTGCCTGTACTGTTGACCCCTTCGGTATTTAAGTTGCTCTTGTCCGACCCAGTTGAGATGACTTCCATGTCAGCCACACCTACAAATTAAAAGGTTTTGTTAAAACTACCTCTTCAATCGTCCGCAAAACAGTAATAGTAGTAGAAAAAAGTAATATATACCTCATTAGTTTTAAAGGCTCTTAGAATATATATGATACGAAAAAGGAACCAGTTTTGTGAGTTTAGTTCGAACTACCCATTTTGCTTCTCAATTGTGTCATTATTTCAACTACGGTACCTCACATTATCACAAATGCCTGGATTCATGAGCTTTTCTTTAGTGTCGGTAGCATATGCTAAAAAATCGATCTTCGTTACTGCAACTGATAAAATAATGCGTCGCAGTCCCCGAGGAGCCTCGTGCAAACAGTTTAACCCATTTACACCAGACTCCTGCTTTCATTTCCCTAAATACAGCCTCGCAGCCACCTTTCAAGTGCCTTATTAAAAGGCATAAAAGGATCAATTGCGCCGGCATCAGATGCGGCTTTAACGAAAGAACATTGAAATAACTTGTGCACACTAAGGCTACGCTGAGCCATGTTGAAATCACACCCCAGTTTGGCTCGTGCAGCACAGGTAACTCAGATCTTTGTATTACAACACGCCTCTGGTGTACACGCAGTAAGTTACGGCACACCATACATTGGCTTCTCTGGTTAACACTGAAGAAAGTGTGACGCATAACTCACCCGAATCTCTGTTCTCTGCCGTGGACGTAGGTCTCGAGGCTCTAAGAGACGCCTTGGTTTTCTCGAGCTCGCCTTCGATACGCAGATTCTCCATCTCGTCCATCTCGCAGATACTCTCCTTCAGATCGTCGCAGAACTTGGACCGGTCGTGCTCATTGCGAGCATTGAAGGCCATTAGTAATTTGTTGTCTACACGTTGTCTGATTTCTATGAGGTATTCGTAATCTGAAAAGGAACGGTAAGCTTGTGAGTCACCCAACACACCTAATAGTTACTGTGCATCTGAAAGCAAGATTTATCAACTAAAGGTTTGCCTAAACCAGTTATTATTACCTCAACATTATGTTTTCGCCAAGTTTACCTGTCTATTTGTTTGTTTGTCTGTCACCAAGATAACTCAAAAAGTTATGGAAGGATCTTCACGAATTTTACAGGAACTGTTAGGTATGTTAGGACAAACAGATTATTAAACTTAGGTGAAGATATTCGTTCGAGCGTTTGTTTGACTTTTATTTATTTATATTTTTCTAGGTAGCATAACTCTAAAAGTTACAGAGGGATCTTTATGAAAATTTCAGGAAGTATTGGGGTACTTACTACGAGAAAATGTCCTAATTTTTGTAATGATCTGTTGGTTTGTTCGTTCGTTTGTCACTATGTTTGACTTCGATGTTTGTCAGTAACATTACCCAAAACGTTATAAACGGATCTTCAAGGAATTTGTAGTAATTGTTAGAAATATTTAAGGACACAAATGAAAAATTTTTGTGATATTCGTCTGTTTGTGTTTGACTTATGTTTGTCAAAATGTTTGCCAGAACATAAATTAAAAAGTTACGGATAGATCTATCAGAATATAACAGAAGCTGTTATTACTATAAAAAAGCACAAATGACCAAATTTTTTTGTAATGATAAAAAAATAATCATAGTTTCATGACTAATTTGAAATTTTCGTTAACATTGCCTCGCTTGGCGGAGGTATGCGCTATCAGAATGCTCTAGTCATCATATAAGTCAGTTTAAGCCTTCTTAATTCAATATAAATCGATATGACCTATTTTTCATTTTTTGGTCAAGGGCTCTCTATTAAGTAGAAAAGATATAATTTAGTTAAAATAGAGAAAGCACTTTAGGAATCGCATCGAACAGGCGCACCTTCAAGAGGAGGGCCGAGCTCACTCGCGCTCAAGGTTGAGCAAAATTAAAATAAAATGCTTGAAGTTTAGAGCTATTTACGGCTAACTCGTAAGTAATTGATACAGATAAAAAAAAACAGTATACGACAAAAAAAAATACCTTTTTTCGTAAGAACTTACGAGGAGTTTCCAGAGTGATGACGGCGAGGCCGGCCAAAGGGAAGCTCTGCCTGAAGGAATATCTGACGGGATTCTTCTTCTTAGATGCTATTTTAGTGACTACAAGAATGTCATTGAAAAGGAAAACTTCTCTCTGATGAGGTCCTCCTCTCTCTTTTTTGGTACTATCGGGCACTTCGAACAGGCGACAATAACATACAAGTCTACGATAAGGTAATGCCAGATTGGGCCGCTTCCCAACCATACTTTGTTGTACTTTTAGCACTTGGGTGATATGATCTTCTCCCGGTCTGAACTCCTGAGACTTTATTCGTTGGTACATGCCCTCTAGCATTTCCTTATCTATGTCGGAACCATCGTCGACACCGCGGAGGTTCTTCACAAAGTCGTCCACCTTCATTCTCTTCTCTTGCTTCATAGAAGCAGTGTGTAGATCCGTGTTGAGCATAATAATTGCAAAGGCCAACACGAATATTGTTTCGGGATCTCGCAACTTCGCCACAATGTCAGGATTGCACTGACAGTAACGCTGGGCGAACACTTGCATCAACCGCTCGATCTTCTGCGCCTCGCCTGGCAGCCGGAAGTACGTCTGGAACTTGCGCAGTGCCACGTCCACCTGCAGGCCGGACAGGTCGATCTCCTGTGCGAAGAGCCTGCACAGCAGCCACCAAATTTTCTATTTTTATCAATATTTCAATTATTTTATACATCGAAATTATAAATAGCTAAAATGTATTTCAAGCAACCACTGCTATAACACTTCATGAATGACGGAATCAAACTCATAATACAGCCGAAAGAACACAACTGTTGTGCCTGTTCAAACGTACAACATACGCATGCGCGTGTAGCAGTTAGGTCAGTAAGAGAATATAAGTTATAGGAAGCTCAGTGTTCGTGAAGGAAAGATGTCCTGAAGGCGTAACTAACGCTGAGGTATCCCACAGAGTCCCTCTGGGGCCTTGGGTGCCCTGCTCTACAAGATTCCCAAAAGAGAATTCAATTACTTTTCAATTACCAACAATTACCTTCATCAGGCAAGAATTCAAGCACCTTCCATTTGTCAACTAGCACAGTTCTATGGTAACTACGCCTAGGCCTCACCACAATCTTATTCGATGTGCAGCTGTGTTTTTGAAATAGACACTGGAGTGCCATTTAGTTCATCCAACAGCAAATTGTAAAAGTCAGTGGAAAAGCAAAACGGGCCAAGCTATGGGAGGTCAACTGCACTGCGGCCAGGAAGGCACAGCCCAGGCACGGAATGACATTTCAACAGAGTCCATTGTAATCTTTAAGCACCTGAACCTAAATTCAAGCACTATTCAATTACTTTTCAAGCACTGTGCTTTTTCAATTACTTTCGAGTACCTCAATTACCTTGTAGACACCCTGCCATTACATGGGATGGGCGAACCTTACCCTATGTCCCATCTCCTGCCCCCCGAGAAGACCAGGACAGCGTAAGGACTTACTCTAGGACGACCATATTGAAGCTGTTCTGGAGATTGCCCAAATACTCTCCAATCATCTGCTTGCTGAGCCCTTTCTTGGTGAGCAGGAACTTGGCGACAGCAAGAGGGGAACTTTCCAGGAAATATCTCTGTATTAGGTACGTGATGCCGCGCTCCGGCTTCTTATTGAACAAGTTGAGACCGACACGATATTGACGCTTGCGCAGCACCTCCGGCACCTGCAATTGCACAAATTAAATTATAAACAAAAACACGGCCTAATGCAAGCGCAGCAATCAAATGCAATGAGAATCTGAAGGTCAAGCCTCTATTATCAGTACAACAGCGATAGATCAGAAAACTAATAAGGGACATAGAGCATGACAACAGAAACGTGGAACGAGGGTGTTCTCACAGACGATCAACGATCGCGAAAATAGCAAGTCAGAATAGAAGACGAAGAACAAAGCACAGAACCAATGGTAGGAAGGAGTACGAACATAGGGGAAGCAAGGCGGGTACAAAAGACTGACGTTGCAAAGGTCTAGCTAAGGCTAAATTGACCAGGATGACTCCCAGGGATCGAATTATCCGTAACAAAGGATGGATGAACCTAACTAACCTCATCCTATGCTCCATGAGGGGAATTAATGGTAGGTACTCTTAAAATGTAAAAAGGTCGTAAGAAATCGTAAATTAATAATCAGAAGTTAAACTCAACTTTTTAATGTTTTAATTTGGAGTATCTGAAAGCTAACTACAGTATACTACAACGGACACAAAGCAACGCTACATAGCAACAGCGCGCCTTTCGGAGGTTTAATAAAAGAGAAGATAAGAAACACGTAGTAAGTGATGGAAAACAGGGCGCTAGTGCACAAGAAGTAAGTAAGCCCTTCTGTCGGAAACTTGCACAGTCTGACAAGCACGTTACTACATTTCAAAGAGAAGAAAAAGGAACACAGAAGAAGACTGCAGAAAGAAAGACACGTAGGATGGGCCTGTTCCGCGGCCACCACACGAGTGCGGGTAGGAGTACCATGGGATAGGCCGCCGACAAACGGGTACCTATTACCACTTAACCCAGATACCGGAGCAGATGGGATAGCAGAGGAGACATAATTGTCTGAAGAAACCTTAACAGCATTATGAAAGAGGTTAGTTTAAGCTCCCTTACCAGCGCAAACTAGCTGTTGTAAGAGACGATATGGAAGCGCTATATACCGTGGTATGCCCAGAGAAACGTATAACCTAAGCACGAGGGTATTCCCACACAGGGTCTAGCTAAGGTAACCTCAAGAGTGCCGTAGAAGCATGAGATCCACATACCATAGAATGGGCAACCCTAACGTTCTGAAAAATTCTAATGCCCCTGAAGGGACCTCAAAAGTAGGAATTGTGGGAAGATACAACTCATGCGGTAGGTAAGCAACTGGGGATAACCAATGAACAAGTGATGCCCATTACACGGAATTTTATTATTATTACATTGGTATTGTCCCGCTATTTCTGAAACTAAGACAATCAATAGCGAT
This sequence comes from Parhyale hawaiensis, assembly GCA_001587735.2. Lineage (NCBI taxonomy): Eukaryota > Metazoa > Arthropoda > Malacostraca > Amphipoda > Hyalidae > Parhyale > Parhyale hawaiensis. The sequence goes on from LQNS02276620.1 coordinate 2,463,667, forward strand.
CTAAGATGATTTACTCGGCTTACAGCCGGAACCACAACGTTGTGCTCAAGTGGCACGAGATGAAGGACGAAAAGAGAAGATGACAGAAGAAAGAAGCGCCCATGCGGTCGGTCCCTTCTGTGGCCCTCAGCACGGGCGAAGGTAAGAGCTCCGCAGAAAATGTCGGTCACCTCTCGATCGGCGGCCCACCTCGCGGGACAGAAAGGAAATATAGAGAACCTACCTAACTCTACAAAACTTTCTCAGCAGGAACTGCGGCCAGGTGCTACATTCCCTGCGGAGAAGGCACTCGGGACCCTTGGATGCGTTATGCCCAAACATATTGTGGCAGGGAAAGGGCCCGCCAGAATATACCCCTGAGGGCCCCATTACACGGAAATAAAACAGATATAGGTACAAGATAATTTAGGGATAAATATGGCAGAGAAAGGTAACTAATGCTGGCGCAGAGAAAAAGACCCCTGTACACAATATCGTCAGTACCTGCAGCTCAGATCTGGACGTCTCTCACGAAATGACGCTGGTCATACCTAGCATCAGTAGAGAGAACGAACGTGGCATCGACGTTTTACGCGGGCGCTCTATGTGGATCCGTGTACACAGGATAAGGAAAGATTGCCGAGGGATGAAAGAAACTTGAATAATCCGATACCACACTGCAAAAGCTCAACATTGATGATGAACTGCATGGCGCCACCACATGCGAAGTCATCGCACAGATAGAGTGGGTACTAAATATGGGATGGCTATAAGGGACAATCGGCTGACGCGAAGCAAGAGCGAGGCTGACTTGGCGTGTTTGTCCGCAGTCTATTCGGGGATCAGTCAAGGCTGTGTGTGAAGGGCCTTGGTTTTGAGTTTGTCATACTGGTTTCTGGTGAGGTTGTGCTTTGCTGCAAGTTTCCGCGAAGACCGAAGTGTCGCCAATGGGGTTTCTGCGAGAGCAGCGGCGCCGTTGATACTGAAGTATGTACACGGGATAACATTTGCAAAGATTGTAGGAAGTAAGACCAGCATAGCGCAAGATG
>LQNS02276620.1:2500553-2513682 GCA_001587735.2 Parhyale hawaiensis
AAATTGAATTTGATAAGAAACGGGATAGATGGGACTTCATAAAGGTAGGTACTGATGAGTTCTATAGGATTATCCTGTAGTTCCTTCGGGTAGCAGGATCCTCGGTTCATGGACAGAGAGCAAAACCATCAGCGGCTCAGACCAATCAAAAGTAATTTAGTGGGCTTCACTTCACGATCTTCAAAATCGTCCTTTTCCTTCACTTTTGGTAAACAACACACAAAGCCAAGACAGCTAAAGAACAAAAGGCCAAGCGCACAGTACACTGCAGTAGCGGGTCCTCAGAGAAAACGTAACATGCATCAGAACCAAGAAAAAAATTAAATGCATGTTTTTTAGCGGACAGAAACATGGCCAGTTTTCTAGAAAATCAACGGCAGTAATTTCTTTCAAAATTGACAGGTAGATGAATGTCTAAAAATACGGGAATTATTAAAAAGACCTTCAACAATGCCGTTATACGAGCCCGAATTTATCTTATTATATTAGGCAGCACTGTCGTCACAGTATGATACAAAACTTGCCTAACCTACCATTATCAGCAGCAGGAACCTTTTCGGCTGCGAGGAAGCCAGTAATCGAGGAAAAGATCCAATTTTGGGCGAGAAAATCCGACATTCTGCCGGGACCTCATCCCTTAAGATAAGGTCCCTCCCTGAGCAGCGGATCAGCCCAGCAAACTCGCTGATCCTAACAGGCGAGTTTGGGACACGAAAACATCGAAGGGGCGCGTGGCAGCCAGGGGACAGCGAGCCTATATTTCATTGATATGAAGTTTGGCAGGCGAGTTTGTGATGAGAAAACGTCAAATTTATTCACGGCACTAAGCAAGCATCACGAAACAGTCATACAATTGGCTCAGCAGAATGACAAGTGCGAAGCATAAGATTCTTAAAGCTGATAAAAACAAAGCGTACAGCTCCGACAGTCACAGACTCTCAACCGACGCACGCACAGACGTCACCGTCCCTGTGACGCACACCAGGTCAATTTGGTCAGAGTAGCCTATACATGGCGTTATTTCTACAATGGTTATACTTAAATTAACACTCGTAAAGTCAGCAATACAAATGAGCTCTGCAGACATAGCCTAACAACGCCGTTACTTTTCGGATGAGGTCCAGGCGGCTTTTCACACGTCGCCCGAAATTTGTCGAAGCCCTTCTACGCGAACACTTGAAAAGGTAGCGCATTACAGTCATAAATTTAGCTGAGCTGAGCTGTAGACAGGGCGCATAACACATGGCCGGCGCGATGGATGCCACCAGTTCACCGTGCCACAAGGTGCCCTTTCACCACACGACCCTGAGTGACACTCCAAAGTTATACGAGAGCAGCCACAGCAGCGGCGGTGGCAGCGGCGGCCGTGGTAAGATAGCGGCGGCCATATGTTGAAACCATCAGGCAACAGCTGGGCCCTCAGTCTACTGACGAGGGCACACCGCGCGCGTTCAGACGTTAATGGCACACAAAAAGATAGTAAGACATCCCCGCGTGATAAGGAGATGTGGAGTTAACAAGAATATGGGTGTTCGTCGCTGCACACGTTATGACAAAAAGGGGTGGATGTTGGGGAAAAGAATAGTAAAGAGAAATTATCAGCGGAGGAGCCAAGTTGAAAAATTAGCCCTAGGCTATAGCTATACCCAGTGGAGACGATTTGACAAATTAGCGCCATATATATATACTCAAAGGATATCATTAACTAGAGCTATGTACTTGGTGGGTATAATGAAGAAAAATTAGCGCTAAATACTTAATAGACTAGCAATTTTAAGTTTATATATTAGCGCTTTGCAAGCATAAGAGGCTAAATCGAAAAGTTAGCACAACAAACTCTATAGAGTTAAATAAAAAATTACTAGTATATGCTCAGTGCGTTAAACATAAGAGTCAGAAAGCAAAGAATTTATAAATTTAATATAATAAGAAGCGCTGCCCTTTTATCCATCCCTCCAAGTGTCACTCCTGGTGAAGAACCCCGAGCACACACACTTACACCTCATTATTCTTAAGAAAATTCTCTCCCCAATTCTTCGGTGACATCACAATTACCACAAAATATCTCTTTGCGACGTGAGAACCTTTAGAAACAGTTACTTGCAAGAAATATTTAACCCCGTCAAGGACGCATACACGCTTACAAACTCCGAATAACGACAGAGTGATCCAATTGCAGCATAACTTACCCCCTATAGCAGACATGCAATGAGAACTATATGTAGACACTGCTCTTGTTGAACAAGTGAATCAACTCTGCAAAAAGAGCAAATATCGAAAATATATACCTACCATACCTTCACCTAAATATCCAGTCTTCCACCAAATTAATAGAAAGAACGGCATGCATGCCCACAAAACTCCACACTATAGTGGGCCATAAATTACACCATATGAAAAAGGGCACCACGACATACTAATAAATCTGCGTGAATGCGCGGCCATGGAACTGTAGCACAGCAACGCTTCGCATAGCCTCAGTTGAACTGAATGGACAGCACCGTCCCTTCCTTTACAGAAGCAATTAATTGTTCGGTAACCACAAACCAAACACAGCACGCATTCCAATAATAAATTGTGCTATGTTCGAAAACAGAGGCTTTGGGCGTGAGCAGCAAATTGCGACCACAGAAATAATATTACTTGGTTATGACAAACCGAACAACAAAGAGCGCGTTGCCAAAGTAAATTGCGTGGCGCGCCATAATAAAAGCAAGAATTTGTAATGCATAACAAAAATTCACCATAAACTACGTACTTCGGCCATCACAAAGCAAATACAGTCGCATAGCTAAAACACGCGGCGCGAGACTCTCATAACAGATGAACTTGAATGAACAACAAAATTTCCCTCGATGAAGAAACAAAACTTACACACAAATGGAAAGCTCATCTCAACATGCATTTCAAAAATAAGTTGCACAATCCCCAATAAAGTAGTAAAACTAAAATGAACAACAAACAAAATTCGCCCCTAAGAAACAAACTTGGGCGCTTATCGCACAGCCAACAGGGCGCGCATTCCTAAAATAAATCACTCAAGACCCCAAAAACAGAACGTTGCCCGAGTTCTCAGGCTGCTAGTGCGGACATTCATACGACGAGCTCGCAAGTCTCATAAATTATTGGCGAAACTCATAACTCAGCGGGTGTGTTTGGAGAGCCTATACACGGCTGACACTTCCTGCCTTCGAGATGATACTTGGGAAACACTTCTGAGCTTCACAAGAAACATTCGCGCCTCCGAGGCTGGGGTTGGCCAACATTTCCGCTGCCATGCATGCAGACCCAAGTCTCACGCAGGTTTGGATGTTCTAACCCAGTTGGTCTAATAGTTGCTGGAGGTACTAAACCCCAGAACGTTCCTACTCGTGACAATACCAATATATATAATAATAACAATAACGTTCCTACTTGTTTTCTCCGATCCTTTCGTAAATGAAAAAAAAAATTCAAACTCAAAACATAGGTTGATACAGACTCCCCAAGCCCTTGGGGATGAGCTGAGTCCACATTACGAACCCCAGTACAATTTTGCTTTAATGCTTTACATCTGCAATGCTCAATCAGTGCTGCCTTTATCCTTAGAGAATAAAAAGTTGCATGACAAGAGGTAAATAATTCATGTGCACGATTACCCTGTCGTTTTAAGTGAAAGAGGAATCCGTACAGTCGATGGATTTATATTACAGTGGAAAAGTTGGAAAATACCTCGGTACCAGCCTTACACCTCAGTGTTGGATGCATTCATCATAGTGAAATTTAATGAAAGATATTGCTACTTGTTTTGTGTTGTCAGTTGCTAGGCTACAGTATGACTGAAATCTTCAACCTTTTGCAGTGTCTTGTGCCTGATATACCTACCGTACGAGTAGGGTTTGCGTAGTAAATACGAGGCAAATAGGTGTTTTGCGTCACAGTAAATGTGAAATATCATTTCGATAGTACAGGGTTAACACGTAATATATTATTCCACATATAGACATGTAGGCAAGCACCCTGCTCTTCTTTCTACGTCCTACGACACGTGAAAGGCCAGGAAAAGAATTGCTAAGCTTTCACAAAGATAAGACGTAACGAGACGCACGCGTCTGTAACGGTGTCAGTCGAAGGCACCTTTTGAATTTCACAACAAAGCAAAAGAAACGAAGGTAATATCTGTTCGGGTGTACCTCGATAGTTTGGGTTGGTGGGGCGCATTTAGAGAGCAACGAAGTTTAGGCGTTAAAATCAATGAATTACTAGCAGAACCCCACACCGAGTACAGGTAGACAAGTAGATGTTAGTATTTGATTATCTACTGTATGATCGCTACTTGACCTGAGTAGGTATATTCATGCATTACTCATCTATGTAGAACGTTTTACAATAGGTTCGGATACCTCCAAGAGCAGTCACACTGCGGCGTACTCTGTACATATCTCCATCCCCAGGCTCTGACATCAGGGCATTTCTACCCTCGCACCCAACCAAACAAAACAGTCCGTGAGAAACTGCGGCAAAAAGATGACACAAGCCCTCGTGAGGCCGTAAATGCAGGCCGCGTCTTCAGAGTCCACATTTCTTCCGCTAAACGCCGCCTTCCGTAATTCTCGGGCATTTCTTATTCACCGTAAGGAGAACTGAAGTCGCCGGGGCACAATGGTGGCAAAATACCGAATTCTGCAGCGGACGCCGACTGCACTGCACAAATAAACATCACCTGAGGTAAGCGCGGCTACTGGCTGGCAGGGAGTGCGCTGTACCTGAGCGGGCTGCAGATGTAGAGCGGCGCAGCGCCCCCCGGGGGAGTTTTTATTTCAAACCTTGCTCTGTTACTTTGAACAACTCTGCTATAACCTGAGAATTTACTCAGCAAATTTCATAAGGCGAGCAATTCGAACTTTAACAACATTTGCCGAGTCATACTGAACAAGGAAAAAGTGGGCAGAAAAAAAAATACGCGAGATATGACAATGAAACAAAAGTCTGAATAAGGCAGCTGACGTGCGCTTTGTTTATCTGGGACTAACCTTTTGACAACAGTCTTTTCCGAACACATAGAGATCAACTGGCTATACTTTTTATGTGACTGCAGTTATTTTTCTAACATTTCTAACCTTATTTACATAAAAAGAATTGAAAAAATACGGATAGAGAGGCAAACCAAATGCATTCCTTATTTAATAGAATAACAGTAATATTGCTAGAAAAATTTGATATATTTCTTATTCAAATAGTTTATATCATATTGAGTAGTTAACTCGATGTATCTTTGAATTGTCCAAGAATAGTCTCTGGAACATTGTGTGACAAGCTGGACCTATTTCATACTCCAATTTACTCACAATTTCAGGACACCTCAAGAGAATAAATCTAATAATAATCTATAACAGAAGTAGACGGCAACTAAAGATATTCGTAAAAAATGAAAAAACAACTTTGTTCAGAAAGTGGACCACGAGATACGTCGAATTCGAATGCTAAGGGAAAAAGATACCTAACGAAATTAACGTACGAAACGACATCAGCACAGCGAAGAGAACAAAAATGAGCGTCTTAGTACCAATGCGAAGACTGTACAGTTAAATTCCAAGTGAATTTCTTCCATCTACACTGCGTTTTGTTAAAAAAATCACGAATTATAAAAAGTAGAAGTTTTTCAGCTGCAACGCTATGATGAAATTAAGAGGTAGTGTCGTATAGATAATACAGGAAGTAAGGCAACTATGTACGTGGAGAGAGCAAATAATGGTTAGGCAACATACCTTGCTTTTCCCCCATTAAAAACTCTCCATGTGTAACGAATAAAAAAACTCATAACGCTGTGACAAGTTGAATTTAGATGCAGGCGGCAACTCTTTCAATAAAAACTCTCGCTCAATATCTTGGTAACGGTCACTGCTACGTGAGAATGCAAGAGATTTCGCAATCATATGATGACAGTGACCGTCAACAGGGTATACAATAATATAAAAAAACATAATTCCACGGGCGATTCAGGTAAAAGAAACGCGGTATAATTTCACGGTTCCAAAGAACATTACAGTCACCACCATGGGCGAACGAGACGACACGCCGGGCAGCAGTGTACCTACTGTTTTCAGAACAGTGTAGACCAGAGTACTCGACAGTGACTCGAGTACCTACGTAGAGGCAAAGCAGTGTTGCATGGTACTCAAATTTTACTCACTGCTTTATAGATAGCATTCAATATAATGAGTCCTTTGTGCTTTTTTTTCTTGATTTGAACAGTACACACAGAAAAATGGTTGTTTGCCATTAAGCAAAATTTGTTAACTGTAAGCTACCTTGTCGTTTTCATTTGCGTCAATGCACATTGTCGTTTGTGATGAACAACAGATGAACAAGAGCGTTGTGATGAACAACAGTGTCTCTTGCTATTAATTATTATTGCTTTGTAGCTAAAATATTACGTCGTTAGTGATAAGAAACCAGGTGTTTTTTTTTATCGTAAAGAACATACTTTTCTGCGTGTAGTCCTCCAGTTCACAAAAGCGCCCGATATTTCAGCCTCGAGTTGCCACTGCGCTTCGTAATAATTATATTTCTTACCGTGTATCAACGATTAACTTTTTTCAGTATCCAAAAAGTATAATCGCCACGGCCAGATGGTCGTGAAGACGATAGCGGCTGCAAAGACTCTGGAATACACACCATACATCTCACAAAGACACGGGCCTTCACAAAAGCGAAACTTTCCGCCTCGAGTTTCGTTGCAACACCAAACTAATCCAAACTAATACAACTGGAAGAAGACGCCGGCTCATGTGAGCATCATTAGGGATGCGCTTTTTCTGTGAAGAATTGCTAGAGTAAAGCGAAGTTTGAGTGAGAAAATAAACTTTTATGCTCAGATGAACTTTTGCTGATCAAGTTGATAAATTAAAGTACCTTCTTTTTTATTTATCCGACAGTATACTGTAGCAAATGACTTTCTACATCTTCTTAAACGTTATAAAGGATAAGGTACTCAGGATAAATTGACACAACTTCAATTGTTATAAACTCTTTTTCTGTTATTAAAAATAAACTTCAGCTAGTAAAATCAAACTTTAATTGTTAAACTTAGACTGCAATTAGTAGAAAAATCATACACTCGGCTATGCGTTTAGTAGAAGCTACGACTTCACCCACTTTAGATGAGATGGTAAAAACAAGTAGAACATCCTCACTATAAGGGCGCACCCCATGACCTCCACATAGCGATGCACTTCGTCCAAATGCATATTATTATGGAGACAGGCAGCCACTCCTGCACCTCACACCGTGACTCCGATACGATGGACGACACCCAACGTTCCAAATCTACAACACGATCGAGACATGTAGACAACACCAGCAGCAGGCAGTGTGGGCATCGACGCTTGGAATAATGAAATTCCGGCTCATGCAAATGCTCGGAAGGCCACAATAATTTGGACATACGGAATCTCTTCGGCAGCAGAATATTGCATGAGCGGATGGGAACTTAGGCCAATTCTCCCTGGTGTTTTGCTATACAGACAGCAGCAGCAGCAGCCTTGCAACAGATGCACAGCTTCTTGGGCCCATGGGGAAAGTGCAAGCGTTTGTGGAAAGTTTGGAGGAAACTGCCGCCGGCCAGTAGGCCGAAGGACTCCAGGCCTATAGGAATAAGCTTGCAAAACAATACGGCGTCTCGGTTAGAGTCGTGCATTTATAATTGCTAAATTGAACCACTTTCGACTACTTCTGTATTAATAAATGCTCTACATAGTCTAGGCAGAGAGAGAGAGTGAACCCAAATGCATTTCATCACTAGGGACCCATGGCACCCGAACGGTGCGCCTAGGCCTATATATCAGGCAACCATGCCAGCCTTGCGGTGTCCACATTATTTAAGCGACGCGTAGTTTACGGCTCTCACGAAGATGAATTCTCACAAAATGTTAAGGTGCTGAGGCCTGTTCACATCACAATCTTTTGAGCCTTTCTAATCGTCAGATAGCGTCGCTGACTCACTCAAACAGCAATGAAGAGCACAACTTTCTGAATTTTAACTCACTTCCAATCAGAAAACGTACCAGAAACTTTACTATGGACGCTACCTTGAGCTACTGGACTTGACGGCCAACATTTTAGCAAAACTCTCGCTAAACAAAAGGCTGAGCTTGGGAAGAGACGCAAGAGAATCATAGACGATCAGCGGAGGGAATGCATTCCAAAGACTGCCAGGAGCACCGCCTGCTGCATCTCCGTGCAAGTGCGAATCATATAACTGACGACGGAAAAACTGCGTAGACTTTACAATACAAACTATACGTTTATGGTGGCAGGTCGAGGTGGTTTGGTGATGATAGGACGGAACGGAAAAGCGATACTAAATGGACGTAATCGATTATAAATCGGTAATATGTTATTTCAAGTCTTCCTAGACTTTGGTGATATGTTATTTTAATTATGTCTTCCTATTAACATTTGCAATGCGTTACTTCAGGCCTGTTTATAGACATTGACTATGTAGGGAGCTTAGGCAGAATTGAGAACGCACACATGGAGAATCACCGTACACGGCAACCGTAAATAGGGAAAGATGAAATAGAAAAAGAGCAGAAGGAAAAAGTCAGCAAGCAGGAGTGTGTGAAAGCGGTTGGTTGGAAGCAAAGTTTACGGGAAAAGCAAAATACCCGAAAGCTTGAACAAGAGGAGTCATAACATACGGAGAAAATACTGTGCTCGTCTTGTCACTAAATACGGTGAATTTTTGCACAATAACTTTGATTTCTTCCGTCATCGCCCGATACGCAGGTAACGTCAACAACGGCTGGTGGGAAAGTGTGAACGCTGCATGACTAGCGATGGCCATAGTAGGCCCTATAAACCAAATCTGCTCGTATTGCGGATTTCTGCTCGTATTGCAAGACAAAACTACCGCGGTTCGCAACGCGAATCCTGTTCGTACAGCAGAGCGATCGTAATACGAGAGATAACTCGACATCTACCGAGCGCCCTCTCGCCTACTCGGCAGCACCGAGCAGTGAACTCTGGCCAGCTCGTACCTACGTCCCTCCGGCGACGCCAAGTCAGACTCGTCCAGCCCCCAAGCATGGCACCAGAAAAAATTAACAGGACGTAGCCTATGCCAAAATAAGGAGACGAGGCTCCTTGAGCTAAGGACGGTAGCTGGCATCTGTCTGGGGACCCGCGTTCTGCTGCTATAAAATATGGCAAGATAGTAAGAAAGACTGCTCGATTTATCAAAGAAACATGTCTCATGCGCCTATGATTAGTGCCGTATTTTGATGCACTTGCATTCCCCCAATGTTTTATTTATTACTGCCGCGTTTTATGGATATGCATTTGCCCGCCATGGTATTTATTACCGTACCTTTGTGCCGTACCATTCCGTTTTACTACCATCGTGTATTTTTTCATTAACACGCTTTTGGCCCGCACTCCTGCATTTACATTCCAATAGCGTCCATCATCGTCATGTGTTATTACCGTTAACTGTTTTATTGACACGTACGTATCACATTGCTAAAGTAATTACCGTAGTGAAGATAAGACAACATGAAGATAAGACATGCGTATTTTAAATACGATCCAAAACGATTACGAACGGTCCTTTTTTTTTGCGGTAAGGGTTACAATAGTCTGATATACACAACACCGTGAAAAGCTACCAAATTTATAATACATCGACAAAACTATGACATTTTTTCATACTCATATCCAAAAGCCATGCAATACTGCCAGAAAGCCAATTCCCATTCCTGCATCAGGCTGCATAAGTAACATCCACTGAGTCCATAAAGACACTCCGTGACTCAGGCAAGCAGAGCAAACACAGGTGTGTCAGTGTATCACGGAAGGTTTACTTCTTATCAGTAACGTAATGGCTTAAAAACACAAAAGCAGGAGGGTAGCAGGGACACAGACTTCCGGAGTACGTCAAGATATTAATTCAATTTCTCTTCGCTATCAGGCTTTGCACGTGTTATAATCCCCAAATAATATACACACATGCACTTACGCCATCGAGCTGGGTACAAGCTGAACGTATTATGACCTCCTTTGCAGAATTGCTCGTTCTGTACGGGTGGAAGTACGTATATAAGCCTCCTCAGTATAGTGATTCGTACGTGAGAAATGACGCGAATCTCTACTATAACGCATTTTGAACGTTTGAGCAAATAAATTCAGTTAAAAGAAAATGTTTCCACCCAGTCCTGCTTTAGTGAACTAAAGAGTGACACAGACATGTAACAATACGACTGAATTGCTAATAAATGTTTTACCGGTTGCAGGCAAACATTGTGAATAGAAAAAAACTATATTACCAGAACTGAATAAATGACAAAGTGTATTAAAATGAAACATTTTTCCAACTTGCAACTATTTAATAGCAGCGAAAAGAAGCAATACCTGAAATAATTTACACTACATATTTATCCTGCACCGGCATATGAACAGAGAATTTAAAAATACAAATCTTGCTAGTTTGTAATGTCGAATGACAACAAAGTTTATAAAATTCCAATATCACTTGGTGACGATGAAATTTAAAAAAGCTCTTGGCAAGTCATGAGGTAACATGACACTGTCGTGATCTTATGCGACCAATACGCACCTTGGGCCAGTAAATGCAATATTATATACGCTATGCGCACGTGTAGCAGCATGGCATTAAAACACCAATTGCTGACGTCATAAGCGTTAACAGTAGAAAAGTCAGCAGCTGAGGTGCAATAAGGCAGCACGATAAGGAGAACATGCAAGCAGGTGAACTGAACTCTCAGTATAGGCTAATGAAAGATACTCAAAGAGAGAAACGCTCATGAATATTACGTTGGAGTAACGTACTGTGTCAGCCGTATAGATTATCAGGTAATTCTTTAACATGGCAGCGGAAGCTTCTCAAGCACGTTGATCATTGATATTACGTCCGATATACATTACAGCTACCAGATATGCGTGTAATACTTCACACTCAGCACGCATAATCCTTATCGTGATAACAAAACCTTGTTTACCTCATAATACAAACAAGAGTCAACACTCAGTAGAAGGACGTTGCACGGAACTGCGCATAGGGCGGACACCTGCAGTTGAATTGAATTATAAAAGTTTCATAAGTTATTCCTATGTAAGATAATTACATGACAAATCAAGGTGCGACCAATTCTTTATAGCAAATATGCTATTTCATAAAGTAATAAAGTAGTTTAACGAAGTACCACTAAACTCATACTTATACATATTCCAAATACTCAAAATACTCTTAAAATGAAACTCAGAATGTTAGCTAAATTGTACGAAATTATACGGCGAGTGGACGTGCACGGACGACAATCATACGAATCGATTGTTCTGTTACCTTGATACCTCCTAAAACGTGGTAGGGCTATTGTAATTATTGTCCATCACAAGGAGCAACTTTCCCCAAAGCGGATCAATGTAGGTGCGCTCGTCCGCACCAGAGGGGAATGCAGGCAGGTAGATGTGAGCGGCCCAGCTCACCGATTATCTGAGGAAACTCCCCGCGTGACTCACGGGCGCTAGCCGCATTGTTGGGGATCAATAAACACGGTGGTGATGTTGGCATCAGTACGCCGGGGCGCGACAAAACACGGCAGGCACGTCGGCGCTATGCAGATGGTGAAAAATACGGTGTTGGTGGTACCAGAGAAAGCTGAAAAGAGATAAAACACGGTGGGCAAGTCGCGGAAGCTATGCAGATGGTGAAAAATACGGTTTTGGTGGTACCAGAGAAAGCTGAAAAGAGATAAAACACGGTGGGCAAGTCGCCGCTATGCAAATGACGAAAAAATACGGTATTGGCGGTATTAGTAAGACGGCGAGAGACAAAACACGGCTGGTAAGTCACCAGTATGGAGATGGTAGAAAAAAATACGGGGCTAATGGCATCGGTACACTGGGAAGAGACAAAACACAGTAGATACGATGCCGGTATGCACAGGGTGGAAAAATATGATGGTGGATGAGGCATATAGGTAAGTACTGGGAATTAGATGGCGGAAGTACCAAGAGAAGCCACGTTGCACCACTACACACAGGCCATGGAAGACCGGAGTTGCGGCAGTGAAGAACTGGACGAAAGCAGTGCAGAACGAAGAGGGAGTCTTCTAGGTCCAGTGTCGTATGTTTGCTCCGCAAGAGGCAGCCCAATGGCGCGATCTCCCTAACGAGCTCCGTCTTACCGAAGCTAACGAGATTAAAGCAGTAAAGACCGCAAAAATTGCAGTTATAACTAGCAGATGTGGAACCATCTCCAGGATCAGTGCCGCAGCCATCAGATGCCGCTCTGGTCCATTGAACAGAGATTTTATAGAGCAGAGACACGGGATGCCGTAAGGCATCATTAGATATCGGTATAGCACGTTACTTACCTCAGAATTGGTATATGTGTGCCTATAAGGTAGGTTAGATACCTATTCTAGCTGAACCGAATCTATCCAAACCTATTCTTAGTAAGTACCTACCTAATTTAACACATATATAGGTACCTATTCTCGGGTAGGTCATATACCATACAAGGACCGTTAATTACTTAAACGCCGAAAGAATCTAATGTTCACAGGATTGCTGTACCTCTTTTGGACATTAACTTCATTTTGCTTAAATTATTAAGTTCGTATATTGAAATAATGAAGTATTGTAGTTAACTAATACTCGAGAGTAGCACGCTATGCGTAGAAACGTTTGACTGAGAGTAATAAGGAGATGTAAAGAGAGTGGAAAACTATAGTATTAATACGGGTTAGCGGTAGTATCGGTAGTAAACACGGCCTATGCATGTCAGACTGAGGTCGACAGAATAAAATAACTGGACGTAGGTCTGCACAATTAAATTTTTGTCATTGCACAAAAATAAAGTCCGTACAGAAAGACTCGAAGTAATGTAGACGTAGTCCGTCAGCTGCGTGTTTACTGAATTTCCAAGTACGTTTGTACTCCTTATCCCTAACGGAAGGAATTTTATTATTGACAAGAAATGGCTGGACAACTAATTGTGTCCAGACACTGTGCAGATCTGTTACTGCGTGTCCTTCCTAGGTAGGTAATAAATAGGCTGGTCGCCCAGCACTCATCAGCACTTTAAGATACACCTCAGTCGGGGGAACATCCCTTCAGTTACCAGACT
>LQNS02276620.1:2518634-2541890 GCA_001587735.2 Parhyale hawaiensis
AAGAGACGCAAGAGAAGCGCGCACACCGTAGCTCGACAGTAAAAACAACATTGTTTTTCTTCTTCTTTTCTTGTTAGAACGGCTGATCGAACGTACATATGTGTGAAGCGTAAAAATCTATACCCGGTTGACAACGCAAGTTTGAGGAGGTAGTAGAGCTCCATGCTGAGACAACGTGAGCATGACAAGAAAGAGCAGCTACACTGGGTTGAGAGATGGAGCGCATACATGAATATAAGAAGAGCAACGGCTGGTTGCAGAGGGCGAGCATAATTAGGGAACTAATAGCGAATGTGCGAAAAGGATGAACAGTTAACAGGCTGGATGAGCGCAAGTCTGAAAAGGAGAAAAGCCACAACCCAAACAGAATTTTCGCCATTCCAAATGCTGATTTCATGTTTTAACTTCTCACGTGACCCAAAATTTTATCAGGGAAGGGGTTGACCGAAATCAAGTGCTAAAAATAAGGAGTTACATCGAGCAGGCAGAGCGCATGTAGGTATGAGGAAGAGGGGCAGCTCTACAGGGCAACGCACATGGGAATATATGGAGAGGAAACGACGCAGCAGTACGGTACTGAGAGGGAAGTAACGCAGCGGGATGCAGGATATAATGTATGGCAGCGCACCCAACCCTCGGTAAAAGGCTCCTTCCGCAGCACCGGCTCATTGGGGGCACGACGTCACGAAAGCCATACCACAATAATGACAGCAATAGCTTCGGTGTTCAGCATCTTCCTCTTAACGAAAGAACTGGGGAAGAGTAATACGCAATGAAAGAAGTTAACCTTTCATTGTCCAAGAGTAAAACTATGCGAAACATAACTGCAATAACTAGGAGGGGGCTGCAGCCTAGCCCAAAATTCTTTTCTGGAATCGGCCGTCTGGTCCATTTCTTGTCAGCTATTTAATATAACCTAGGGTAAAGTAGGGCATTAGGCACTACGAGGCAATATAGACACCGATAACGTACCAATCTTCACAAAATATGTTGTTAACACTACGCTTTTCATGGGGCATGAAGCACCCACTTGATTTGCCTACCTATACGAAGACCAAACAGAGACCTCTGTCCATATCACAACATAGCTCAAAAGCAGCAGTTAAAGCACGTGTATAGGCACTGGCTTTGTGAGGACTGCTTACTGTTCCATTCGAAAACAGGGGTGCCTGTGTAATACCCCACTTTATCCAATCCAAAGAAACGCTATATTTTTATACTGAAAGGTGAGTGCTTGCATGCGATGTATGAGGTTGGTGAGGAAAAACGAGCCGTACTGATAGGGTTACTCAGACCTAGTTTTCAATTTCCCAAAATCCACCTTATTATCCAAGCTGTTACGCATGCTGAATTAATTACAATTAAATAAAATTATTTCCAGAACACGAATAGGTATTTGCCTAGAAACAAGGCTCAAAAGCAAACTTCCAACGCAAGGTCACAGAATCCTTAGTTACGGCACGAATCTACTTGAAACCCAAGATAGGAGGCGTAAGCCCCTCAAAAGGTTCTCGAGCCACGGTTTGAAACAAGAAAAATTCTATAGCGCTATATGCTGATTATTATCATTTTCAAGTTCCCCGCTCCAGCCTGCGCACGCGAAGACAACTGCACGACCTTAAAGAGAGAAAGAATGAAAAATAGACCCTGCAACACACACGCAATTTTTTTTAGAAAAAAAGAAATATTTCGCAAGATATATTTTCAACAGTAGTTGGTTTCAAACATCTGCTCGAAACGAGTATTCTGGTACCAAAGATAGCGCTCAACCTTCACATTTTTTAATGCTGNCACTAGCAAGTTAAATTGAAAAATCAAAAATTCTTAAAAAGCTTATGATGACAATAGTTGACAAACTAGTCAGAGTGCTAGTAGTGTATAAAGCCGCGAGATACCACTTTTTGAGGGTAACCTACCCTCGCGGCTCCTCTCGCGCGTGAACTTCCGGTTTGTAACGGCCAATGCACTACCGGATTTGCGGGGGTCAGAGGGGGGCGCAAACCGGAGAGGGCGGGGCCTGGGAAACCGGAAGGGGCGGCGCGATGACCCGGCGGGGCGAGGGGAACCTACCCTCAAAAAGTGGTATCTTGCGGCTTTATACACTACTAGTGCCAATTACAGTACATGAATAAAATACTTCAGGATATACTGTACCTCTGTTAATGATTTTCACAGCCCATTTGTACATTAAGTACCATTTTTGGAGGTACACGTGATTATATCGATCAATTTTTCTTTATGGGTCACCCCTGCAGGGGCCAGCATATAGCTATACATTGCTGAAGTCCATCACAGGCACGCGAACAATAAGAAAGCAAGTCATTAGGAGGGATAGCAAGGCCTCAGCCCACCCAACAGCATAGAGTTAATTGTAAACAAAGGCCACAACGGGCTTCGCGCAACTATGTAAACATAGGCGTGTGAGCCAACGCGCGGTAAGTAAACACTTGGGCATTATAGCGGCAACAAATTAAGGCTCTAGTCTGCTCTAATTCAGGAATATATTCGAGCGAAGGGCAAGAATTATATAGGAGCGGAGTCTTACAACAGTAAGTTCAATTATTGCTCGAGAGTTCGACAACAGTAAATAAATCACGGCTAGAATTACCGGCACTGTTCCTAGCTGGAATCAGTGGAAATTCCACAGAAAAAAGTATGGTCGTTCAATGATATTTCACATCCGTATCATGCTTCATGCATACGAAGTGCGAAAATATATTTCAATTAAGCCAGACACCTCCCGTACCGAGACCGTATCAAGGTACGATACCCTAATTATCCCCCAAGTATCTAATATTGAAAGTCTAACGGTCGCACTCATGGAGGTGTTAGACTTCTGTGGTCAACGAACTTTGGGTATTGCCCAAATGACAAAATAAGTGATTAGAAATATTTTATTATCCTTATGATGATCGAGTAAATACAATAATTCTTCCAGCTTTCAATTTCAACAGAAATAATTTTCAAGATGAAACTACGACCTCCATAGTCATACTATATACTTAGAAACGAAAGGAGGAAAGCAGAGAGGAACAAAAAAAAATATATATATAATACGATAGTACAGTCAATTTAATCGTTGGTCGACATTTTCGCAAAATTAAGTTCCCCACTTGTTAGAAAAGTTTGCAAGATCACGTTTCATAACATTTTAAAATTATCGCAAGTGTACGGTCAGTAATTGTAAACAAAAAAATTCACACTACATTCTTGACCGTTGCTAATAGGCTAATTATAAAGAGAAAGCCAGTAATGTATGAGTATATATGGAGTGAAGTAGAGAACTATAGTCCAAAGTATCAGTTCTCTGATCGTTCACTGACCCAACAATCAAGCACATGAAATATCTGACACTCGCGAAAATTTGCTCAACGTACGCTAGTTAATAAAACTTATAAATAATGTACCAAGAAACTTTTTTGAGGGCCCAAGTTCGAGCTAAATAAAGCTAACAGAAAGAGATTGAGTTTCTTTGGACTTAAAATCCCAACACTTAACTTCAGCATTTTTATTCCGTTAGTAACCGAGAACTTTGGGTGTGTAAGTTCAAAATCAACGAGACATTTTCCGAAAACACTCAGGTATGAAGGACAAAAAAAAAAAGAAAATTTTTAAGCTGAAAGAACATTAAATTTTACTAAGGAAGAATAAACTGTAGAGCCTAGCTAGTGTCTTCTGGTTATTCACTCCATGGCGTTACGCTGCGTATATGAAATCTAGCGATGTTTTAGTGTGCATCCCACAATTAATAGAAAATTCTACATGAAAACTGCCTCGAAATGAAGCGCATGTCGCCGCTTAACAAATAAATTCAAACACCGATTTTTCGATTGAATTGCGTTTCAAGCCATAACGAAGCAAAACAATAGTCGTATTTCGTTGCAACTTCACTAGGAAATATTTTGCGACCTGCCATTGCAATGCATTGCAATATTTCCTCCCTGATGGCAAACAGCGTCTCACTAAATTGCAGTTTAATCCATGTCGTCATCCGGCTTCTAACCTGAGGTCCGACGGTGGGTTTTCCCACTGAAACATTCGCGCAATTTTGCTATCAGTCCAATAAGCGCATCACGATACGCGTAACAAACACAAGCGACGAGACCCAAAATAATTATGCCAACTAAAGTGAATTGAGCCGCCTGGAAAGAAGCAGAAACTCCAGTAGGGCGACGTCCAGGCGAGCTCGCTGGAACTGGCGCCTGGCGGCCTGCATTTTGCAAGCGCAAATCCAAAGTGGCACCTTCGGCAAAGAGCTCCCGCAGTAGTTTATCCGATTTAAAAGCCGATTCCAGGTTGGCTTTTTTGGCGACTTTTGCTGCGAGTTTGCTGCGATGTATGCGATCGAGCGCTGAGCAGAGCTCCGCGTGAGTGGCCGTCTAATGTTTCTCGGCCCACTGCTGGAGGAGGCCGAGGCAGTGTCCGCCGTAAGCATCTCTGGCAGCAGAACTAGTGGGACTTAGCATCTCGTGGAGCTTGAGACATTCCTAGTCACTCAGATGATCTGCCACATATTGCAACATGTAGATGTTAACATCAAGCATATTTGTGATCGCAGTTTCAGTCAACTTGAAGCCAAGCAAGGAGCTTCTATTAGAACCTCCTTGAAGCCAAGCCATAACTTGTGGTATAGAATTACTTCATCTCCACAGAATAACTAGTAAGACCGTAAATAGGATACGTACTTTCCAAGATCGTAATATCGCTTCACTGCCACAACAATGAAGTTGGATGTCGATAGCACGCCCGGGCGAAGGGAAAAAGGCCGTGCGAGCGATGGCTTCTACAGACCAGGGACAAACAGGCAACTAGAAATGAAGTTAGGGACGAACAACGACACAATAACACCCGGAACCAAAGAGAGCGCAGTAAGCAGCACAAATACAGATTTACAGCAGCCATAAAAGGCAGGCAGTAAATTAGCGAACGACAGAGCTGTTTGCAGGAGTGAGTGGCAGCAATAAAGCTGTTGAAATAAAAGCCATTAGGACGTCCCAGAACAAACAACTTGCCCGCAAGTGTCAGAGATATTAATGATGGTAACATACGGGGTAAGTTTGCTTGAAATACAGGAGATTTACCTACTAGCAAGTGTTAGAAATATTTATGATGGGAACATACGCTGCATGCGTGCTGGATATATATGACATTAAAAATTAAGTTCCAAATGTCGCAGAAAAAGCTTGCTTAGACACCATCCATAGGTACCAAATAAAGTTTAACTAGTAAGATATATGGGACCCAAAGAGAGGAAGTAAGACGAAACATGCAATATGTCGAGTAAAGCGATTAACTTATGCATAAGAATAGCACATAAGAAAAGCAGTGGAGGTCCAGCAGAGACAATATCATGTTAGATGTGTCATGGTTCGTACCCAGTGGCCCTCTGCAGTCCAGATAACGATCAGCATTTACTAACAACTACCCTACCCACAATAAAGTCTGGCTATACTCCCGAGTCCCGTTTGGATCCATTATCGGGAATATAAAGAAGTCATGACTGGAATTCCCGATAGTACTACAGCATGGAGTCCGCGTCTCATAAAAGAACTGTGGTGTCACACGAGCAGCGGCAGAGGAAGTGGCATGGATTTCCACATTAAGCTCACACTCAATACAGCCTGAATATTTTACTATCTTCTCGGGGAGGCTCTGTTCCCAGGGCCCATAACTCTTCACACTGGCTGCATCGAGTGACATAGAGCACGCAGTAATATTACCCCACTGACACCCCAGAACGAAAATCCAATTAAAGAATTAAAGGGACAGGATAGAGAACCTATAGTCATATGGATTCATCGTCCAATGCATCTTTTACAGCTTACTATAGATGAGCTGAGCAAATAACGGGTTACAATAAAACCTATCCGATAATAGTGCTAGCTATAGATATCGTGAACGTTTGACAGCAGCGTACGCATGAAAAAACGGCATGTTTGCCTATATATGAGCACAGCCTTAACACAGTTACAGATAAGTGTTCGGCACAAAACTGTCATGTAGGAAAATCGAATACAGTAATTTCGGAAATGACGTTAACGCGGTTACTGCACGCACCACTAGTAAAGTAACCTCTCTCTCGTGAATTAATTACAAGGGTACACAGCGATCGAAAAATATTTATTTTTAATAGGCCCACGGCGGTTGAAAAACTTACTAAATACCTAAGTAATAATGAGCTTATAACTTCAATTTGGCCGGCACATTAATCCACTCGATCCACTTGGATCGAGTTTTTTTTTTATGCGCTAACCGCCAACCGATTGCGCTCACTACCTATTGGGCATCAGTTGGGGATCAATGTACTCCTGAGATTTGGTCCAAAGCAGCGAATGGAACATAAAGTAATGCTGTCGAGGTGTGTTGCACGTTTGGAGACGATATTGCGCTGCTCTGAGGCGGGTAGGTACTTCGACAGCACGTCTCATGTTGACTGTCTACCTTAACTCAACTTAAGATTAGATTTGCAAACCATTAAACAATAGCTTCAGGTCGGATAAGAAGTTTAACGGAACAAAGATCGTAAGAAGTATGAAAAGGAGGAAGCACCGTGGGCACGAAAGAAAGACATCCCGCTGTCATTGTACCGTGGCTAAAAGAAATTACGGGGCTCCCAGGGGGCGCGACTGCCTATGGTATAAAAAAGGCAAATCTAACTGACCTCCGTAAAGGACTCATCCCATGCCTAAGAAAGAATCATTAGCAGTCATATGAATTTATAAAGTAGATAAGTGTGCACGTAAGAAAAAAGTCCACAATTAGGCCTAAGGCCAAGTCCAGATTAAGGTAGCCTTCGGGCTCCCCGCGGGAAGCTGCTCCCCATAACATAAGATTGACCGCCCATGCTAAATCCAAAGTTGGACTACGAATAGAGGAGGCGCCACACATCGGCTTTAGAAAAAGAAAGGCAATCTGGGATAATCTGAAACCGGATTACGATTGAGAGTGGCAAGTGAACGCGCTTGAAGTAACTGGCGGTGCCTAGACGTCACTCTGAGGTCATTAGGACAACGGTAAGTCTCGTTTAGAGACACTACCGCCCATACCAAGGCAAACTAAAGATCGTACCAACGTTTCAAGATTCTGGTGTTGCCATGACGTCAGTCAACTGTGAGGTCACTAACCCAACGGCAGGTCTCGTTTTGACTTACTGTCTTCAATATACTGTGTCAACACAAGAGCAATTAAGAGGAGGCTGAGCGGGGGCAGCAATTCTGCAAAGAGGAACTCCAGCACGGCCAGCAGCTCTTGACGGAAGGAAGGGTCTGCTCATGGCGGAGGTCAAGCACGTCCTGCCGCCATAATCTAATAAATTTATCAACTCATACACGTCGCCGCTCTGCAGCAATGGAAGCCAAAGAGGCGTTGCTACTATGAGGGAATATTCTCGTAATGGTCACATGCAACATTTACGTTCAGGCGTATAACTTGCAGGAAGTCACATAGAACGAACTACAAAAGAAGCGCCGGCGAAGAGAAATAAAGAGACACTTATCAAAGAACGTTCGTAATATTTATGTTCCTAAATGCAGAGGAGTAAAAAAAAGACAAAAGTAAGAGATCATCGGAGTTTTGAAAGCAAAGAAGAGAAAACCTCAAAGGAAATAAATAATGTACACATAGCCCAGACATCGCTTCCAGAAAATGTGAGAGCTGAATATGGGGCACGATGAAAAAAGACATTCCCTAACACAATTAGGGGCCGCCCCAGAAGCTCTTCCACGATCTTTGCTTCTGAATAAGCCACGAATTCTGTAAGGGTTAGTACGCATTTAAGAAAAACAAAGGAAAAATCACATTTATAAAGAAGAAGATGACGACACCAGCAAGGTGGGAACGATTCCTGCTAAAGCAGAGAGAGTAGAGATAGCGAAGAGGAAAGAGTGAAATCTAACAATTCTCAGGCACAAGAGACATAACACAGCCATGAAAATAATTTGAAGCGCCAAAGCAATAACGTTTTCGAGTAGCTAATAACTATTGATATTCCGCTAAAAATATACACCCTCACCTTAGTAAAATTTCACTAGTCGTTCAGTTCTTTGACAGTCTAAAATGAAATCTCCACTGAAAATTGCAAATAACTTTTTTTATTACCGAGATCACTATTAAATGACCCATTAAGGATCAGCATTCTTCGATCCTAAAAGATGTTACAAATAATGCTCTTTATACGAGAAACTGACATACCTATGATTATTATATTTCAAGTTTAACCATTCCATCCACATCGCATGATGGGATCCGAGCAGTGAGAGTTCAAAAGCTGCAAGTTCTTTTCGAGAAACCGATAGTTTAGTTGGTCATTATTGGATTAACATCTACGAATATACTGTATTACTACGTGAAGTATAATATAATTAAAGTAAATACTCAAAAGTAGATCAGACGATACTTGCCAGTAGGCACGCCACCACTGAACTGAAGATATCCGTCGAGTGGGCCAAATACCTACCTAGTACCTATGCGTAGCGTGCTCTACGCTCGTTCTGAAACGCCCAGCGTACAAGGGATGAGGCGAATTAACTTCAGCCTCAGTACGAGTAACGAGGCATCGTAAAGTACGTCAGTGAGCAGAACAAAGGAGGACGGGTCGGCGCCAGCAGCGAGTGGGCGAAAGAGACAGTGGTGAGGACGAGCACACACTGAATTTACCCTTCAGTTATACCTATCATTGTTAGGATATTTGAAGAGCGGAAGGGCGATGTAGTACGCCTTGAGAAAAGTATAGAACCAATGCAGAAGGGCGTTTCCACACTGAATAAACGAGCATGGGTATGGGCAATGCCCGATGAACAGAGCAAAGCATCTTGAGCATAAGCCATGAAAACGGAAGCTAAGTGGACACGAAAGAATGGTGTCCCCAAGGCCTTTACGTATGGAGTCCTTCGTCGGGTGCAAATGCCCATAACAAAGCATGGGCGAGACTCACGATTCTAACTCTATTGCCCTCGCGAGACGACATACAGACAAACTTTAATATATCTTAACAAAGTGAGAACTGGCAGCCACCTGCTCAAATACAAAACTTAAAATCCTACGCAAACATCTTGCGGGAAGTGAAAATTTTGTAAAAAGAAAACAGGCGACGATAGATCTCGGTTGAGCGCATTTTATTTTAACCCCGTTAACGCCAACACAGTGTATATTTTATAGCTATACTGTACCGATACTATCGGTATCGGTACACGATGTATATGGTGACATTCTGTGGTATCGACGCCCAATGAATCAGCGATTGTTTTGCGTTATCGGTTTCGGAAGCAAATTTGGTATCAGTATAGCTAAAACTCGAATGTTTCTATTTTTACAATCGTTTCAATTTGGAATGACTCACGAGTAACCTACAAACACAAGACAACTGCTGGACATATGTACTCGGATTAGTCCATCAGCACATTAACCGGTTGATGTGCTACCAGAATGAGAGATCCATTTGCTTATTTTTGTAAAACAGATTTTGATGTCGTGAAACATACCTACCTACCTACCTCGCGTTAACACCCATTTGATAAAATAGTCAGCCTGTATTTTCAATTGGTTGCATAGCACTAGGATGCATAGTGCATAAATATACTTCGCTGGTAATGTAGTAAAAACGCTAGAAGACATTGGGACGCACCGTTCACAGATCAGAGCGGGGCACGTACGACAGCAGCAGCACTCGGGATATGGCGCCCCAGACCTTGGAGCGGCGATAGTTAGGTACTGTAGACCGAGTGTAGAGCTCTACAGTGTTTAGGAAGGAATTTGTGCAGCAGATTTCCCTCCCGTTCGCCGTTGTTCTAACCCTCGTAAACGTTCATTGGTGTGACAGGACCATTACCGTCTCCCTCAAGTCTGGTGCTTTGAGTGCAAGAGAGAATTCCCAGGCTTCAGAAATGGAAGTGAGTACATTGCAAGGTCTTGTTTCTCAGTGACAGCACACAAAAATATCCAATGATGATGTGAAAAAATCTTTCCCTGAGCAGCTCTCACTGCATAGTGTTCCACATAGATAAATAAAGGAAAGTAGTAGTAGTAGTATTCTCCTGGTTTAACAAGGAAAGTCAAATAACCCAACAAAAAGTACTGCCTCAACGAGGCTATCTTCAGCTACCACAGTAGCCACACCTGAGTACCGTACGTATGGACCACTGGAAGATTATTCAACATTTCCGTACTGTTTTGTTGTGTCAAAACTTTTGGGCACAGTGGGATATATGTGGATATGCTGACGATATTGTTAATGTTCACTGTAATTAAACTATCTCAAGTAACATAAATAGTAAATTACAAGCACACAGATATATCTAAAACCTGTCCAATATTATCATCAGTAAACAAGAATTAAGAACGTTAATACTTTCTTAGCAGCTTCCCCATTCGCTAAAAAAGCCGATTTTCTTCTTTCTCAACCCTTTACCGGCAGATCAATAGCGTTCTAAGGCGCAACTTCAGCCGCCACTTCTCCGCGATTTAAACTCGCATTAATGTCGATTTCTTTTGCCCGGCAGGGAGCCACCGATAGCAGCCGTAAATCAAGACGATCTAAATAGGAGCTAAGCGTCTCCGAGGTAGAGCGTCTGAAGCAGTCACTACCTTGACCGGCTGCAGCGAACGTCTAGTTTAACAGTCAGCCTCAAGGACTTCTTCTAGAATATACAAGGAAACGAAACTAAAGCACTTCTATGAGGCTATTTCCGCAACTAATGAGTATACGTTCTACACTATCTACTAATACGCAAGTTTTGGTTAGTCACTTTCCGCATGGGTCTTACCTTTCGCTCATCAGTATTACACAAAAGAAATAAAAGGGCTGTCAATAGGCAAAATTTAATCTAGAAGCACTGAAGACGCCTGAAGAACTTTCAAGCGGTAGCATGGATACTGAATTTCACTTCCTTCCCACGGCAAGGCTTCATTTGCACTGAGCTTATGCTACGCAAATTTAACAGGATCAACGCAAACGATATTTTTCAGACGAGCACAACAAAAAAATGAGCAAAAATAGGGCGGGGGTTCCGTTGAAGTACGGTACTTATTGCCCTCATTTCTTGACAGCGAGAGCACCGCTAGTTCATTGACAAAATGGAGATGGAGTTTTAGAGAGAGTTGGAGTCGGAGGCTGCGTGGGGTTGCCTCTTAAATACGACCTTCCGCTTGCTAGAGAAGAACCATGGCTTGAGCTCTACCAAAGGAAGCAAGGAAAGCAGTAGCAGCGAAACACTTCGGCGACTTCCAAAAGCAAAGGGTCGTTAGGAACACGGACTGCAGACGGGGAGAAATTGGGAGACGCGACGGGGGATGAGAATAGAAAACGTCGTTCTGGAGCGGCCAAAATGCGTCTTTCCGTTATCCTCGTTACAATGTTTGTTACCATTGCGCTGCATTCAATTTATCACGTAAGTTAGCGTACGTAGACATAAAAAAACTTAACTGTTAACACATCAAAAGAAACTGAAAATGGCAGCAATCTCTGCTACCACGCGTACCATAACACGAAATGTTTTGGGGGAATTTCACAATTTGTAGAAAATAGAATCTTAGTCAACGCTTGGAGGCTATATTCAAAAGGAAGCGCTGTTTCCTTTTCAATGAGGAAAGATAATTATATTCCTGAGAGAAGATACCCACAAAGACCGCAATCATAACTATAGAACACATCATTCACGTGCACACATTTAACGCAGCACAATGTTTCAACTAGCCCTGCATGTGTAACAGTGCATTTTTGATCACGAATATCACCGTAATATCCCAGACGCAAAAATTAATACTGCAGTGTCAATTTAAATGTATTAGTATATAAAGTAGAGTTGAGTTTCCCAGCATTATGCGGTGTTATCTCCCTGACATGCCGCGCCTGTCGCACCTATTCAGTGAACAGAAAAAGAACACAGATTTAAATCATACAATAATTGTAGTTCCACTTCCGCGTATGTATAGACACTCAGGCTCTACACCCCAGCAGTCCCGCACCATGTAGCGGCACAGGTGCGGTGTATGGCACAACCAGGTGACGCACCTCACAAGATGGAAGACGACCTCCAGTCCCAGATAGGGTCAGCCTCGGCAGAAACTAACCAGTGTCGGGGGATCGTCAGATGGCTCCCCACCCGGACCCAGAGATCTGCATGGAGCCATATCCTGCGATCTGCGTGTGTTGCCTCGGGCTCATATCGTGAGGACCACGAGGCGCAACGAGTGCTTTGAGCGATACAAGTGTGTGTCAAAATTTTTCTTTCTGGTTTATTCTCAGAAACATTGCTTTTTTTATCTTTTTACACTTTATGACGGGGAAGTATAGATTTTGATGTACAGCTCATGAATTCTTGGCTATTTGAAGGGATTTTACGTTTCTCTGCGTTAACCTAATAGAAACCCATCAATTGCAGATATAGGTCTATTGCTCATAGATATATGTCTGTTGCCAAAAATATTGGTTTACTCCGTATGAAAACGCAATAGGCGCAATGAGGTACCTATGCCGATCAGCACTCCATGAATCAGGTTTCTTGCTGATCACAATCGGGCAGTTGTGAAGCCGGTCATAAAATTGCACAGGGTTGGTTGTGGTCAGGCGACCAACAAATTTTACTCCCAAGCAACAATGGAAAAATGAACTAAAAATTATGGCATAAAATTTGAGTCTGCAGCAACAAAGCCATTGTGAGAAAGTATATTGGATACGTCAGAGATAATCCGGTAGCTACGGATTAGACGTCATGTCAACCCACAGTTCTATAGGTGCCAACAGCCAACGCATTTTAAAAAACGAGCCTCCAACAGTAACATTTTTCTCAAGTATTTCCCAAAGTAGACAGAAAATTAGATGATAAATCACAGACGACTGCGAAAAAGTATCACAGAAAAAGCAAATAGTGCTCAAATTATAAGCTTGAAAAAGATGAAATAAATTTACAACTCAACCCAAACAATGGTACCTACGTCATTTGGTATCTTAAATCTCCTTCTGAAACAAAATCATTCACTTTTAACCAATATGTTAAATTTGAAAGTAAAAATCAGATATCAAATATGTGGTGGAATTTAGTAGCTATATTTGCCGGGGTGGGATTATTGGGAGCAGCAGTTTCGATATCAAGGAACCTAAAGTGTATCAAAGTTCAGTAGTGAGTACGGTACATGATTATGCAGAATGAACTCTGACCTGTATGACCTAAGCTTGCCTAAGCGTTATTAGTTGTCCATGTAATATATGTTCAGCCATGCGGTGAAAAGTTAATGTCAAGGTAACGAAGTCGCTATAAACCTGGTTGCGCTATGATGAAAATTATAACATATTTCACATAAAATAATGATGCAGCAATGAGCAAACCCGTCACGGACGTTTTCATTACAACAGTGAAGGCTTTCTTCAACTCCAGGCACAACGCGACTGGTTTCATCTCCCCTTATTTGAACGACACTACGCCCGCCCTAATCTGCAAAATGACTCACCCGCGAAACAAAGCGTTAGTTCATTCACCAGAAACAAACAGCCACGGGAACAACGTCACCGAACTCAGCCATAAAGGAATGAAACGCACAATACCTGCGACCGAGCGATCGTTGACGATCTGGGCCGCTTCACGTAAACGGCACGACCGGCATCTCTGCTCCACACAGCACGAAGAGCATTAGAGCAGTTGGTTGGGCCGCGAATATCGGCACCGAAACACCGAGCGACGCCAGAAATGACGACCATTTGCAAGATTACAGGGGAGCTTTACGCGCTGCCATGCGTGAGCGACGCCTGAAAGATGATAGAGCGACGACGTACGGGAAGGCCCCGTACATCACCAGGTGCGTGGGAACTGGACGACACACTGACCGACCTGATCATTGCGGCGCAGCTGTAGTGAGTGATGGTAAGTAAGTGCTGCATTGGACGAGTGATGACCACCAGGTCGCAGGTATGAGTACAAGCTATAACGTGGAGCGCTACATCTGACCATGCAGCAGGGGTGGACACGACCTGGGGCCGGTGCATGGAGACGACGAGATGGCACAGATGTGCACAAACCAAAGAGCACGACTACGGTCGTCGGTCGAGCTGGAGAAGGAAGGTAGTAGGAATATGCACGGGCCTGAGTGGATGACATTGGACAGGCGGAGATGAGATCGGAGATTTCGCGAAAGGTGCATAAAAGTCGCACTAGATTGGCGAAAGTGCGGTCATGAACAATGAGACATCCATCTGAGACACCTACTGCATGTCGGTCGTCGACGTCGCATCAAATCGAAGAGAACAGCGCAAATCAATCTAACGGATATTAATATTAGTCGAAAAGATACTTCCCTAGAGTCAATATTACACTGCATGACACCTCTGCTTCTGACTCATTATTACCTTCCGTGTTTTGCGGCGGTTGGACGAAGCATCAGTGTAGGCAGCAGAGGCGTGGCAGACCAGCACAACAAAAGGATGATATAAGAGTCCCATTAGATAATTACTATAGTACGCAGATAATAGCTGCTGTACCTACGTACACTAATTGCTGAACTGAATGAGCACAAAAAGAGTGGACGTTTAACAGCTTCCTTTAAGAACTGAAACAAAGGAAATCGTGTGGCGAAGAACTGTGGCACTCGGTATTGATCGGCAAACTCGTAGTTTACTGCAGCCAAGAATGCCCTTGCACCTCAACAGCATTCGACAAATTTACAACAGGTACAGCATAGCTACACTGGTAAGCACTCAACGGCATTCGACAGTTCTAAAAAACAAAGTGCTTGCCAGTTACGGGAAAAGGATGCCATAGGTAAGCACTATGATAAATAACCTGTGTCAGTTCTAGAAAACGATGTTTTGCGCCAGTTTTATCAAACGATGTTGCGTGTCAGTTGAACAAGTAAACGGTGGCTATACGTCAGTGGCAACCGATGGTGCTGTACGTCCTCCCAACCACTATCGGTGTAACAGGACAGAGTACAGCAACAAGAGCATCACTGGTACAGCTTTTCTAGTGCAACCACACCAGCCGCTGCAACGGACGCAACACAAGCATTAGTGAGTAGCAACAGTAACACTGTAGAGCCCTTTGTGGGCAGCAGTAGTTCTTTCTTTATAGCACCATAATGCCTACCATTGCCATGAGCATAAAACAACTGCTACGGCTCCTGGGTAGAAGCTAAAGGGAACGCATCCACTGCCTAATAATAATGGAAAATGCGGCGGAACGGCCAGAAGTACCTAGTACCACTTATCATAGTTGCCCGTGGCTCTATAACACTTTGTTCTTGAGGCTCAGGAATGTTTCACGAGTTGGGAAGGCCTTATATGTAGAGAGTTCTTTAGATTCACTTCAAAGGTGCGATGTAACTGCTATTTGGCACTGGTTTTGAAGGTCTTAACTGATGGAGAAAAATGCACTATTATATTGATATTTTGTGATTCTAACCGAAGCAGACAGTATCGAATGGGGATTTATTGTCGGTCAGGAAGGAAGTAGTTCTTAATTCACACAGCCTGACTACAACATGAATAATCATCAGGGGTAACCTTTATAGTGCGATGACTAGGGTAACTAAAAAAATGCTAGTGCTTCAGTTTTTACCAAGTACGATTAAACGTGTTTACAAAATTACCAGAACATATTAATAATGTATGATCAAGAAAGGCCAACTCTAAAACGTTCCTACTAAGCAAAGAACATGAGAAAACAACGTATTAGTATAAACAGATTTGCAACACAATACTTACAACGGAAGCAATTAATTGCCCCACGTACATATAAAGAACCAAGATATGCCACGGCTGACACCACAGTATTAGCAAAAATGATGGACGGCGGGAATGTCGAGAAAAAAAAAATTGATAGCAAGAATACAAAACAACAAAAGAACAATTTTCTATGCGTGTGTAACGGGGCCACTGCAAACAAAATGGTGAGGAATTACAAGCCAAGTCGCTCCCACAGTTTTTCAACTTCGATAATAAAATCTTAGCATTAGTCTAATAAGTTGTGAGACTGTAAAAAAGTTAACCTTTTATACACACAAAGGAAGATATCTCAAAGTAGGACCAGAATCTCTGAAGTCAATGGACAGTGCAAAGAATGCCAAGCAATAGAAAATTTCACAACCTTTATAGCGGGAGGTACAGGATGCATGTGGATCAAATAAATGTGGTTCAAATTATCTAAATTACTGCCATTTATACTTAATTCTTATAGTGCATCATACATGCAACGTACTAAATCATCTAGGTATGTTAATCCTGCGAGAAAGGCAAAAGAAATTACAAATTAAAGGGTTAACTGACCCATTAACAGAGAATTTGCTTATAATGCCCAGTAAGCAGGCCCTTGAGATCTTCGCCATACAGGTTCACTAAAATGTATCGATTCTCTAACTATTTCAAGTATCTAGCATAAAAGTTTAGTTTCAACATCAAAATATTGATAATAGCTTAATCACAAGAATAATTTAACGAAAACAAATTGGGCCGCGGGCCTGAGCAGGAGTCGGGACAGCACATGTAAAGGATGCTACGTAGGAACAAGCCCAAGGATTGCAGGACGCACGAATTCTAAGACGCCGTTCTAGACTCAGTTACTCACCACATTATTACATCGACTAGTCTCAGCGTCGGCACAAAGGCGATCGCTAACAGAGGAAGAAATAAGGGACAGCACAAGGACGGACCGCACGTCCAGTATTAGCAGGCACGTATCAATTCTTAAATGTGTGCAAACAACCAATTACGGAGACTGTTTCAGGAGCGGGACCGATCCTCATTTTGAGAATGGAACGTGAAGCCAAGCAGCGCAGGATTATAGGATCATCAACAATGGAGGGAGTAGAGCAGCCATGGCATTACGAAGTCTTGATGCTGAGCCATTGTGTACGCGGACAATACAGCGGCCTACTTTTAGTGACGGTTTTTGGGCTCCCAACTTGCATGATACGAAGAGCTGGAGCTCGACCGTCTCAATGATATGCTGTGTCTGCCATTAGCAGAACTCGAGGAGGATGCGAACTATACGACAGCGCCCATCAACAGATGTTGCTGTTAGTATTATTCTGGTTTAAGCGTCTTTGCATATGCACAGCATTACCAATGACCCAAAGAGAAGAAGAAAGAAAGAAAGAAAGAAGGGGCAAATAGAATGCATATTATGAGCATGAAAGATGTTGCTGTTATTATCATTCTAGTTCTGGTTTAAGCGTCTTCACCCATGCACAGCATTACCAATGACACAAAGAGAAGAAGAAGGAAAGAAAGAAGGGACAAGTTGCATGTGCATATTATGAGAATGAAATTGAAACCCATGCACGATGATAATCCTATACTGGATCAAAACGCATGATCGAAAACAATACGTCAAGAAAGAATAAAAAAAAACATCACTAAATACTAACTAGCCGGACTATGTGGATATAAGCGTCTGAGCTTATCGCCGAAGAGATGTCCAACATAGCTCTAACTCTATACTCGTTTGAATTCAAAAGTATTTATAGACCTTTTCAAGATACCGTAATATACAGTAGACCTATATATAGTTGTTAACCAGAAAAAGTGTATGATAACAACCTGGGAAGTTATTTATTGTCACGATGTTGTAACAACAAAATATCATAATAATAGATGTATACTTCCTGTAAAGCAAACAACAGTACGATCCTGCTCCACATGCTATATAGTTTATACGTCGTACAGTATCACCAACTGTGTATGTTGCTCTCAAAAGCAATTGCTTCAGCACTTTACTATTCAAGTTTATCTTAGCAAAAGTGTGAAACCGTTCTACTAAAAAATAAGCATACCCCAATGTCAGAAAAGTTGTCAACGATTGCCCTATGCACAACAAATAACCTGAACATTGCACTTCTGCCACAAAGCACAATCGTCCTGCAGAATATAATACAACAAAACAACCCACACTAGTACTAGTCCCTTATCCATTTAGGACCACATACAGGATATTGGTTCCTCGTAGCAACATTATGTGAAGCATCGTCCATGAAGTTCGCTGGTTCTTATAGTGTGACAAACAACTTATATCTCTGCCAAAAAAGAACTAATTAGCTTTCAAGCAAAGCGCACAGTGCTCGCAATGACGTAAAGGGCAGCACATCCATACTCCCGGCAAATCGCTAAGGTTCCGCTCGGAGGGGTTCAGCTGAAGTTTGGAGCTGCACATGGCACACCTGGCCGGCGTTTATTGCCTTCCTGAGAGAATTACACGCCGTAATGAAGGCGAATATCAGCGAGACGACCCATAAAGCAGGCGGTGGTGACGTCCGATCCTCCTATACCGCCACCAACTTAGTGGGCGCCAGTGTATATGTGCCGAGAGCCGCAGATCGATGGCGAATGACGTCCCATTATACGACCGCTTATCTATTAACCCTGTGTTAGTCAATGGCTCTGAAGTGAAAATCAAATATCCGTAACGCGAATGAATAACCATCAGGCGATTGACTTTGGGGCGACTGAAGACTCCACGTGGCTGATAAAGGGTTAGCCTCCAAGAAAAAAAAATCTATCTGGGAAAATCACGTTCATACCGATGCAGAAACAACGCTCTTCATTATGTCGCCGCTGATCTATATGCATATTTCTATTTAACAAGAGACAAATTCTGTCCATAGAACATCGGTTTAGCTCAGCCTCATATCAAATAGAACGTCAGTTATTCTTATTAACGAATTAATACTGATAGAAGCGAGCTTCGACGCGATAAATTCATAACTTTCCCTTTCATTTATATCCATAGAATTTCGCGGTTTGTTTCCAAGGGAACAACCCGCGTCGGACAGAGTTAAACCTTTTACAACCCAAATGGACCATGTGGCGATGTTTCATGGAAGTAGTGCAGCTGTTTCTTATACTGCATACGAAAAGTAGAGCTTAACATAGACGGCAAAGACTTGAGCTCTTTGGTAGGTCGCAATGATGCTCGTCATGGGGAATATTTGCAGCTGACCATCTGCTGATCGCTGAAGATGTCGAGCAGCACCCAAACTTATGCGCTCTTGTACTGATTCGTCTAGTTAAATTTAGAAATGTTAGTTACGACATACGCAGACACACACTATGCATGAGCTATGACACCTTTTTTCGCCACGGAAAAAATATTTACTACAGACTTCACAACCTTTCCATACTTAAGTACAGGAAGTTCATTGACCATATTCTGCTAGTGAAATTTCGCCATAAAATTTTACGTGCATATTTTTTCTGCGAGCAAATTACTTCTTAACGCGTCTATGTACAGACCGATTTGTAAGCAACTGACAAACAGAAATTTTGAAAATTTATGGAGTGGTTACTGGAAACATCATCGGAGTTTTTAAATATGGAAATCCCTAGAATAGCAATAAAAAATTACAACAGCATCTGGAGACACAGTTTACTGGAAGAATTATGAGAGTAGTAACTTGAATTCTTAATAATTTTGCATGGCGTTGCCTAACGCACTGGTAATAATTCGTGCAACACAGTGCACAAAAGAGGCATGTGGCTACTGCACAGCGCCATGTTATCAAAATCCGGAAATAAATTGTTGACGCACGTTTAGATCTTAACCACTTAAGCCCGTAGGACGTATTAATACAAGAGAAAAAACGTAGTGATAATCCGTGGATGCATATATACGCAACTTATCTACACAATTTTCCCCCAGTCCAGTTCCGTGCTAAGCCCTCACTAAATGCAAAAACGGGCGTTTCAAGTTAATTCAGAGTAATTTTCTTTTAAATAGCAGTAAGTTACGTAAATTTTCAACTCCACATGCACTCAAATGGTTATAGCTCCCTCACAATACACACATGGGGTGCATTTCCATATTTACAAATTTAACGCAACACGTGGCTTCGTTCAAAAATATTCAAGCGGGCTGCAAAAGTTTGAATTGAAGTTTAAATATTTATGGAGGTAAATTACTGGGACTTGTTGTGCTATCTTCTCTCATCTTGATGAATTTTAGAGGAGACTGTCGGCTGCACTGCAGGGCTGGTGGACGTCCAGCAACTCGGAACATGCAGTTAAATGATGTACTGTCATCTACGATATAATTAATTTATGAGTATATTGATGTGAAGAAAATTACAAATATAAAATACACAAGGACTAATTTTGAAATACTTGATGAGTTCATAGTTTATTTTGCAAAAATTCACGGATCAAAAATAAATATACGTACAAATTTCGTGTAGATACAGTAACGCCAAGTATAAGTCAAATTTGAAGGGCAAAACTGCTAAAAAAAATTCGTGTCGTGTGGCAACAAAATTTAATACTGGGAGAATTCTAAATACGAACAACCCATAACCCTTTCAACTAGCTACCAAAAGGATTTCGAGGTTGAAAATTAAACAGCTAATTTTCAAGCCCCCAATATTGCAAATTTTGAGTAGTAAATTAAACACTATAAATTAAGTTAAACGTAATTGGAAACATACGTATTTAGGGAATCAATACCAATACACTTGGGCGTTTCAAGTACGAAAATGGAAT
The DNA here is from genome assembly GCA_001587735.2 of Parhyale hawaiensis. Taxonomy (NCBI): domain Eukaryota; kingdom Metazoa; phylum Arthropoda; class Malacostraca; order Amphipoda; family Hyalidae; genus Parhyale; species Parhyale hawaiensis. Next base: position 2,539,084 of record LQNS02276620.1, read on the forward strand.
GCTATGCAATATTCTATTTCATATTTTTACTATTTATTATAGGATGTACCCTACATATAGGATCTTGGACAGTGAGATAAGTTCAAATAAAACACCAAGTAACCCCAAAACGCTGCGTAAAGCACCGCTTCACACCCAAACATTCATGAATGACTTGGACACCTGTATGTCCGTGCACACGGTCGAACACAGATCCAGGCAATGAACTTTACGCCGGCACAGCTAAAAAAGCCAGAACCATCAAGACGTACAGAATGGCCCTCGTGTGAAGCAGACCCTACACCCAACACACACATGTGTACGTGCCACAAGAGATTATTGCACAGGCCGCAGCGTGTCGCACAGCCAGCCTGTATCACGCTATAAATATCAAGGGAGGTAGACAGCCCCCGGCCATAACCTTAACACGTTCCTCATCACAGCCGTCACATAATGAAAGTCTCGCAACCTGGGCACAATTATTTAGTTGAGGCAAGCGTCACAAGGGAGCGTGTCCCCCGTGAGACAGTGTTCGGCTGTGTTTCTTTCGTGAAGCACTTAAGAAAGAACGCGAGGTTTGCTTTCGCAAAACAAAGGCGGTGTTTGCAAAACAGAGGAGGGCAGTCAATGCCAGCATGAAACATTAAAGAAAAACCTGACGTGGCTCGCAAAAGCAAGAACGTACGTTATGCCATCGCGATAGAAACGCAAGAACAGAGGAGCCGATTCCCTCCGGTCGGCAATGGCTCCCTCGCCGTTTTAGATCGGAGACTTCAAAGCAAGCTTGTTGCATTGCAAATACGCTCAGCTGGAAAATCTCTTATTTACGGAGAACCTAAAGCTTCGAATTCCCTGGAGGAGCGAATTCCGTATTCGAAAATAACCTGGTCGGATACAAAGACGTAAGCTACAGTATATTAGTGTTACAATCCGTGCAGATATTCGTCGCAGGTATGTCCTGGATACTTCGACAACTGTGTGGGACCGTACTCGATGGCTACAGTAGCATAAACTAAAGGTATCGTGCTACACACAGAGGCTGAAGTAGCACAGCGAGACTATACATACTAGGTCCGCAGGTACTTTACAGTGGTACTTCGCTGCGGAGATAAAACAAACTACAGTAAGAGCATGACTCGCGAGAGATGCCCTAACATGGCCGGCGCTGATAAGGACCTATCAGTGATTACGAGGGAGAGAGTGCGAAGTATTCCTAAATTGGGACGGTACACCCGCAGCCCCAATATGTTTGCCGCCCATTGGCGCTGTCGGAGCACTTTAGGTCTTTCGCTTCTCAGTAACTGCGAGTTATTTATCCATAGAGCGGAATGTCTACGCACATTAGCCTTCTCCCAACAACAACGGCTGAAATTAAAGCTCGCTTTAAGTAGTTGCAAGTTGTTTTAAAACAACAGACAATTGTGTTAAAACCGATGACAGAAAATGAACTTTATCTAATGTGGGTATTATTTTGAATTATGAAGTTTCATTATTAAAAAATATGTATACTTTAGATAAAGTTCATTTTCTATCATAACGTTATCATCGAAACGGGGAATGCCCGGTTTTAGTCAGAATTTCACGCGGGAAAATAGTGTACATGGACCGTTTAGCCTATGTATGCGTCCTACGGATTGAGTGAAGAATTTTTGTTATTCGTTTTACCACCACTAATAAAGCTCCCCTATGCCACTGACATGGAACTCTCACCACTGGGTATCAATGATACCACAGACGGCAGTTCGAAATCGAGGCACTGCGTGCAGCACAGTCATCATGGATAGTGTGACTATCATTCAGACAAGATTCGCATTATAGGCATAGTACTACCAACGTTCCTTAGCAAAGATAGCGTATTTTCTGTCGTAACAGCGATACATAACACTCGAATTTCACTGCTCCTTCAGCAGTGACGCTGCCTTTCACTTGACACATAATGCGCTATTGCTGATTATAATTAATCTTTTTTTTAATATCAAGGGACGGACGAAAGCATAAAAGAGCTCACGCTCAATTAAAGGCTCGGTGGCAATTAACGACATCAAAGAAGATGCATTGGGAGCTCTCAAAGACTGGAATCGATTGGTGCCTCACGTGACGGTAATAGCATGAAATTACAGCCGGGGCAGCTATATGTCGATGTCAGCTCGTGCTCTGCATTCCAGATACACCTTCACTTTCTCTGGTTCTCCACCTATGCATACTTAACTCAGACACTCTCTGAAATAATTACTACAACCCAAAAGTAAGCTTTCAATGAAAGCTCTTTGGCGGAAACAGTTCAGTTTTATAACTCTCCGTGTAATAAATGAATTTAAAATTAAATTAGTCAATTAATATTACGGCACCATTTTTGGGTCCTCCATTAGAGTAGTGACTCGAATTGAATCAGTGACTGCGACTACACTTACTCATCTGGGGCCAGTGGGCCTATATTCGCAGCACAAGCCAGTGCATGTGGGTTTCCCAGGTGAGTGTGTGGTCTAAGTTGACTTACCTTTACCTTTTAACGGCCGATGTTCACAACAGGTTCAACTTGCATTCAATAAAGTAACAGCAAAATATCATGACATAAAATTGCGTGCACTGTTTACGAGGTTGCAGCGGATTCCAGTGCCATAAATATCAAGCGTCACCGCGACAAGCTTTATTTTGTCGAAAAGCGCAACTATTGATCGTGCAGATATTTTTTTTTGTTGCTATAGAGCAACAACAACGGTCAAAAACTCAAGCATAAAGCTCGAAGAACAACCTTAAGTCAGCAGTTCTTTCCCTATTTCATAGTCAGCATTTGGAATAGACTCCCTTCCGACGTTGTTGGTGCGGAG
>LQNS02276620.1:2542205-2589801 GCA_001587735.2 Parhyale hawaiensis
CCATTTTTTCTCTTCTCGTTTTTCCATTCCTCTACATTCTACTAACATAATGGCAATAGCTCATAGAGGACCGGGGTGCAAGTCCCGGTGTCTTTTTGGGAATGGGCCTTTTGGTTCGTCTACTGCCGCCTATCTAATCTAATCTAACAGATGAGCCAAAATGACATCACGCAATCTCGAATTTTATTCCGAGAATCAGAAGATATAGAGGAGCGAGTTAGAGAAGAGTAAGCTAACTGGGATCAACTGCGCCTCTATAATGCTGATGAATCTACATAAATGAAAACAGTAGTACACGTACCTGTAATGTTCGTGTTGATGATGGTTATGAGGACATCCGCCTACAATTTTCAGAGGAGGAGGAGGTTCCAATTGGTTATGAGCCAAGCAGTTGTAGCGCATGAAGCCTAATGTGCTGTTGCTGAAGTTTACGGGAGGCAGAGGCGGAGCTGGAGGAGGCATTGGGTGACTGTGCCCACATGGACGGATGGTCATCTCGCCAGTCGGACCGAGCATTCTAGGCGGAAAATTTCCACCAGACATGCTACGCGGTCCATTAGTGTAATTGTCAGGCCCGTTGCCGTTGTTAAAATGTCCCTGTTCGAAAGAATGTCGACAAGAAGGACAGGGATTAGCAGGCGAATTAGGGAGCCTCATCAGAGTCGATGTCGGACCTCTGGGTCCACACGGGTGATTACAACGGGGGAACATTTGCGTCTGAGGAAATCGGGGTCCACAGTTCCGTACACCTGGTGGAAGTTCAGCCATGGGCGGTCGAACATTCTGAACACCTTGAGGACCAGGAGGATTACTATAGGGAGGGGGATGCCGTGGATGCGAACAAGGTTGAGTTTCACAACGAATAATCTTGTTCATATTTTGGTTGAGATGGCAGCTAGAAGATTCCATCGTCAAGACTGGGGGACGGAGATTGGGAGGATTTGGACCGCATCCTCGAGGAGGGGCAGAGCCAGGTGGAAACCCGTGACAATCTGGTCGAACCTGAGACGGTCCATGTGGTGCTGATGAAACAGGCATTTGGCTAGGGGGGAAACTCGGCCTCTGGGACTGAACCTGATTGGTAGGGCGTACTTGAAAAGCTGGAGCACAATTGGGTCCAGGGCCAGGCGGACCATGGTGAGCAGAACCATGACCAGGAGGTGGACACCGACTTGACGGATCACATGAAGGTGCGGGTGAACGATCAGTGCAAGGACCGCAATTGGGAGGTCCCCCAGCTTTCGGTGCGGGAGGACGGTTGAAATGTGGAGCGTTGTTGGAAGGTGGTCCAAGGTTGGGTGGAGGACCGTGGTTAAGTGGTGGACCATGATTAGGTGGGGGTACGTGGTTGGGTGGACCGTGGTTAGGTGGCGGGCAATGATTTAGTGGAGGACCTCGAATAGGTTGAGGAACTTGACTGGGAAGACCATGATTATTAGGTGGACCCTGATTAGCTACAGGACCGTGGTTAGGAGGCCCACGGTTAGGTGGAGGCCCATGGTTTGGAGGATGCCCATGACTTGGCGGATGCCCATGGTCTGGCGGATGCCCATGATTTGGAGGATGCCCATGATTTGGAGGATGACCATGATTTGGTGGATGCCCATGATTTGGAGGATATCCATGGTTTGAAAGATGCCCATGGTTTGGTGGATGGCCATGGTTTGGAGGGTGCCCATGATTCGGTGGAGGACCGAGATTGGGTGGTACATGGCTACCGGGAGGACCATGAATTTGCGCCCCATGATTGGGTGAGGGACCGTGATTAGGTGGAGGCCTGTGGTTAGAAGCTGCTCCTTGGTTAGGAGGAAGCCCTTGGCCAGGCGGTGGTCCGTAGTTGGGCGGTCTACTGTTAGGTGGCCCACGGTTGGCAGGAGGCCCCTGACTAGGATGACCAAGATTGGAAGGAGGCCCGTGATGAGAAAGCCCAGCATTGGGAGGATGTCCGTGCTCAACATGCCTCCGGTCCGAGTGTTGGTCTTGCGGAGAAAATACTGGCTGACAAGGTAAGCCAGTACTAGCAGAGCTACTGCGGCTGTGGGAACTACCCTGTTGAGGAGGTCCTTGGTTGTGGTGATTCGTATTGAGAGGTACATTTTGACTTAGAGGTCTTTGGTTTGCGTACGTCGGGTTCTGGTTTTCATGACTATGTGGAACTCCTACGCTAGCATTTGTTTGACTACAGAGTCTTTGGTTAGGAGGCATGCCTTGGTTTGGATGCCCGTGATTGGGAGTATGGCCTTCGTTAAACGACGGGTTCGGATTTGGTCTTCGACTTCCATCCTTTGAGTAAGTAGACTGCTGATTTTCATAATAGCGCTCATCGCCAGGTATGGTTTCATATAACTGTTCTTGACTAGAGAATCGCCTCGCATGATGAGACGGACTACTGCTTTGACTAGAGTTATAGTCTTCCCGCTTCCCGGGAAGAGTCTTTGAGTGACTTGGATCATGACGATAATTTACGAAATTAGAAGAAGTTTGAGCAGGAGGGGAGTTGACGTAGGTATCAGAGGGGCAGTTTGGCTGAGAAGCGGTTGGCCTCTGCATCGCTCCAGAACTGGCATCGAAGTTCGGTGGGCCAGCACAACCGTATTGCTGAGACGCTCTTCGCTCGTGTGAATGACCTCCCGTACTTGGAGCAGTTTGCATTGATTGACTGTGGACAGGTGGAGTTGGTTCAGAAGAGGTTGGGCCATAATTACACGGAGGGGTGCCAGTTCCTCGACCTGCGTCGCTGGATGCATGATGAGTCAAAATACTTTTTGGCTGCTGACCCGAAGGCTGCCCCTTGGACGCGGGATTTTGTGGGTCGCTCTTCCCCTCGAAATGTTCGGGCTGAAGATTAAAGGTAACTCTTGGCTTTGAGGGAGCAGAACTGTACGTAGACGATGGCAGCGGCGTCGCGTGCGGGGGAGGAGGCGGAGGCGTGTCTTGATCCCCTGGCGGACCACCACATTGGAGGGGTCGAAAATTCTGCTGCTGCGGATGTCCATGTGGCCGACAAGGCGCGTTAGTCTGAAGAGGTTGAGGAGGACCCAGGTTAGAGTGTACTGGATGTTGGCACGGTCGAGGTTGTGTCCGGTGTGGACTGGTGTGGACAGGCGGCGGAGGCTGTCGCAAGCCATGAGGAGGAACGGGTGGTGCCGCGGCGCCGGGGCGAGTCATGCAATACGGATAACAAGAAGGGCACTGCGCAGGGTGAGGCACATGCATGGTGGTTAAGTAATCTTCGTTGTCACGGTAGCGTTTACTATAACACAAATTTGTCACAGCACGGCTCTAGCCAAACTAGCTGATACTAATCAACATCACAGGCAGAATCGAAGAGCTGCCGAAGCTCACAAAATTCGAAACAGAAATTGCTCCCTACAGCAGCGCTTCGTTAACTCATCTTGTCGTTAAAGGTGCGGGCCGCACACCGCAATTAATATGAAAAACGTTCCGAGTGAAATAAACAAGACGCTCAATACAAAATAAATGACACAACCGGTTCTGGTTGAGACGTCTGGAGGCGTCTTTTTCTGCAATATCTGGAGGTCAAAGCATCAAACACCGGTAGTCTTATTCACCGAGCTCCAGAAAAGCCGCACACTGCACATAAAATGTACAGTGGTAAACTGCAAATTTATTTTCATTTTGGAGAAAAGGTCAAGTTTCAACAGCCTAAACTACATAACTTTTTCGACTCTTTTGCAATATTATCCACTTGTCGAAGCCAAATATTTAGGGAAATCAAAGCTGAATTTTGCGGCAATTCAGTCTTCAATAATTATAGAGAGCTACAGCTTTCACCATCAGCTACAACACCTTTTCATTTTCCAACAATAAATATGTCAACTATCGTTCGGTTGTCGAAGCACAGCCAACAAGGTACCAATATAATCCAATGGAGAACAATACTAAAACTCCTCGCTAGCTAAGCACAAGAGCACAGCCGAAGGATGGGCTTTTTCAGCGCCCCAAAACTAAACGCTAATATTGAGCAAAAATCACTGCTGTAGCCAACACAATCTCTAGAACTCTACACTTGAAAAAAACTAGGCCTATGTAAACGGGACCAGACAATACAGTTCACACGGCGTTAGGTACCTAGAAACTGGCACGCACAAGAGCCATAAACCACAGCCAATTAATTGCTCCAAATCGATTGGGTTCGTTTCACGTACTGACGGATACACACTGCCGATCTGCAACGATCATATCTAGAATTGAGTAAGAAACTTTTCGATATAATTAGACCAATGCGTAGCAACGGCAATAATCACAGCATACCTACTGATAGAGTACCGTAACAGAAATGGAGGTTATTTTAAGATACACACAAAATGGCTTAAGCATTTTCCACAATATACAGCAAAATTCTTGCTAGCTACAGCCTATGTCGAACAAAGTTGGTACGGGCGTTGAGCAATACAGTGATCGCGAGATCAAATAAATTTATTCCTTATTGTGGTATCCCGTTAGTTTCCATCAATTACTATTGTTTTCACAACATACAAAAAATAGCAAGCATATTAAATGGTTCAACTCAATTCACTACACAACGAAATAAGCCCACACAAGAGTAGTTAGTTTCTAAGCAACGCGCTGTAGCTCTTTACTGACTAACAGCATCGTACGGTCCGCTTCTAATAGCAGTATTTCTTATGATTATCCCTGTCGTCTTCTGTACCAGCACATTTGTGACAATACAAGTAGTGGTACTGCAACGAACTGTGATGGTTAACTGAGGCAGAAGGGCTTAATGAGCCCGTTGAGCGTTAAAATAGTACGAGAAAACTATTGCCTAGCACTGCTGCCAGGCATCTTTCGTCTATGCAACTAACTAATTAACTGGGCTTAGCGCCCCAGCGTGCAGCACATACCTACCCTCCGACTACTTTTCAAAGACCCTTTCATTGATGAAAGAGTTACTTACAAACTTTTTATTTACTTCAGACAACACCACAGAGTCTTTGCCATTTACTGGGAACTTTTTTGCGCCTGTAAACATCTTTTGTGTAACACAAAGAGTTCTTGGAAACATCCTCCTGCTGCGCCAAACAGCTCCAGAGGCCGTAGAGTATTGAAAAAAGAAAAATCCACAGAAATAAAAACACATCAGGCGATCTTGTCAGCAACTGTGAACAACGAAACTTGCGTTACAGTACGTTGAAGACAGGATTTTTAGAATAACGTTTTTTTTTTTTAAATCGGTAGTTTTATTTTCTAAGAATGACTGTTTTATCACAAATACGGCGAGGAAGTAATATTACATAAATCAGCATTGGAAGTTTCATCACAAATACGGCGAAGAAAATTTTGATTCATCGCCATTGAAAAATTTGTCCCAATTACGGAAAGTAAAAACAATGAAAGTTTTGCCTCTAACACGGCAAAGACTTAAAGCTTAATTTATAAACGACAGTTTCGTCAGAAATGCGGCAAATATCTGACTGTCTCGGACATCAACCAACAGGAACATCTACGAACCGGTATACAAGATTGTGGTTTCGGCCATCTCAACGGTAATCGGCTTGCAATTATCTAACAGACGAAACTGGATCAGAACATGGGAAATTGAACGACCGAGATTGAAATTTCAAGACAGTGAGCCAATTGAACGCAAAGTCCCTCACGCGACAGTGGGAGCGCTTATTTGAAACAAGAGACTTGCATTAGGAGCGTCAGTCAACGTAAGCTATTGCAATAGTAAAATCCAAATCAACAAATCAAAAACTACGCAATAACTTCTGAAAAAAATTGTTTATGAAATTTGAAGAAAAACAGCGTAGAGAAACAAAACGGAAAGCTAAGCTAACCAAAAAAAGTGTTATATATAATAGTCATCGGCGTCGGAATAATAGAAAATTACTGTATTTAATGTAGTTCATCACAACAAAATCCGTGAGGTAGCTGCGAAAATGGTCGGCAAAAAAAATACAGTGATTAATAATTAACCTCTAAATGAAAAAAGAACACACGATTAAATAAAAACTGGAACCTACGTAGGCAGTACGGCATTAAAACAAGTCAACATAACATCTTTTCATTTTTGAACAAGGGAAAATACAATTTCAAAAACAAGTGAAAACTAATATGACACTAGGATAACAATGCTCAACATTGACTACACATTTTTCAGCCTGGGAAACCTGCTCAACAATGCCGCAGCTGTATTCAATAATGTACCACAAGTTCAATAACAACACGAAAAGAACATATACGAGTACTGATATATGTAAAAGCACCGATGAACTTTTGACAAGTAAGCGTCAGGTTTAGGTTTTATAAATGTACGAAAAAAAGACAACTACATATACGTGTATCAACAATTTTTCAAGCGCTAAAGCATTACTTTCGTTTCAGTAGGGGCAGCTGGATGCAATAACTACGAGGAAATAACACTCAAATTCACATAAGCACTAGCACGTATATCAATAATTTCTCAAATATCAATGCAATTTTGTTGCAGAAATAAAAGTACGGAGTCGAAATTTACAGGGCGGGGACAGCCGACAGAGCAAGAGCGACACACAACTTCACCCCTCACCTGCTGAAGCGACACTGTCCGCATTGACCCCCGTATTTGGGGGGCTCATACAGGGGGGTGAGGGTCACACCCCCACCTCCTTGGACCAGAAAATCAATATTTTTATTGATACATTAGGGCTACACCAGAGCAAGGCTCACTTTGGTTGATATTCGTGAATGGTAGCTAACAACTGCAAATGATACCTGGTCCAATAATGAAGTCTTCAGCTTCAGGTTTCGGTAACTCTTTGAAAATTCGCCAAGAATGAATTCAGTTTTCAGTACAAAGCGCGCAGGTGTGAGCGATAGCCAACATAACAATTCCATAACTGCAAAGGGAGTAATTAATTGTCAGGTCAAAACTGTATAATTGCCTGGTAAAAAAAACTGCATAATTGTCTGGTCAAAACTGTATAATTGTCAGGTCAAAACTGCATAATTGTCTGGTCAAAACTGCATAATTGTCTGGTCAAAACTGTATAATTGTCAGGTCAAAACTGTATAATTGCCTGGTTAAAAACGTGTGATTGTCAGGTCAAAAAGTTCGCTTAGCCTCAGAGACACAACCTCCCCGTGCACTGCTCTCCTATTTGGTCTACAGCATCACCAAACAATTTCCGGTCTGTAACTGGCGGCAAGTTTAGATACCATCAAATTACAAAAGCCGGAAGCAGCTCCGTTTTGTTCCTTTTTCTGAAAACTTGGAAAGCATTTCCAATAACCAATCTGAACCTTTGACTCCTTTCAAAGCTTCAGTAAAGAGAGTAATTACTCTTCATAGGCTGGACCATTATCGGCCAGTAACATCATAACAGTTATTATTAATTATCCATATATTCTTCTGCTCGTGGTACCAACCATATGTCATACGTCTGCACGTTTCGACTGCAATATCAGACTTGGTGGAATTCAGTGGAGGGCGAAGGGAAGATCCGATGCACGGGTCGCGGATATCGGGGAGAGTAGAGCATCATTGATACTGTCTCGGTAGGGGAACAGGAGTCAGTGAGCACATCTGCTCACAGGTCATAGATGTGCTGTCTCACTCGGCATATCTGCTCACAGGTCATAGATATGCTGTCTCACTCGGCATATCTGCTCACAGGTCATAGATGTGCTGTCTCGCTTGGCATATCTGCTCACAGGTCATACATGTAGATATGCTGTCTCACTCGGCATATCTGCTCACAGGTCATAGATGTGCTGTCTCACTCGGCATATCTGCTCACAGGTCATAGATGTGCTGTCTCACTCGGCATATCTGCTCATAGGTCATAGATGTGCTGTCTCACTCGGCATATCTGCTCACAGGTCATAGATGTGCTGTCTCACTCGGCATATATCTCACCACCAGGTAGCCATGTTACGGGTGAAGGCATACAGGAAAAATAACAGTTCTGTTCTGTGGAATATTCACAGGTCTCAGCTGGCAAATCATTAATGTTGTTGTAATATTGCAGGTAAGTCTTGCCAGACACTACAACCTTGTTGCAACTAACAATTAAGGAGCCCTTGTACAGCGGACCAAGGCGCACGAGAACAGTAGAGTGGAGTTTAAACAAAAAAGATGCACTTTCTACAATACCAACAAGTAAACTCCTGCAAAATTCAAGTTTGACCATTTACCTGGCAAAGGCCCGTCGGGTTCTTTTAACTGTACTATACACCTTTTTTTTTTTGACTGGAAAGAGTTAACAACATCTGAAATCTTTAGGTATATTGCAGATGCAATTGGAGAAACCATCGGACAACATTCACCGTTTGACTAACACTTTCTTACTGGAAAGCAGATAAAAGTTTATCGTTCGTACAGTACCGCGCGGGGCGAAGTTCACCAATATCGCCTTTTATCTTAAAATAGATGCAGTTGTATTACTTCCACTTCATCTTCAAAAGCAACGCAACAGCAGCTATATAATATTCTACGCGCGGCAATGTTGTGCTACTTCACCTTGTTTTGCGATACGTATTTAGCTTAGAAAATGAGTAATAAAAAATAGCACTATGGGAGCAGTCAAACGTTTATACCTAACCCGTGTTATGTTTACACAATGATTAATGATAATAATAAGTGCCACAGCGCAATAATGGCTTCGTCAGGACAGGTAATCAGTTAAACAGTCAACGGCGCCGATAGCTTATCTCTTACAATGCCTGGCACAACAGATTGCAGTCCGGCTACCGCAGGAATCGAAACGGTAAGTCAAACCAATAACTAACCGATCAATAGCATTATCAATAATTAGCTGCACTTGCCAGTTGAACACATTCGCTACGAACATTTAGCGAAAGGATGACTACACTTGTATAGCTATGCATTCATATAGAACACACTTCGTGCCAGACATAATAACGAACTTGTGCTTAAAAGCACACGTTACGAACACTCGACTAGCTAGTGACAACGCTGTCAGAATTGTGAGGGATATACAAATACACGGTCCATATGATGAGATAAGTTACAAGGTACATTTCAGCTAATAGTGAAGAGCACAGGTTACGTTGAGTAAACCATATTGCACATACAGTACATATTACTATACTATCGCGAACTGTCTATACCTCGTTATACAAGAGCTCTACAACTCGAGAAACCCACTAGCCATAACGCAAATATTCCAGCTATTAAATAGCTGCCTTATTGTGCGCCAAAGGAAAACGCATCCACGGCATCGAGCAAAGAAAAGCGCTGGTAAGACCGGGCCGAAACGTCCCAACAATGAAGCAATAGTTGGCATTCCAGAGCCTCTCCTCATTCAACAACTGGACAATTTTGACCCGCGTCAAAACTGTGCAAGCGATCAAAAGTGTGGTATTTTGGGGCAAAAGAATAAAGCGAGTATCGGTCCCGTGGGTGACAAGTATTTGTCGCCCTACAACACGGGACAGTGTTGCAACAAAAAGGATGACCTGATAACTTCAGAGCAAAAAAAAAAAAAAAAGTATAGACTTTTGGGCGCCGAACTTCTGAAGAGGCGAGCATTAAGAAGAATAAAAGTACGACAAGGCAGCCTTTAGTAGAAGACTACCCAGCGAAAACAGCCAACGTGATACGAATTGGGCGAGGGGAGAGAAACTGAAACGTGTGAAAAGTTAAATATTGGGGGAGAAGATAACTATCGTACGAAACGAAAATTGATCAACATTTTATGTATATAATGTGAATGCATAAATTATGAAGCTGTGAGCGTGTCCATATAGACAATTAATACTGAAGCTATGCAAGGAAAAAATATATTAACCAAGTAGAAAAATATTAAAAATTAGCTGTTACGGAAAGGGTGATAACAAGAGTTGTGGTGATACGTCATTTTGGCAAACATATTAATATACCGTTGCTTAGCATTAAGATACAAACAAAACGCCGTTTGCGGATTGTCCAGTACAAGATGGTGAATTAGGCATTTTGAGGAAATTTTTATCAAAATTTGAATATTCAGCAATTCACTTGAACAGAAAAATGCAAATCACAAAACGTTGAAGAAGTGATATCAAATACGTAATGTCAGTGGCGCCCAACGTAAAAATGGTTATTAAAGGTTATCAACGTCTACAACTGCACAATGACAAGGTAAGAATAATAACCATATAATATTTCATAAGTAATACTAAATATGTAGATAATGGAACTGATACATGATGCCAAATAATTTAAAAGTTCCCAATTCTATATCATGGAGAACCAAAAAAGAAGAAGAACAGGCAAGCGAAGTCTGTGCTCATTTGAATAAACTCTACAGCATTCCAAGGAACTCAAGTTTCTCCAACAGACTCTATTCTCAGAAGTTGGAACCACAGAAGCTGCTGAGAATCAATCACTCAAGTCTTTTTAATTCAAGAGCGTCTGGTCCTTGCAAGTTAATTTCCGCGCATTCAGAGCGAGGCATTCAACTTACAAATTCTCCTCACCAGTGACAACAAAAGAACATTTCCGATCAGCTAGGGCCCCGTTGTAGGTCCTCGTCATTTCCTTCCTGTACGCGAGACGCTCGGCGCGCGATGGTCCCAAAATAAACTCCCAAGTTGGGCCCAGCATCTGAAGGGACGGCAATCACTTCAGTCGCAGCAAATGACTCGAGGAAGGCGAAGGTTGCGTCTCGAAGGATGGTCAGGTAGGGGAAGTCGAACGCTCAAATATAGAAGAAAATATTGGGATTGCTTCAGAAAATGTGACTGTCAAATTTTAGAATTATCGCGTCCGATAGTTCAACGATCTCTCGTTGTAACTCAGGCATCTCTCTAATGTACTGAGAAGACATTCCGCTTGTTCCAAAAACGTGTTTCACACTAAAAAACTAATAAATATAAATTAAGGAATAAATAAGGAGCGTCAAGTTGAATACCGACGAAAATAACACTTGTGAATGATAGCCATTTCCAACCTTACCCAACACGGTGCTATTCACACTCAGAAATAGGGATCTGTGAGCGTCATGCTAAATCCAACGACGTTTTCCTTCACTTAATTACTCATACAAGCGCGTCTCATGACAATTTCGCCGAAAAACTAATCTAATATTTCTTCCCTTCTGTCAGTAGAATTATTAACGATGTTCTAACTGAAACAACGCGTGTCGGACAGAGTTAAACACAGGGAGAAACATTTCGTGTCTTCTCCAAAAAATGAGAAAAGAAAAACTGTGCGCTCCGAGGTTAGTTAGACGAATGCCCCCTCAACTGCAGCCGAACGTTTCTTGGGTGTTTCTAAGCAGACAAGCGCCGCAGTCGAAAAGCGTCGCGATATTGCTACTTCAGGAGGTGGACCCGCTATGACAACGAACAAGGTTGGCTGCATTCAAATAAAGATGTATACAGTAGAGAAAATGCTAGGTAACTTAGCTTCAAATTTTTATATTCTCTGTACATACACAGAAACATGATATGTTCATGATCAACAGCTGATCTTAGATCATGCGAGCAACATATTACCGAACGCTTCGCAAAGATATAAAGACTGATTTCCAACATGGCGGGCCACGTAATGGCGAACGCATTCAATGTTTATTACAAGGACGGCCAACTTAATTACGGTCATGGAATCTAAGATCGAGGACTGCAGCGTCGAAGTTGACGAAATAAAATGAAAAAACAAGTGCATCGATAACATACCAAAATAGAATAAAGATATAACCATCAACATCTGCTATCCTAAATAAATTAAAAGGGCAAATGTTCAGTTCTCAGATATCGAACGATCCTGGGATCCAAAGCCGTTTTTCTCTTCCTTTGGTCGTTCAAAATTCACAAATACAAGGAGTAACGCGAGCCCAACACATCAATTATGAATCGACGCCAGTTTTTCACCTAACGTACATGGGAACGCGAGGGAAACTAGAGAATAATTGTCGGGCGGAAAGGAATATTATACTCTTACATAAAGGAATACCTCAAGGCATATCAGACTAAATTTATTTATTTTCCTTGATGATTAGTAATAAACGCTATTAGTAAATTATATAGATAAAATACGAGCCAACAGTGCAAAATATGAATAGCTACAATGATAATGACCTGCGCACAATACTGGATACCTTAAGGTCAGACTCTGAAGATATTACAGGATGAAAGAGAACAATGCAGTGCATTTCACAATATTCTTCAGAGGGGAACGAACTAATACGATCTCCTAGGTGAATTGTTCTAGAAAAAGACAAGGTATTTAGATAAGCAGCTTACATATTCACTACGGACCGAAAATGGGCGGAGGAGTCAGAATTCGAGGTTCAGGAATCAGGATTCGCACTGATAGTTTAAGGAACAAAGTGAGAGGCCGTTGCGATTTTCGAACAAACTACAAGCTAAGCACTCCACAGATATCAGCCTTGCAAGTCAACTTTCAAAATATAGTGAGGGTCTATCAATGTGAATTTCTATTTAGGAGGCGATGCGGCAATAAGGGGAAAAGTATAGCAGTACAATGATCATTTTTTTCCGTTTGAAAATTAAACTTTCTGTGGGGAATGCAAACCAAACTGCTGAAAAGAACTTCAGGATTTCCCCGAAGGGATTCCGCTGTGTCCTGAAACCTCAATTCACTAATTCGTGTTTCACTGAAGGCTAGCAAATTGCCAGGACGCACGTAACGCAGCATTTCGCTATATATGTTGACTTCACTATAGAGATTCCAACTGCGGAAAAGCTCAAATAACATTTTGCACGTCACGGCAAAATAGCATCGCTATACCAATATTCTCTTGTCAGTTAACTCACTGACACCACCGCCGCAGGCAACAACCATCAAAGTGATGATTTCACATAGGAAACTTTTATATTCCAGCTCAATATATTTTAGGACGTCGAAGTCAAAAACCAAAGCTGCACAATGGGAACAAAAAGCGCTTTAGAAAGATCCCAAAAGACCATGAAAGAGACCGATAGAAATACACTATACACTATACAGTGAACAGCCTGAAGGTCATCACTCACTCAGTGATGGAGACTGTGAGGTGGTAGTGGTGGGAGACGTGATAGAGAGAATGCAGGGCCGGTATGGTATGTTGTCTAGCTACCTAACGTATCTAGTAGGTTGGGTTAGGCTAGAATAGGAGCGGTTCCACAGGAATAGGTGCCTAACCTGACTGATAGGCACACATTTTATACGTAAATCTCACGCGAGCCACTTTACCGGCACCGAATACAGCCCAGGCCATGGCCGGGGGGTACAACGATGGGCGACAACAACAACTCCAACTGCAGGTATTATAATCATTATCATTTACATTACTTTACATTAAGATTTTATTATGCTGCTAGAGCAAGCCTCCCTGCCCACAGCGCGTTCGCTTCAATCCAAAGAGAGGAAGAAAGAAAGGTGTCAAGCACGTTCGCTGTATCTCGATCCAGAACACTGGAACTCCCGTGCGAAGATAGAACAGCTATCATTAAATAAGTGAAAAAGTCATGAATTATGGCCAACGTACGCCTCACATAACGCAGCAGCATAAGTAAATGTATTACTTGACTTTATATCCTTCGTGCATCAATACATGTGTTAGGCAAACGGATTTTGGAAGGCAACACGATCATCGTAGGGCCCACACAATATAGGTTTTGTGAATTTACCTAGAGTAGCTTAGATTATGCGATTTAACTACTCTCAGTGACACAACTGAGAGTTCACGTTCAAAATTGCAAATTTACTTAGAAGATAGGTAAACAAATTGTAGACGGGGGAAGGAATATACGAGTACATGACATCTTTTCCACAAGTCTGCACCTTATAGCAGCCAGGTTAGAGGCATCTTTTGCTACCTTTTCAATACTAAGGCATGACACGAAATAGTTTTTTCTTTCAGTACTAAGGCATGACACGAAATAGTTCCTTTTCAATAGTAAGGCATGGTACAAAATAATTCCTTTTCACTATGAACTCATGACACAAAATAGTAACTCTACATAGTATGAGAATGTGCCATTACCGTAGATTCAGCCAAGTCGATTCGATGCTCATTTCTGATGAACTTTCAAACAGGAAATTAGCCCCGTTATCAAGACAACTGCAACAAAAGCTGTTGAATTCGCTAATGGCGCTTCATTTGATTTTCGCAGCTTTCATCCAGTGCAATTCTGAGACGAGATAATCTCTAAAAACGCCTCGTTCCAATTGCTGGAAGCGGGCTAAAAGTTGGACGTAATATAGGACTAGTGATAGACGAGCTCCAAGAACTGGGCCAATTTTTACCAGGAGTAACACGACGCAAAAAAGGTGGCAGGAATTTATTTCGGAATCTTTTACAGTTATCATCACTGATATGATTATACATCGGATCATGCGTTAGATACAACGCGGTGGTTTAGCAGCAGAAGAGAAGGGAACATACATATAGGCCTAGTATAGGTATGCCGTATGAACGTGGTACCAATGTACGAGAGGGTTACCCTATTGGATCAACGCATGTATGGATATAGTAAGTCTGAAAAGAAAAAAACACATCCTCATCCTTTACACCTTTATTGTTTCTCAATCATATACAAACAATTTAAAATTCAAATTAACGAAACTAAACTCTAGAAACAAGCCCCTAAAAGCTAGTGCAGCTTATTGGGCACACGACATTTACACAGTATATCAAAACAGAACTCTCTAAATCTACATTTGAATTCCCTACTAGACATGGGTTCAATCAGAGCTTCTGGAAGATCATTAAATGCTTTAATACATTGAAATAACGCAGATCGTCTCTCTATATCCAGCCTTATCATTGGCAGATTAAAACGGTTGTTTCTAAAATGATAACGCTGGTCAACAACTAAATCTCTAAAATGACTGTCATAAAATGTGTTTTCACCAGAAATAGCCATGCGCACAAATCTAATTAGGAAATAACGGTAGATATCATCATACTTGAGAAAATTTAAATTCTCATACATAATGTTCGTAGAGACCATCGGTATATTATGTTGATCACGTTTAACTCTCAATATGATTCTGAGAACGTCATTCATCATCGTTCTAACACTCTTTAATATATTATTAGTGGCTCCACCCCATATAAGAATTCCATAAGTAAGCTGTGAGTAAAACAATGAATAGTACAATGTAATTAACGTATGTTTCGGTAAATAATGAGACAATGAATAAATTACACCTTTTGACTTACTCAGCTTGTTGCAAAGCGAAGTTACATGCTGCGAGAATTTCAATTTCTCATCGATTATGACTCCAAGATATTTAAAGAGTTTACCCATTCAAGTTTAGAGCCTTTGAAAAATAGGTCGGGTAATTCTGTAACTTTGTTAGAAGTAAAAAGCATCAGTTTAGTTTTATCGGTGTTAGGCATCAACTTATTTACTGTGAGCCACTCTGAAATATCATGGATAAAGCTTTGCATTTTTTGTAGCGCAGACTGCAATGAATGATCATTAATATAAAAAAACGCATTATCGGCGAATAGTAAACAACGAGCACTATCAAAACACATGTCATTGATATAAATGTTGAATAAAAGTGGACCTAAGACTGAGCCCTGGGGCACACCTATTTTAACAGTCCTATTAGAAGAATTGCATTCATCAATGACTACATATTGCATTCGGTTCTCCAAGTAACTTGCGCACAACTCGTTGGATTGTTCCCTAATACCGCAATGGGACAATTTTCTTAATAGTATATTATGGTCGACGGTATCAAAGGCTTTTTTCAAGTCCAAAAATAAGCAAATGGTATAAGTTTTTTCTTTAAAAGCCGGTAACAAATCATGAACTAGGGTAAAAATACCATGCGTTGTATTCCTGCCTTTTCTAAACCCTGCCTTTTCTAAATCCATAGGAGTATGAAAATGGAAAGAAATAAAGTGGACACGAAAAGTCATATGAATAACTGTTTCTTCTCTTCTTAATACAGAATAACCAAATGTAAGAGTTCACTTAAAAAACTGCATGGTTTTCTTATGAAAGTGCAAATAAATTGGTATTTTTTAACTCTTTAGGAACAGCATTACTTTGTCAGTCCGAAAAAGCAAAATTTCGACGCTTGAAATTCATTGCAAAATTGCAGCATACAGGGAAAAAATCACACGACTTTTAAGCGTACAACAAACTAATATAAAAAAATCAATAACAGTATCCCTGCAGTGAATTCAAATAGCAGTATACAGGTTGCACAATAAGATACTTGCTCAGTAATTGTACCATTATTTAGTGGGAGTTCACACTTTTAAACTGCAATGCGCTCTTGCTACATCTTCTTTTGCTTCATCGTGAAAATTCCCTCAAATGGAGAACTGATGGTGAGCAGAGAGAGAGCTGGCAGAGGGTTAGACTGCAATTCCCCTTCGCAAACTAATTACACAACCGACTGAACAACTCCAAACAACTTTTGGTTTCGCCTAAGCTAGGCCTAGACAGAACCTGGGGCGCCGTCATGAGATCCACGAAAGTAAAACTTTTGGCCGAAAGTATCGGCCGAACGCCGCCGTTATTGCGAGAGAGGCAAATTGGAGTCATTTTGGTGGAGCTCATCCGGAGTTTGCCTCACTGAATTAAAGCTCAAGGATCGCTGTAAAGCGCCCGATTTGGCGCTTCAGTAATCAAAGGTAAAGAGATCAGCCAACGATCTGCCCACAGCCGAGTCAATACGAGGCCAGGAATGTTTAAGCGCTCTGAAAGAGAAATTAATTCGCTACATTGAGGATCCAAATGGATTTGTTAAAATTTACTGCAAAACTCTGCGTGTCAAATGAATCGAAACTTTTACCTAAAGAATTGAAAAATTGATGTGTGTGTTATCATACATCTTGTTACAGCCCAAACTGAAGATGGTAACAACCTCCGCTCCACTACCAGACGACACTAACACGAGATATGTCGTGGGAAGTCGACAATTTTTGGAAAACAGACTAAGAAACATGAAAAGTTCGGGTATCGTCCATTAAGGATATGTTTCATAGGGTCATCAAACTCGATCTAAGCCAAGCGCACTTGACCCGACTTATCCGGAAATGCAGAACGGCAGGAACTGTTGCTCTTGTCACTAAGAATCGCGTTGTATGTGCTAGAAGCAGCTCGATTGTGTTGAATCGACTCAAATATCCATTCAACGGAGTACGACTAAGTTCATGGAAGTCAAACAGGTAACTAAGTAAGAGTCAACGCCTGAAACTTGAACCAACAAGTCGAGGCCAGGACACCTGTCTGAAGGTATACGGACAAGTCATGATCCAGAGGCTTCATTTCGCCGTTCAATCGGATGCGTCCAAGCTCATCAAGTCGTGTAAAGCTAAGGCCCACAAAGTGTAACTTTTTCGGAGACTCAGACAGAAGATTTGGCTTCGCTATATTGAGACGTGTCGAAGGTGTTGCAAGCAACCCGATTAGGTTTCAGCTCGCTGGAAACTCCATCTTGTACAAGGCTGAGTTTTCGGAAGTAGCAGGGAGGATCGATTAAGGATTAGCTAATTCCAGAAACTCGGTTCGGCAGCGCGAACCTATGGTGCCCCTATCTAAAGTTCCGGTAATGTTAAGTCAATTGATGCCAATAATAAAAGGACCAGAAAGACACCTGCCGGATCGAGTACTTGGTGCAACTCACAATCTGCAGTCGGCAGCATTGCAACAGCATCACGAGTCAGCAATCTTAACATGGACTGAAGCCTCTGCTTCGAACGGACATTGCTTCGGCGGGGCATTAAGTTCAGACACAGACCAGGCTGTCACCAACATAGCCTCGCTTTCGCGTGGCTAAAGCGGGCAGTCATCACTGAATCGCGCGCTGCCGCTGTGAGATGTGCCTGCAGCACACATTGTGTTTACTCTGCACATTTGCGGACGTTATAGGTATAATGTTCCACTACGGCACAGAAGGGAGACTGGGAACTCAGGAAGTCTGGAAGATCCACTTCACGCTGAAGGCTGGTGGTCGTCACGCCTGTGGTGTGAGGATTTTGCTTTCAACCAACTCGTGTACGATAGTGATCAGGAAACTTAACTTTTCCGTCGTCATATTCCGTTCCCGCAAAGGACCAGCCACTTTGGACCTATCTATAGCCGACAACATTGAACCGAAATATTCTCAGCTATGACCGAGTGAAATTTATGAGTTTCAGTTAAAGATGAATTTCAGTCGGATTTGTAGAGTAATTTTTTTTAAATTAGACTGTAGAACACATGAAAACATATTCCAATGATAAAATCCCTAGATAAACTTTGGAATGCAAAAAAATACAATGAGCCACTAATTACTCATTTACATTTTCGTATATATAAACATGATGTATTTCAGCTGGCGTATTCTAGCAAAATTTCATAAAGCCACACCACGGATTATGTGACAACATCCTTATCTGGACTAGGACAAAATTAATGAGTGTTCTGCAATACTAAGCTTCACTAACGAACTACGAATGGACGCCGGCGCGCACACAGAGGACTGAAGAGTTCGGCCGACACTCGACAGCTAAAATGCAGAAATTTCTTAGCCCGCGCGCCGTCACTAATTTCGAGTAAAGTGGCGGGAGGTTCTGCCAGCCTCGTTATCAGGGACGCTAATGAGCACATCGCATTACTGGCTCCATTCCAAGCTCACCGAGAGACATGATGGCTGAAAGGAACACGAGGAAAAACCTACAGAAAGTTGGAGCGCCTGTCAAAGACATGAAATCAATGGCATGCAATGAAAGGCCAGTGCAGGCGGAAGCCTAAAAATGGCATCGACAGGCAGATGGGATACGTGCACAAAAGACTGCAGACTGCAAGCACTGCAGGGTAGCGAATCAAAGGTCAGTAAATATCACCCCGACCTTATAATAAATGACCATACATGAGAGCCTCGATGTTGTCCTACATTCTGGGATTTGAGCCCATAGTAAAATTGAAGCGCAATAACTTGAATTGCCCCTTCATAGAAAATGTAAATGCTTATTAAATTTTAATTTTTTGATGGGTTGACTGTCTCTATACTTAATTGAAGCGCAAGTAATTACTTGAATTGCATCTTGAATAAACACCGGTAGTTTTCGTGCTGGGTTCACGGTCTTAAGAAGAGGGCTACAGTTATTGGTGTTGGGCTAGCGAATATTAAGTAAACGCAGGTGAAGATCGAGCTCAGCTGTAACTAATTCTGCAGGTGCTTCACATTAGATTAATACATGGACAATATAGGAAAAACAACATTATAACAAAAACTTATGCGGTCGGGATCGTTAACATCACTGGTATTCGTGTAATAATTATTCGCGCAGATAAAGTATGTTTGTAAATTTATCGCCATCTCGTATCACATTATGCATAGACTTTTGCGTATATGAAGAAGGAACGAATAAACCTCTCATTAGCGCATAACAGCACTTCCACAACACAAACAAACATGTTGTGGCCCGTAAGGTTTAAATAAAATCAGTTTAAAATTCTTTAAACTTGTATATATTAATAGGATTTTGTCACGATCACAGCTGTAAGACTGTTTTCAAAATATATGCATTTGTATCAATGACTAAAAGTTAAACAAGATAGAATAGCGACGTTTTCATGCCCCAGGTAAAGCTAGGTTCATAAAGCAAAAATGAGTGGTCTCGAGTGGGCGTAGATAAGGCATATCGTTATTATCTACAAGTGCTGCCGATACTGCGGGATATCAAACTTCTTCCGAGAGAAGCTCGTGTATGAGTCACCCCACGAGGTATGGTAAAATGGAGCGAGACAAGTACGCATACATCGCCGAAACGCATCAACTATGAACTTAAAAATCAAACAATGTAATAGAAAACATACACAAAATAGAGCATATCTACCTTTGTAATAAAAACAAGTGCGATGTTCAGTATTTTGGTAATAATGACTGACATTACACCCAGCGATAATCAAAACTAATAAAACTTAAGATCAAAAACCAAAAAGTAATTACGTCCACAACGCTGACGGCAGCGTGGAGACAGCTCTGAGTTCGCTGTCACGAGGTCTAAGCTTCGCTTCCTTTCTAACGAGGGGGAGGTGTAGCGTCAGCGCTTCTGACATTCAAAATCTACAACAAGGGCACTAATCATTGTAGGAATGGTGACGGCCGGATGTCGCAGTTACCATAAACGCTTCACTCTTTGATGCCATAGCTCTGCAAACTGCAGTCGACTGCAGCCCCACACGATCATTCAATCCACAGCAAGAACAAGTGAACGTGGAATCCGCTAGACGGAGGGTCATGTCTAGTTGACCTTCGTTTAAACTCCAACATACAATAATGATTCTCTGTTTTCAATTGTGTACGGTACCGTAGACTGATCAGTGACTTTTAAGAAGGCCCCAAAAATAAATTTTTACTGAAAACCAAAAATCAATTGAAAAAAATATGCACGTAAATGGAACTCAAAAGGCTCATTTAGACATATGCTAACAAGGTTTTGGAAGGCAAATAACTTAGTTCTGAACGTTATATTTTTTAGTAAACACTAAACTAGGTACTTGATTCACAAAATTCAACTCGGTTGTGCTTTGGTTTCCATAATCCTTAACACCCGGATGGCTATTTTGCGAACTTTTTTGGACATATTTTCAATTTTTGTTCCTCAAAACAATTTTAAAATGCGGGTTTCAGACATGTGAAAAACAAACGGCCTAACTGGACTGCCAAACCAAATCCCAAACTTTGAACACCTTGACAGAGACCACAGTGAGTGAATAATCTGCTCTACCGGGGCAAGCGCAGCACGTACGCTAGGTTACATTTATATAGTGGGAACTCTCAAGATGGGGTAAGAAAGTTGAGGAAACAGTACCTAGTCTACAAAGTAATTATATTCTCTAAACAATCGAGTTGTCGATTTAGGGGGTTTCTACCCTTCTAATGGAGACATCAAATGCTAAGTTTTTAATCTTACAGCAGATTTACCAACTAACGACCAACTATCAAATACTAGACAACTGCCGGCCGAACATACACCAGTTAGTTCGTACTGCGCTTCAGCGCTACTGGTACAACCGATTTGAAATTCATAGGCATATATCCGATGTTATCCGATACCGCTCACTAATTAACCGTAGATAGCCGATGAACTGCTGATCAGGAAAAAGGACGTTGGTTCTCAACATTTCGTCATGACGCGCCGTCCCGCAAAAACACCGCAGCGACAGGCCCCGACTCGACAGCTACAAAGGCAGTCCCGAGCAACATTTGGCGGGGGGGGGGGGAGAAGAAGGACCAGCCTAGTGGAGACCGAAGCTTTCGAATATGATACAGCAGAGATTTGTATTGATGGCCATTGAGGCAGGGCCATCACAGAGAAGAGCGTCATCGGCAAACTCATCAGTGCAATAACCGCAGTCAATGTTGCGTGGGATGGAGTTTTCCAACGAAGCGAATACAAGCAGACATCGGAATGACAATATACCGCTACTGGTCATATGCTTAGGTGAACATAGCGGTTTTTTGTGCTTGGCAAGCATGAAGGCTAACCAACATAACTGTACCTATCAATACTGATACGAAAAAGCAGTTGTTATTTTCTTAGAGAGAATGAAAAAAAAATTATTCTTTTACTTACATTAGGGACCAGGAAGACAAACAGGATTGAATCTTTTTTTAAACAAAACCGCTGTTTTGGGAAACATGAAGCCAAAAAGGACTTAATTGTAGCTCCTGCTTACACACGAGTCAACAGCTCAGTGCAAGCAGAACAGAATGAGTCCACAAACCGGTGTTGTTACACTTACAATTTTAGGATGAAAAAAACTAGCAAGGACAATTTGAGTTGAAGCACATAATAACAATGTTATTAGTTAGTTATTACTAACAAACAATAACACTATGGATGATGAGCAGGACAATCAAGTTTGAGTAGCTTCAACAAACTTCTTTGTGTCAATAAAAGACAAAATTTCTTCAGCTGCACATTTGGGATTTTTGTTCATATTTTGTATTTTTGTTAACAGCATCATTACTGTAGCTATGCCAAGCACTTCTATTTTTGGACTTTTAGGTATCACAACATCACATGCAAATACAACAAGAATATCGATCCGCAATAATTAGTGCCATCCAGAATTATAAAAATATTATTATAAAATCTTTTTAGATGAAATAATGATGCAAATGAATAACAAGCGCCAATCATCTTTCCTTCTAACTTTCCGTCAATCAGCACCTTGAACTTTCTAGTGACGTCATTCCCTTTCCGTCCGTGCGTGAGAAATTCATCGCATTGAAAGTAAGGTAGTGATTTTAAAAACATTTATTTCGATTAATATTTTCTTTTCAAGAGGAACCTTTGATGCAAAGGTGAAATATTCAGCCATGGACGAAAAGATCGCTCTTTTATCACAAAATAAACTTCAAAACATAACTCCGAGTAAATTAACAGTATATAACTTCTGAAATAAGTTAGCCCATATACAGCCAAATGTAGAGTCGCTATAGGCTCTGCATCGAACTTTGAGCAATAAAGTTGGAGCACGAATCAAGGAAGGACACCGCGCTCCCGTTACAGCGAGGGACAGGTAGCGGGGGCGGCAGAGACCGCGCTGTTATGAGGGAGCCTCTCCCTTTGATGCGGTAATTACCTAGGCCGGAAATTACCAAAGGACATGGGTCGTAGGCACTTATTGTAGCACCTCCTGCATCTTCTCCCAAGTTCGACGCACATTATTGACACAAATGCCAGAATTCCTGTGCGGGAAGCGGGTGCGGGAAGCGGGTGCTGGAATCGATGAAGTAGATACCTACAAGGGGAGTACGGTAGATGGGATTCGACACGATGTGTCGGATGGTAGCGTCTACATATAAAAGAGGTAATTTCGATTATGCAAGGCAATAGGATTCCGGGAACTGTTATGCTCATAATTCGCTGGGTAATGCAGTACAAGCGAGGTGAAGGACGTTTCGCAATTATTATACTTAGTCAAGTTTATTTAGGCAGTTTGGGCTTGGTCAAATTCAGCTACAGCCTTGCCAATTCTATGAGGGCATTTCTGAGATTTTGTTCGGCCCATATCTTAGCTCCGCCCACTACCCACAGTATATATAGAGAAATCTCAGAAATGCCCATAGCATTGACAACGCTGTAGAGGAATTTGACCACGCCCAAACTACCTTGCTAAAATGGTCAGAGTATAGGAACAGGTAGTTAGTACACGTACCGTTAGGTCAACGTGTTTGGCGGACTGTTCAAACAAGGTCACTATGGTCAACAATGTTTGTTATTTTTTAAATGGCAAGTTATATGAGTCACTGGAAGAAAAGTATCGTTAGCAGTGCCTGTCTCATAGAAAAAAGTGAACTATTAAAAAATGGTACTAATAACGTCAGATAAAATGCATGAAACGCTCATGAAATATTTAGCTGATCTGCGTACCAATAAGTGTGAATTTACGCAAACAATGTGGGCTGGGCCACGAGTATAAATATAGCAACAGTAGAACGCTAGAGCTCTTGTGTTATTCATTGAAAAAATTATATCAACAATAATTTGCAAGGGTCAGCAAAATCATGAACATAAATAATTTGAAACATGGCTTTTGAACGAATATCAAACTACAGTAGATATATGTATTTTTTGTGGATGCATCAAGCTATTCCCAAATACTGAACGAAGAAAAACCTGCCATGACATCAGGAAGTTTTCCTGGCACAGACAGTAAATTTTGCAGGAATATGGCACCTCGTAGGGGATGCTAGGACCCCTGGCCAGAGTCCTTAGGGAGAGGGGGACCCACGATGGCAACACCCCCTTGCTCGCAGGGTAGGTAGCTTAACTTTTACTGACGAGCTAGCGGTGTTTCCCACCACAAAAACGAGCAGGAACTTTTCGTAACTTTCTGCCTCCGTGATACACGATAGCATATCGCCAGCGCGTGTACAGCAGCGTTCTCTTGAATATTTACTTCCAACACTCTGAAACCCCCCTTTACCGAGCGGTAAAAATCCGGTGTTGAAAAAAAGTATTGTAAAAGTGACTTTATATGATCGCTTGCCTGGTGAAAGGGCAACACTGGGCAACACTACGAGCGTTACCGGTTTAAGTGCGTCAAGTCGGCATTGGTGTCATTAATTCATACACATTATAGAAACATAAATTATCGTTACAGTAAATATTTGGGCGATTTTAACTTAAAACTATTTTTCTTATGAGATCTATTATCACTGTTTTAGCAATGGGATACTGGTGGCCCAACAAACACTTTTATTAAGCCCAGGTTTACTGGAGCACATATGTAGGTCATAATAGACCATAATAAACGGGGTTGAGAAAAACTTTTATTTTTCTATTTTCTTTTCCTTTAGGTAAAAAAAATGATAAAAATACCAAAATTTGGCAACTAAAAAAACAAAATCCTGTCTCTCTCCTAAAATACGATGTAACACATATACTGTAGGTGCCGGATAGGGTCTGTATCAAATCGTTTTGGGGAAAACACATCCCACTAAACTTGTTGAACATATCTGAACTTCATACGTATCAAAGACGATGCGAAAGAGTTGAGGTACACTCGTAGGAGATACATGGTCAGAGCGACACCAAACGGGGTTGCAAGTGTGTCGTGAAAACCGCAAAATGCCACGACCTCGCCCATGACAAGGAAATAATAAAATATAATTCCAAGGGAAAGTTAGAGATTGATTAAACGCATCTTGAGAGAAAATAGTAAAATTAAGTAACATGAGACCAACGAAGGTGAATGATGCGAAGTTTGGCCATGGCGAGCCCGACGAATTCATAGCTTACAGCCTCTAACTTACCGAGGCATCTAAACGCCACAATAATGTGAGATAATATGAACCTGCGGCTGCAACTGGTGAGAACATAAACCACAATGTGTCAAGGAACATTAGCGTTGCCGAGAGAATTCATGAAGCACACCTCGCAAGTGTTGAGGCAGCTGAACTCTACAAGAATGTGGGATAATAACATGGACCTGACGACCACCGAGTCCGGCAGCACACGCGACCTCGCAGCGCAATAACAAGAATCGATCCGAGAGCTGGGGAGCTGATCAATATAAGGTGCACGGGAGCAGGCTAGTGCCAGAGCGCCTCGTTGATTCTTAACACGCACACGCAAGGTGTGTTTTTTTTGTTCACTTGTTAGGCTTCACTGGAAGAAACACGCGAGCAAGTTCCAGGCTGGTGCTATAGAAAACGAAACAAAGATTGGAACACTCAATAGGCTGTCACTTAAAAAACAAAATACGGACTGAAGAACGCGGGGTGAGAGGCTCAATTAGAACGCAGTATACTTGTACTGTATATGAAAAATGTTAAGTTCAATTAAAAAGCAGCATGAAAAATGTTGAGGGGCTCAATTAGAAAGCAGTATGGAAACTCAATCATTTGAGTACACAAACTCTGGTACAGTAGACAGCTAGCTGAATGTGTAGCATTTAACATAGATTTAACAGACGCAAAAAGAAGCAAAAATCACTAAGGCATAAAGTAAACTTTTTCTTCTCAGAAGAATAGCACTATTAATATATGAAGTTTAGAAAAAATAGACAGCGAGCGTAAAGGTTTAAGTGGGATAAGGTCGCTGCTCAAAAGAGAACGAATATGTGAAACGTTCCAGCTTCTGGTAACAAATATGTCTGCGACAGCGGCTGCCACCTGACGTGTTGGAAGGACACGCTCATCCATGCTACAGAGCGTTGCAAATTTAAAATCACTAAAAAATTGCGAGAAATCTTGAAGCGTCACCAAAGGCAGTGACTAGAAATATTCGAAGAGTCGCAAATAACAG
The DNA here is from genome assembly GCA_001587735.2 of Parhyale hawaiensis. Classification (NCBI taxonomy): domain Eukaryota; kingdom Metazoa; phylum Arthropoda; class Malacostraca; order Amphipoda; family Hyalidae; genus Parhyale; species Parhyale hawaiensis. Next base: position 2,567,876 of record LQNS02276620.1, read on the forward strand.
CCGTTATGGTATAAAAAAATTGAATTGGTGGCTGCAAGTTCGAACTTTTTGGAGGGAGGGGCACTAATACAATGTGAAAACTGAAGTCTGACGGCAGCAAAGTAATCGGTAGGGTTGTGAAGAACGTTTCGTTTTTGATGATCTTGTTGGCAGCAGCCTGTAGGGAACTATCTCGGATAGCGAAGTTGTCTATTGCTACTATTGCAATGGAGTATCGTTACATGCTTATACGCTACTCATCTCGTGACGTAAAGCGGAGAAAATGATCAGCGAAATCGAATTACCGTACGCATCCTGTACGTCATACGGGGAATGAATACGTATGTAGAAAGAATGATAAATTAGTAAACTTATTCGTGAATCCTTTCGTGCCAACTGCACACATGTGAGGACGGTGCAAATAGGGCTTGCTATTCTTAGAAAAATAATATTTAACTCATTCACTAAAGAGCTCAGCCATTACAGAAGCGTATAAAGTAACCTTCATTAGTCGTAACAATAACACAGTCAATAGCTACTGTCTACAAATGTGGACAGTATGCGTTACTGAGTAAATAATTAGGACAACACGTTCCATGATGCGTCGCTCACAGGCAATTTTTGTATCAAATACCGAAGGCCTATACATATACAGGCTGGCCTATTCAGGTAAGGGTACACTAGGTACCCTTATTTAGTCTAAAAGTGCATTAGAGTTAATGAATACGGTTACCAAACCCAAGCCACAATATTGAAAACAACACTTTAAAAGTCTAGCTAACAATAATACGAAGCTCATACGATAGCTGCCGTAACCATGGCAATAAGAGTCGCATTGAGCGTCTAAAAGAATTGCGCGGGCAAATAAAAAAAAAGGAAAATTCGTTCTCCTCTTTGGCACGAAGGTCGAAAATACCTCGAGGCTGTTTGATACTCTTGTCGACGCTCGCTCTCAATGCTATTATTTCCGCCAGAAAGGGAAAATGCTTAGAATTCAAGTGGAAAAGTCAGTTTTTGGAAGCGACGATTGTGATGGTAACGTTATCAGCAGGCCGATGCCAGTGATGCCGGGAGTGCCTCCATAATTCGGGACTAAATATGTAACTGGGAAAAAGGTTCAGTCAACTTGGCCGCGCGCTGAAATAAGAAATCTACATGCACTGATTCGTGTAGCAGACAGATGCCCGCTAGGCCCCGGAGGACTACACGGCTGCAGCCGACCACACATTGTCAGAGCTATGGGATAAAAGGCTCATGTGACAACTGTGACCCCCGTGCCCGACCGTCCCTATTTCTTGTTAGGGTCAGTTTATTGCCACAATGGAGTTCACACACAAGAAATGATGGCATTGTAAGAATTTATCAGCATGGCAGGGAGGCGACTTCAGGTACATGAGCAGGCAAGGACAGCAAGCCTAACATGCAGCCACTGATTGTCAGTTAAACAACTGTCAAGGTCATCGAGAGACGAGACAAACTGGGACGCAATACGATGGTGCGTCGTTATTCGAAGATAATGCGCACCACGGAAGCATTAGATAGGCGACTAACGAAAATGCGTACGACTGACTATTCCCAGTATTTCGCATCCTTCCAATTTTCTATTCGTACAACATAAATTTGAGCAATGAGAAGTTTAAGTATGACGATACGATTGTATAACCTCTATTTTTATGACACGATATTATATAAGTGCGCACGGATAGAAAACTTTAGCTCAAAGAACTAAAAGGGCTCTATCAAAAACAGTTTTGTTCGCAAATCAATGAAAAATTATTCAGTACAACGTAGCTGCAGATATATACGGTACATACAGACGAGTATCTCTGCACGCGCAGACGGATAAGCCAGCAATATACACTGTAGATACGAGTAAAAATTAAACAATTACAACAAATATCAAGCCTTCGTCTAAAGGCATGAAGGTGAAGAAAAATCGCGAGTTAGTAACATTTGTGAGAGAAAAACACCGACGGAATACGAATCGTATTGGAAAATATAGTGATATCAATGCTACAACACTGTTATACGTAGGTCTGTGTATAAACTAAGATATGTGTTAATACGAAAAGACTCGTGACGACAAGCAGTAAAAAATATAAGGGCTCATAGTGAATCAATGATGACACAAAAACTTGAATTTAAATATTTCTAGATATTTATAATTCGGAAAGCCTTTTTTAAGGAGTAAGTTCTTTAATTACTATATTATTTTATCTTTGCATGATATGATTCTATTACGCTGTGATTTCCTAGTTTAGTTAACGTTTTCATAAGAAGAGTTTTAAGAGTCTCACAATAACTACAAAGACAAAGAAAAATTCTCCACCGACTTACCTTTCGGGAGGAAAAACGGAGTCCGGTGGAGAGGACCATCGGTGTGGTGTAGAGTTAGAGGCAGGAGAAGGGAAAGCGTGAGAGGGATAATCCTCAAGAGGAGGGGAAGGAGATTCATCAATATAAGGAAACGAAGATGAATTGAGGGAGAAGGGAGTTACATGGTAATGGGGGACTCTGGAATTCTGTGAATTAGAAGCATCGTGTTCATCTGTGGGAGGTAGGCGTGCGGTAAGACACGTCGGGGAATTGGAATGACGAGAATGTCTTTGGAATCGGGAATTTGGACGACGGGGATTGTTAGATTTCTCAGATGGGGGAGCCCGAACAGGCGTGGCGTGTAAACCAACGAAGTCTAGGGAGCGTTTGGAGAAGAAAGGATCGTGGTAGAGCGGATATGACTTGTTATGTTTGGACTTAGGGAGCTGTTGTACCGAAGAATGAGGTGGGTACAGAGAATGGGGGGAAAGTTCCAACGAAGGCTGGCATGAGGGAGAACACGGGGAATATTTTCGGGAATGAGGAAGGTTGTTGCGGGAATGGGAAGACAGAGAAGAACGTGACCTAGAAGAAGAGGGGTTTGAAGAACTGCAGCAACGAGAAGAAGGGCAGGTGTACAAACAAGTTTCGCTGGGAGAAGAGTGAGAAGTGTAAGAAAGAGTGGATGAGTGAGAACTGTCTCCAGTCACCGGGCTTAGGACATACCTGGAACAAAATGAAACAAAATTTTAATATTTAAGCTCCAAGTGAAGTACACGATGACACAAAAAATGAAGGGCTTAAATGTAACAGCAATTAGCACTCATAAAGATGAAGTATGAAGCACCAAATTGTACAGTAGAAGTACTGTAATAGATAAAACAAAATGTTTCCGAGTTTAAAGCAGTAGAGAAGACACAATATTTGGAGAACTTTATATAAAACTGCATGAAAAACAAAATATACCACAACTTTAATACAGAGAAAATTAGTATTAAGAAGAAAGTTACGCGTTAAATCAATTTACGCAAAAAGTTTCTCCTCACCAACAACCTGCGCTTTTTCCACCTAAGGAAGAAGCACCTCCACCTTATTTCCACCTGCCGATTTATCCCTTGTCGACGTACATTCTCATGAACAAAGTAAACTAGCGTTAACCCTTCACTAGGCGGCTAAATAAAGCTTCGCATAATGGAAGTAACCATAGCTGCCGTAAATGTTAACCTGGGCGGTAAAAGGTTAAGTTACGTAGTTGAGCCCGATGTCGAAGGTTAATTTTTTCACACAAAATACATGGCAATGAGGGACGAGCCACACAACCCTGAGCTAAAAAGCAATTTGCGGTCACTCGCTCAATAGATAGCAGACTCCACAAAATGAGAGGGATGAGGATGTGTGCCACAGCGCCAGCAGTGGATTTGATGAATTCGATCAGGCATGCAGAGATTAATTTAGGATAACGATGATAATAATAACAGCAAGGCTGAGCAAGCCATGAAGCAGATGCAATATTGAGCGTCGACTCATTAGGCCTTCACTCGATGCTGCTTGAAATGAAAAAGTATTAAAAATATCGGTAGTACTCGATCACAGCAGAAGCTTCTACGAGCGTCTTTCCTATTAATTATAAATCATTAAAGATTAAACTTGGCTAGGTTGGCAATGAGGCTCAGCCAGAAACAACTAAATATATATACTCTACATACATTTTGGATCTGTCCAGAGGGGCCATAGCATAACAACTTGAATGAAGAGTTGCTGAAGTTGAAAGACAAGATGTGTAGTAGAAACTCTATGAGAGTTTTTATTTTTGTTGTAGTTAGTAGAAGACTTTAACTATGAATTAGCGAAAAACTGTGTGCGGTTGAAACCTGATTGTTTATAACTACTACTAGGCACACTCAGTTGTCGTGACAAGAACTCGTCGACAACAAACGCAAATTTAGTAGTTACCGCTAAAATGAGTTAGAGAGAACACGACTTCATAGAAAATTGTCGCAAACGCAAAATGATGGGTAACTATAACAGGTGGCAGCATAGGGAACGGACAACCAATAAAAACAAGAAGCTGAAAATTAAGTAACCTTTTGAAATAGATTTAAAGGTGTACGTCGGGTTTAGCGCTCTATTCAAGAGCTAAGCATTTGCTGACTACCGTAGACTATCAGCACACTTATTACATACGTTAGTTAAATGTTTACGGCTCTCTGTCAGTACCACCTTTGGGCCCAGGGACCGGCGCGGTGTTCATATAGAAGACGAGCAAAAGAAAGGGCCATAACTGTTGAATGTCGTAATGGAACCCACATGGGAACAAATCGGGAAAGAGGAGGCAAAACTGGATACAGCAGCAGGAGTCTGAAACTGGAAGTCGGCATAAAAGAAACATGTCCTACAAGTCTAGCTGAGACTAGCGTAGTCCAAGAAGTCCACATGGAGGCGTGACTCCCCATAACATAGCATGGGCTAACCGATAGCTGACCAATCCCTACGGCCTACGAGCATGCCAGCCGTCCCATGAACGACGATATCACAACATGATCTACATCACTGCTACATAACAGCGCTGACTGACAACATGATCTACATCACTGCTACATAACAACGCTGACTGACAAAATGATGCACATCACTGCTACACAACAGCGACGACTGACAAAATAACCCCCATATTTGCACATCACGAGTTTGAAAAGAACTAATAGTCACCGACTCAATTTTCCACCGACATACACACTTTATATGACACTTGTGCCGTGACGTTCTTTTCCATTTGTGGTATGAAGAACGAAATTCGCTGGTAACAAAACGATCTCTATGCCTATTCAAAAATAAAAAGCTGAAGGGACTTTAGAACCAAATACTGTATTACTGAAGTCATGGCAGCCAGATGAGACTTACGCAAATCAATGTTGTTTTTTATTTATATATATATTAAGAGTTTCTTATCAAGTTTTTCAGCCAGGTACACTAGAAGAATCGTATTTGTAGAGCAACTAGTCATTACCCAATTGCCGGACTAACCCTATTTCCGAACAAACAGCTATTATTTGATCTACTGTTGACATTTGTTGGAGATACCACGAGCTCGTTGCAGTGGCTCGCCGAAGTCGATCGCAGCCAATCCTACTTGCCCGAAGCCACAGATATGAGTGCTGGTTTCGCCACTTCGATTCGCGTTGCAGGTGTTCAAAAACGACACAAGTGCGCTTGAGACGGCTGGAATCCCAAGTTCATGAAGCATGATAGAGTTTGCGGCCATTTCATGCATAGGTTATTGCTTCCAGACTATTGCCTAAAAGCCGACATACGACACGTGTTATTGCATGGCTTTTTTTCAGTTGCTTTTCAACGGTGGATAATATCGCCTTCAATCATTTTTAGATTTCGCCATTAATGTTATAAACTGACCTTTTCAACATGACACGGCCACTGGGCAGTGCCGCTCTACACGTTACCGCAGCTCACACATTTAAATCGTCAAGTGCGTTTATCGAGATAAAATGTATATATGTCTACGGCTAAGTCAAAGTTGGTCCTTTGCCAGGTATTCAACCCAAACACACAGCAAAACCAGCCCAAAATTTAAATATATATCAACGGTAGGACATAGATGGGGGATGATTGTTGAGTAATAAATGCGGAAGTTCAATTCCCATTGACGCCTTGCGAGAAGATAGGTCACCACTTGTAGAGGTTATGGCCGAAGAACTGGTTCTGTGAATGCTTCAGGAAAGGGAGCAATACCTACGAAAATAGCTTCAGATTGACCCCAAGATAAGTTACCGTTGAGATAGGATATGGACGTAGGACTAGTCCCGTTAATACTCGTAATTCTGAAGAGGGAAGGGCGATATATAGGAAAATAATGAATATCTCTACATTGTAAGCAGCAGTAAACGTACAAGCTTCAGTTGCACTCTCTTTTATTAAAATGGCTGAAGAAGCAGGGGTGGGGGAGGGGGGCAGAGGCTGCGTGAGGCCGAGGAGGGCGTGACGCAACCGTCGTGCAGCTCAGGCACTTGCAGGCCTATACCGGAAATTGGTGTTTCCACTCGGCAGCAATTTGTTCGTGTACACTAACTGGCAGTGTGGCATATATGCTTTTTGAGTTTCCTTTAGCGCCTGTGCATGTTTGAAAATACGGAGAGTATCAGGGCTTTCTCAATATATACAACACTAGAAATTATTCTTTTTTTATCAGGAACTATCCTGCACAATTACAGCATCTGGCGCAACATATGGTGACACGACTCCTGCAGCGCCCAAAGCCGGAAATGCAAAAAAACGCAAAGGCTTTCACAAGACACGTATCGCCCAGCAGCCATCAGCCGAATCCCTGCAGAAACTACAAACAAAAATTAACCGTTACGCACTACTCAGCAGCAAGCATTCTGTGAGTTCGCTAACAGTTACCGCAGCTTGTACGAATTTGCAAGTTTATTTTACAACTCGAGTTCAGAAATGCGAAGAAAACCAACGTTTTCATGACTCATAAATATTGCTGCTAAAATAAGAGCCTCACTGAGTGTTTTCACTCAGCAGCAGTGCCTTAAGACCGGCACCCACTCAGTAACTACGAAATTCATCATTTCCTACATAAAATGATCTAAGAAATTTACCAGAGGGGTTTGACATGATTTTCTATGCAAACGGTTTAGGTTTAACACACAACGAGATTATCTTCCACGACTCTGTACCAATGCAGTAACAGCAAAAGGCTTCGATAAGACAAAGACTTGAAGAACGATTATTGTAATACGATTTCGTCAATCGAACTATTTACCGATGCGTCACAGGCACGTGCTGTGAGAAATGCTTACGACACGCATCATCAAACGCTTGTCAGCATATGAGAAAATTTACAATGTTGTGAGAGGGTATAGCATTACAATCTTATTAACTATCAGAATTATGTCGGTTAATATCCATATTTTGCCATAGAAACAAAATGTAACTCACAGTATATGCATTTCACTCAGGGTAGGCATTGCCTGCTTTGTGTACCCTAGCTCAAAGCACGTACTTAAAGCTGAAGGAGTTACAGTTGTACACGACATAATTACTGACAGAATATTTTGGGGCACTAGGAGACGCACGACAAATTTCAGGAGTACGCACACGAAAGTGCACCAATAATGGTACACGGAGAAAAGTTATTTTCGGATCAACGACACCTAAAACAATATCGAAGAGTTACATACGTAATTTATAAAAAAAAATTTAAAATCGTTGATGAAAAATCCCACAACAACCGTATCCTTTTGCATCAAATGAACAACTAGGACTTTACCAAGTCACTACATCGCGAAGAAAATACAAGACTCTGCTAAGAAAACTTCATCATTGCAAAAAAAGTTTCTATAACAAACGCTCTAGAAGAAGGTAAGGCAATTGTAAAGTGGGAACATTTAATTGCAAGTAGGGTGGCTACCTCCCCTCGTGACGTCATCATTACTTGCACCTGCAACGACTACAACACTTGTTAGCACGGACGCCTACGCTGCTGCGGCTCTGCCATTGATGGATAGGCAGAAATGAGGTCAACACAGGATTTATTAAGCAAGAGACGGAAGACAATCACGGAGATCATTGCGCCTGAGCGGCAGCAGTTGTGTACAGTCGGGGGATTATGTAATGGCAATACTGTACGCTTGGTAGAGTGCGCACAGTCACGCTGCAGCGTACAGTTCCCTACTGTACACCGCGCGATTAGCTTCTGTCAGGTAAAATAAGATTAGAGTAAATTAGACCGTACGTCAGTTGAAGCCTCACTAGATAAGAAACGGTGTTTCTTGAGATGAAAAAGAGAGGGACACGTAGTAGTAAGTATGGTACGTCAAGATATAAAAAGGCACTTAGGTACGAACTACAGCGTAAGCGAAAAGCAAGACGGAAATGATGAATAAGCCAGTGATAGCTGGTAGATGCAGAAAAGGAAAGAACTAATGTGGATAGGGCTTAGAAAAAAGTTGTCCCGAAGCAAATTACAGCAAAGGGTCTCCCTGTTGGGCGCGACTGCTCACATGGGTTAGCAGAACCTGGAGCCCTATAACCAAATAAACCATTAGCTCATACTGTGCCTCCTTTTCACTGTAAGGTAGTAAAAACAGCATAGTTAGCCAACAGCTAGTTAGCCTACAGTAGATGCTATTGCGTAGCCTAATGTGCTCTGCACGATTTATTCTATGTGACAGGAATAATCTATCCAGTTGTCCTCACAGTGGGTCAACCTACAGTCGATGCTGATGTTGAGTTGCCCCGCGTATTTATTCCAAGCTCTGCAGTTCAGGAAGGCAGGAAACAATGTGGTCACCCTATCAGCAAGTGAACGAAAGGCATGACAAAAAAAAACACATTGTAAGCTCTTCAGACATGAAGCAATTAGCCCCCAAAACTGTGATATACTGTTAGTAGAAATTCTCAGGGCAAACTGTTACTAATTTCGACAGAAAATATATACTGTATAACCTACTCAGTAATTCTTCAAACACAATAAAGCAGCCGCACGCTGTATAATATCCTAATAAATCTCCAGCGACAACAATGGACATTTCTTGAATTCGGCTAATATTAGGCAATAATGCCTTTTGCGTAAATTAATTCACTTCAGTGAGTGACTCTATACGAAGACGGAGACAACAGACGACNTCAAACACAATAAAGCAGCAGCACGCTGTATAATATCCTAATAAATCTCCAGCGACAACAATGGACATTTCTTGAATTCGGCTAATATTAGGCAATAATGCCTTTTGCGTAAATTAATTCACTTCAGTGAGTGACTCTATACGAAGATGGAGACAGCAGACGATGGCAGCATGGACTTTTCTCAAAGTAAGAACACCCCGTGACGGTGTTTCAAGGGGTGAACACGTAGGAACACACTAATATATACGTCGAGAGACAAGAAGAACCCAAGCACGGAGTTGTTACAACACAGGGTTGTTCATTCTTCCGCAAGCTACTTGGTGCAATGTCGTGATATAGTGACTGGTTATATACTGGCACGCTCTAGAACACCGGTCCCTAACTTTTTCTAAGCCTAGCACCCAAGGAAAGTTTTGTGAAAATTTTACTAATTGGATGTGATAGAGAATGAAATTTACGCAAAATTTGTGAACAAATTTATCTGTCCAACTTTATTTCATCATGTCTCACCCACAGGAAGATCACCTCGCACCCCATCTAACGCGAGTTACCCGTGATTCGGAATCCCTGTCCTATATAATTATTTCTTCTAACAGCTGCCAATTGCACAATTATGGCTCCAATGCTTTCGTTCCAAAGTCAATTTCTTTCTTTGTGCACGATCTCGGTGAATGCATAGGTTTCATTTGTCCATTTCGTCTCAAATATTCTTCAGAAATGTTATCCTCAGTCTTGTTCAATGCTGCATCACCTCTAAAGTATTTCTTGTAACGGCGGCCGTTTGCACAATTAAGGCTCGATTGTTTTCGTTCAAGTGTCAATATCTTCCTTTTTGCATAATCTCGGTGTACGCAAAGGCTTCATGTGTCGATCTCATCTCGATTTCTTGTAAAAACGTTATCTCAAGTCTTGCTCAATGCTGCATCTCCCCCTCTCTAGTGGTTCCCAACCTTTTCTCAGCTTGCCACACCTAGAAAACTTTTAATAGGTTTTCACACTCCATAAGAAATAACACAGCAGACAACAGATGAAGACTGAAGTTTACACTAAATTTGAGTAGAAATGCATTCAACTTTATTTTATCGAAGTTTCGTACCCCTTGGAAGGTCATCGCACACCCCTTAGGAGCAAAACCTGTAGGGAACTCCGGCTCTAGAAAAATTTTCTACACTTTATCGGTCGGTAAACAGGGGTTTCCATTGCGTAGATTTTTTCCCGCCTAGAAGCTTAAAAGCGAAGAATCTAATCGAGAGGCCAAAATTTGGCCCTTCCAACGGCACTAGGGACCGCTTAACTTCGAGATTGAGAGAAACTCGGCCAGCCTAAACGGTTATTCTGAAATCTATATATATTCTGGTGAAGGAGGGCTAAAGATTCAGAGAAAGATGAAAATGACTGTCCGTTATTTAGGTAAAAAAGATTGACAAAGTTGACTGGATGCTGCACACAGAAAAATGGTTGTTTGCCACTAAGCAAAATTAGTTAACTGTAAACTACCTTGTCTTTTGAATTTGCGTCGATGCACATTGTCGTTTGTGATGAACAACAAATGAACAAGAGCGTTGTGATGAACAACAGTGTCTTTTACGATTATTATTGCTTTTTAGCTAAAATATTACTTCGCTAGTGATAAGAAACCAGATGTTTTTTAACGTAAAGAACAAACTTTTCTGCGTGTGCTGATTATTCATGAAGACACTGATCGATGTATGAACGGTAGTTTTTCGAAGCAAAAAGACAGAGCAGTCATTCGGTAGTTTAGATTTTAAACTCGGAAACAAAATTAAATATCGTAGTAACTCATTCACAAATAAAAAAAATGCGAGGTTGTTGCCTGGAATTCATACATCGGTATGAATTTTCTGAAATAAAAGTGGGGGAGCGGTCAACCATCGTTCATTATTCACCGTCCTTACGCAATAAAAATTGAGTGAAGAAGAAATTACAGTTTCCTACTAGTTCCTAGACAAAAATATTGGCAAATAAAGACAACTGTAGCAACATGAATCGTCAATAGAAAAGTCATCACTTCCATCCATATATAGTTAGCCAGCAGCACTTCAGCGTTTAAGCGACGGACGCCAAAGGAAGAGTAAACGGTTACGCATCCCGTAAATTCATTCATGAACCAATTTCGAAGCAACGCCGAGTTGCATGCGAATTTCAATTTCCTGATCACACGAAAATTAAACTGGGCAATTTAAAGTGGCGCAAAGAGGGTATTGCCTAGCTTAATGTTATTTTAACCTTGTTGATATCTATTTTGCTACAACGATTCTTTGTTCTATTGTAGCAATACGGGAAAAAATCCTACGTCGCGAGGCAACATATCCTGGATAAAATAGGGTTAAAGATAAAGGGGAAATTACATGGTATAACTGAAAGATGATGCGGAAATAAGATCCCGCAATTTATCGGTGGTATGGATATACATCAGCGCCCTTTAAAGATGACGAGGAAATGAAATAGCGCAATTTAAAGATGACGCGGAAACGAAATTGGGCAATTTACCGGATACCGCACGTTACCGCCGGCCAGTGCAATTGGGCCGCTATTAGAAGGTCAGGCACTCGCTATGGGAGGTGGTCATGGAACACGAGAGATAAATGGGTGCGTAATCATAAGGAAATGGAGCGTCACCACAGGTTACTCTGGCACATCCTGAGTTGTCGAAAGTACTGGGAAATTGACATGAAATTGCAAAATGTGGATATGGGTCTCCTATACAGTGACAGTGCTACATAAGAGCAAAACGAATAGTAAATTGCTAAAAGTACGATGTAGTTCGACATTAAATTGCAAAACATGGATATGTTATTATGTGTTTGCTTGGACCTGGTAGCTATATACTAGCCTTAACAGAAAGTCAACAATAGGGGAACGAACGAACGAACGCATGAATGAGATTTAAACTAGAAATTGAACAACACACAGATCAAGAGGTCCATTCCCAGAAAGGAGACAAAAACCTAAGCTTTTGCTTACTGCGAGCCACTACCGTTAAATAGCACCTCGCATGGCAACAGCAAGTGAGAAAATTAAAAAAAAACTGTCTCAAGCGTAATCGGTTCAAGATCAGCGTCAAACTCCAACTCGCCAAACAAGAGTTTATGACTATAGTCCACACAAGTTAGGCTCATTACATTAGCTCAACTCGATCGATTGTCCCTATCACAGACGCCAATGAAATCGCTGCAGTGAAGGAAAGTTCGGCACTCTCTCAGACAAAAAGCAATGCCGCAAATTAAACTTCTCAGAACATAGGAAAACTTTAACGATATCTGCTAACAGGAGCCGAATGAAAATCTTTATGAAGCTCGTAAGTGGCTGGATTACCTCAGTCAATCTAAACTAAGTGACTGACTAATACCTCCTCAAGTGTGGAAGTAATTGTAGCATCTGTAATATCTGCCCACCAACATCAGTAGAATGCGACATTTTCGAAATTCACGGATTCCATAACTGTACCTCACTATAACTTATGTAGACCGAACGGTACGTTATTTCGAAGCAAGAGTTCGGAAAACTTTGCAAAACCCTGTTCACGAGTCAAATACGGACATTACGATTATAAAATCTTTCTTCCACATAGTAACTGGGCACAACATCGATTCTTGATCAAAAACTCTAAATTCTACAATCAACACCGGTTCAAAAAACTTCCGCTAGGTACATAACACTCAAGTCTAAATTTCGAAGACAGATGGCCACGTTATAAAAAACTCACGTCGAAAGAAGAACATAATTTTCCGGTTTTGTACCCTGAGGTTAGGGTAGAGCACCAGCTGCAGAAGTCAGCGACACCAACGACACAGAGCCTAATGATAAGATATGACGGATGCAACTGCATTACCCGCCGAGGTAACAAGGTAACATCAGCACATGGCGCGCAGTGCAACGTTAATCTGCGGGACCAAATTGCAGGATTACAACAGTTTGTGTCTGTGCGGACGAGCGCGACCTGCTGAATCCGTTGGACAGACGAACGCATTATACTTCTTTCAGGTCACGAGCTGTGTGTGTGTGTGTGACCAATGATGGACGAACTTTGCGGTCAGTACTGTGCAGTATTTCCAGTTATATTACCACGAGCAGCTATGTGCGGGAAGAGGAGAAATAACGAGATGTGACCTTCGTAAGAATGAAGCACATACACGGATCTGCTCGAGCAGAAAACCGATATCAAAATTATCAACATAAAGGGTTGCTCAGAATTACATTTTCGCAGAATGAACACTAGTAGTGAAGTGAATACCAGAGTCAACAAATTTGATCGTTAGGCCTACATACATCAGAGAAATGAGAGTACACAATTCCTACACTGCCTAACTTGAATCTGACTTAAGCGGCAGCGATGTAATAAAACCTGTCAACTGATTTAAAAGTTTGTAGGAATAAACTGAAATTGAGCGACTCGATGAATGACGTTACTGCAGAATCACTTCAGCTGCTGTGCCCTTCGATGGGCGCAATGGCCCCTCGCCCTGAAGCGAACATCCACAACTTACCTTCCTATTGCTGCGAGCTATTAACCCTTTCGTGAAAGAATTAAATATTGCTGTATATTAACTATTGCTGTATCATTTTTCACAAGTATTAGCTCTATTTGCAGCAATGAAAATGTGGACGGTAGGCAAGAAAAGGTTGGTGAGGGTAGATATAATTTCGGTATGACACGATGGTAGAGCGGACTGAATTTTTGAGCACTCCGCACAATTACGGGCACATACTTAGGTACAATGTGCATTACCATGTAGCAGCAGCGACATCATCGCTCAGCTTTGTCACTTTTTAGGACGATTTTAACAAAGTTACGATCAAAATAGTCTACCCTTCGAACAATTTCAATTATGTGAATGATGCTATATTGTTCAGTGGAAAGGGAAAAATATACAGCTTTAGCAGTGAATTAGCGCCCCGTAATAATGATGAAATCCGTAACTTTACCAAGCGTTTGAGAATCTGATCGTGTCGTAAACTTGTATAGCCACAAAAAGTAAATACGCACCGCCAGACGTTACGTCAAACTTACGACACATCGGCAAAATAAGAGCAGAACACGCAGTCATCAAATAAATTTACTTAACGTGTAGCCATATCAGCGCGGCCCGTGTCTTCTACTGTAATTACCAGTTAAGGTCTGCTACGCGCACTCATTAACGAAACACACACTCGTCTAGAGGTAAATATGCAAGTAAACACGTACCTGTTGATTGGCAGTGACTGTGAAGAGGACGAGCCAATGAAGAGAGAGAATCTTCGGAGTTTATCCGGAATTTTCATGAGACTTTTGCTTTCAGTTCAGCATTGCGATACGAAAGCCCCTAATAGTTTCACCAACAAATGACGCAAAAATTTCGGAGGGAAAACCCAAGGTTCCATGGAGCTTTAGGTCATTGTAACCTTTAGGTACAAGTTACCATTCTATTAAGGAACATATTACAATCGGTTTCCAAAATAACGGCTCACTTTCTGAATTCATCGAACTGCTATTATAACCACATTTTCGAAAGTGATGCAAGTCTCGCTTTCCTAGCTATGGAAAAACAATGCACTCACCATTGAAATTTCATGCCAGCAAAAACCTCTTTACAGTGTTGCCAGTATGCAGAGGTTGTAGATTTCACCACGTCTTCCACAGCAGTATAAGCTGTAAAGTGCTATATGTGTGGCAGATTACTGTTATACGACACTGTGATATTCCTTTCTAAAACAACAATAATGGAGCTCTGTGAGCAAGCAAGAACGATTCAGCGTGGAGAACTGTTGGAAGAACACGGCCATAGTACTAAATGACATCATGCAAGCTTCCGTTAATATAACCTCTATGCTCACGCTACTATAGATATCATGGCCTATATCCACAAACAAATTTCATCTGAAGCGCTGCTTGCATTTGTCCAACAGATTTCAAATGAACATGAAACAAACAAGACGTGGACTGCAAGCAAGAGCAATATACTCTACGAAAAGTTTCCCTTGCTTCCGCCACAGCCGCTGCAGATCGTCTCCCACAAGGCCTGAAGACCATTTCAATGCGTACATCCTTTCGTACCAGCGAAGAAAACTCGAGGAACAAAAACTGCACCCGAAGTACCAGTTACATTCCAAGACGCCCAGATAAAATAGCTCGATGATGCGAACTGCAGCGCTATCATTGCGAGGGAAGGTCTGGTGGTGAGTGCAGAGTTGCAGCGCAGAAGAGATGGTTGGAAGGATCAGGCGATGCAAGAGCATCATAACAAGAGTAGGAGGCCAATGTACACAGGATCAGCTGTCGCTTATCAACATACAATCGGTCTGGACCACGATGTGGTCTCATGTGGGACCGTGACAATAGCCACCATAACAATGGCTGCCACGCTCGAACAACAACTATAGCAACTGGTCTACGTGCATGAGAACTCGTCTACTGGTGAATGTCACATCTAGAGGGAATTGGCCAGTTTGGTACTGACCACTACCAATTTGGCATTGACTGTAACTAGTTCTGTATTGACCGCATGCAGTTCAGTCCCTAGCATCGTCAATTTGGCATTGAGTATTACATCTGGTACCGAGCACTACATACCAGTTCACCGCCAAACTCAACAAATCGCATTATGCACTCACATACATCGGCAGATGGAGAGGAGAAGACGCTTTCCAATAACATAATTAGTGCTAAGGACAAGACAATACGAACTTCGGAGCAAATTCGGAGCAAAATGACATTATAAAAACGTAATAGCTAACTTAGTAAATAATGTTTTCTTTGTACAGTTACAAGAAAGTAGGACAAGTCCAAAATAACTGATGTGCTAGAGTACATAAATGTTATTCTTTGTAGTTCTGTTCACTTTCCCTAAATCTATTACTCGGTCATTGGCCAATCTTTAAAAAAAACTCTACGGTAAGAAAATCGTATTATGGTAAGAACTAATGAATTTAAATTAGTATCATAGTTCAGTAATCTGGCCAGTGGCCACGATCAGGCGAATCATATTTTTTGAGTCATAGGAAAAAATTTGCGAAAATGTTAACATAGTATCACACCTCTGACTGTCGTTTTGGGTATGAAATACAACCAGCGCTAAGGCATGATGCATCATAAAGCTTCTGTAATGCTAAAAAAAGCACTGGGTAGAAGACTAGTTATTGTTGAACAAGCGGAAGAGCGTCAGGAACTGACATGTCGCTTCTTCAAGGTTAAAGTAAGCGTACTGCATTGTTTACCGTGTACGCATGTAGTGCACAGCCCATGTTTTCGCAGTGCAAAGGGAAACAACTAGTAGTTAGGAAACAGGTTCCTCATTTATTGAAGGAGATCTCGGTATTATCGTCTTATTATTAGGTATTATCAACTTCCTATTGTTAAGTCCTCTTACCCGCAGCTTCGCTACGATCCAATGAACTGAAGGACAATTCGGTATGAGGTACTTCAAGCACAAGAACCAAAATGTACGGGTACAGTAAATGCTAAAAGAAAACGAACTGCAGCAAAGAAACACTAGTAAGAGTTCTAAATCAAAAGAAGCCAATATAGATACAAGAGTATACCATCTGAAGGTCTTGACTCATGACACAGCTAAGGTAAATATATAGAATGAGTGGAGGTCTACCTGGGAGCATGACTCTCCATCAAATGATAGCCGAACTGATCTCAACAAACCTCGAAGTGTAGAAGACCCCAAGAATACATGTTTTTATAACAGAAATAGACAAAAGAAACTTACTAACCCATAGAAGTAGTGCATTTCGAAACGGCGGGGTAACATCTCAGTAAACACAAAATCCAAGTGCAGCGAAGCTAAAAAGATTTCATGGCAACTATACTGTACTGTACAAATAAATTAATCCCAGAGAAAAGCAACTAATAAGGATGAAAAGATACCATTTTGGAGGAACTCCACAAAACGTGCGACGGTGTGAAACTCTAGACGTGCATATGCGAAGTTCAGTAAAACCAGCAAGTACAACAGTTGCGTTGCATGCAAGCTAAGGGCTCGCAATTGCACCATATAAAATATGAAAGCACTATAATTGCATCCTATTCAGACATCTGAAGCGATAACCCGGTGCACATAAAGTGAGCGACAGTGTGGGGATGAACAGCACTAAATTCATACTTTATAAAAGCACGAGCCATGTGCCAAAAACGATAAAGAAATTGGCAGAAAAAGCACGGAAATATAGGATGTTCTTCGGGGTGCAATATCATCTTGCAAATGCGCATAACACACGTGACGGAGGAGCATAGGAAAACCAGTTAAAAGTGACTGGACGGTATGATGATGTGACAGTTCAGGGCTGGGATGAACAGGAAGACAATAGGATGTGGTGGGATAGAAAAAATTATTTGCATAAGAGTCGAGCGGTGCGGTCTGCACACTGACAAAGAGCAATAACGCTGGTGGAGGCGCCTGATGGTCGAATTCTATAGCAATAATGTGGTACGGCGGAAGCTCGCCACTGCACTGCATGACAGTCGGCACATCCTGTGTGCGTATGTGTGTGCGCGAGCAGAGGGGTTCGCTCACGAATGTAGTTAGAGGAATGCTCTAGTCCAGCGGTTCCCGAACTAGGCAAGGCCGCCCCCCTCTAAGAGCGATAGGAAGTTCTGAAGAGCGGTGAAGAGGTTGAATAATGAGCACTTAGCTAATGAATACCCCAAAATGTGAATGAAGAAGGTGCGATTAGCCTGCGAGTATGAGGAGGAAAGGGGCGCTAGGGAACCACCTGAAAGCCAAAGGAACTGGGAAGGAAAAATACAGGAACAAATTCCCTTGTTGATGGAAGGAAAAGACATTACCTTGACGTGTTTTGAATATCAAGTTAAAGACCTATGTCGTGTTGGATACTACTACTACTACTACTACTACTACATACCAATATTTAGTACAAGGAAGCCGTTATTCCGATCCTGAGAAATTAGATGTACGTAGTGAAAGAAAGTAATTGCCATTACCGAGAGTTTTTTTGTACATTTCATCACTTGAGCGAAAATTCACTAAAATTTCAATTGACGACAACTTAAAAGCAGCGAACCTGATGCTTTATTCCAGAGAAGATTAAGATTTCGTTAATATATTAATAATTTTTGTGTTCGCGCTCCAGCGTTGCGCAGAAAAAAAGTGTAATAAAAAAATTTGTAAATGAGTGTTCTTAGGATATATGGTAGATGATAAGATTTCTTCTAGGTCACTAATGTAAGTGATTTTATTCATGTCCATCATGTCTGGACGTGTTGCCGAGGATCTGTTCGTAGATAAGAAGATTTATCTGCATAACCATGCCCATGTCATGTCCAATAATGTGGTACGGCGGAAGCTCGCATGTTGCCATCACATGCAACCATTAAAGTAGAGCGAGTTTCTATGAGTTATCAAATGTTGACTGGCTTGCGTTCGCGATCGTAATCATGCAATATGATCGAGAATTGGACGTGTCACAGTTTAATTTTCAGGTGTTTATACCATGTAAATATGCTTTGAATCTGTGGGTATTTTCCGAAGTAGCCGAACCGTTGGACACGGGCTTAATGCATGTACTGTATACCTGTCATTACGTACAGTTCGAATGTGCAACATTCGTTTCCCACGAGGTAATTAATTAATTGTTTCCGAACAGGTGCGCCTCCTAATAATTTTGTAATCAAATAATTATCTGTTTGCTTATGGCGTACGCAAATTTAATCGTCTTGATTTCCAATACAGATGTTTTTGTTGATATCGTGTGTCTTCTTCACCCTCGCGTTCTCTGCATTCCAAAACTTATATTAGGTAGGTAGGTTGGAGGCGAGGCTCACCTTCATTTCTGGACGCTGTTGTGTTTGTCAGTTTCATGTCATTTGATTGTTGATTTATTGACCATGTCAAACAATCCACATTTAATTCTTCTAATGTCAACACTGATTAATTGTACATAAAACATGTCAATCTCAATCATTGACGTCATAACACATATATGTCCCAAAATTTATTAAATTTATTATAATTATTATATACTTCAGATAATAGATACATTTCGCGTACTAACACCAGAGCTAAATAAGACAAAAGCCTGTTTGTAAGTAATGTTCATGTTTTACATTTAACGACAATTTAAATATCTACTGTAATCTCTTGCTGGACCCGCTTGGGGCTGCGCGTTTCCTCGCTTCTCTTCCTCTCTTCACATTCTCCCCTCTCTGCCCAGGGCCCCACCCGAGCCTTCTCTCAAAGTTGGCATTGGTGGACCCTGACGATGGCAACGATTCAACGAACAACAACCATACTACAATGAAATAATAACCAATGGAATACATGGGCTATAATAAAAATATAAGCTCAAACAGCACACCACAAGATAATCATACATACGTTTTTCAGAGGAAGTATGCATGATATCCAATGACACACATAATCAGTAATGTAGACATTTTCTTAGAACAATACAATACACCTTACGGAATATTTCGATGTAGATTTTCATCGCATATTTCTTTCCCGCGGGTCGATAGACATCCGCGTTTTTCGGCTGGAGTTAATTATTATCAGTACAAATCTACCGAATTTTACCTGATTGAGAGCCAAGGTGCAAAATATGCGATTACGCGAGAACATCAATATCACAAATACTTGGCATAATTTCCTATGCTAGCAGCACAAAAATCATATGATGGAAATTCTACTGGTAAGGATAGCCACATTATCTCCGTTAGCCAATCGTGAGTGTCCATATCGCAGGCTGGTAAAAAATCAACAAATTATTACCAAAGAATATTTTCAATAATCTAAAGCATCCACGAGTTATAGAATGACCAAGGAGACCTATTTTATAAGCATGCACAGCACTTCATTTTCGCCACAGTAATGCTTCAGTCAGTAGATCTCACGCTGGCTACAAAATAAATCTAGTTCAGATAATGAGTAATGGAGCAAAAGCTTGTGTTTATTTTCACTATAATATACTTTGACATTGTTCAGTCTTCGAATGCAGTTAAAGCAGTCAGACAAAATCCCTTGATATTGAAACGAACGCTACAATCATTTTTTTTATAGCTGTACTGTATATGACGTACAAAAACACGAAGGATAGAGCGAGGGCCTATGAAGCACACTGCGTATCCAAACTAAACCCCAGAGAAAGTAAACAAAACAAAACGAACGTTCTTCATTTCCATAATTACTCCAAGCACACACCATCGCAAATAGCACGATTTACAGTGCGCATGCACCTGTCCTAACTAACCTACAAAAACAGCGAAGAGAACAAAGCGAACGTTCCCTTGCAGCACCCCATAACCTCCCAATGTACACCTATAGACGGCTCTGGCACATCCGATCACGGTCACCTGCACAGGCACACTGACACACCACCTGGCCAACCCAGCACACCTGTTATCCCAAGCGCGGCCGCTCACCACAGGCTGCCCTCTGACATTCCCTTAGAACTTTCCCCGGGGAATTATATCACAACAGCCATTAATAGAGATGGGCGACGAGAAACAATTGTCGCTAATGGCTTACATGCGACCAACGCGCAGTGACAAGGGAAGCAAATGAGAGCGATAAATAGATAGTTGCAAGCAGGGCTGTCATGATTGCGAGATAATGTAAATCGGTGTAAACAGAATGTGGTGCGTGTACTGTAAAGAGATGCTTTCATGCCACATACTGCACTTGTTGCTCTCAAGTGCACGCTTGATATACTGAAGGCTCTATGCCGGTACAGAATTGAAACCTTTGCACGTCCTCTATTGGATAAAAAACTAGGAAAGGAGTAGAAATACGTTGACATGCAGAAAACAAAAAGAGAAAGCTCTGTGGAAATTGGAACAAATACAAACATCAAAGAAAAAATAGATGATCAAGGTTATAATCACCTATGACATACCTAATAGTTAGAATAACATATTGCATTCGTTGGAACTTCTGACGCACCACAGCCTCCTTTCATCTGCCATGGGACATCTCCTTATTTGCTTTATCGATATATAATAATTAAAAGTTTTACATAATACCTTCAGCTGTATAAGCATGCATAAACAGGGCAGAAGTACCAGGTAAGTTGGAAATCAGTGGTTCCTGCATGAGGTGTTTCTGTATCCAATCTTATCTAATGTATACATCGTTACATGAACGCTCAGTTCGGCGCAATATAATCGAAGTCGATATTTATATTAATAAAATGCTTGGTATTTCAGTGGTAAAAAATAATTTTAACACACAATTGCACAGTATGTTACCTTTGATTATGCAAATACCATTTTCTTTCTTATTTTTCAAGATATGTGTCAAACAGTTAAAATGTTAATAGTAAGTTAGTGTACAGGTATGTTGTAACTATAAAAACAATTACGGTGGAGAAAAAAACGTAACCATTTCCCACCTTTTGGAAACATTTACGTATCGCACGGGGTTCTGCTGTTACTCCAGATAATGTAACATCACTCTCTAATCAACATGGGCAAAAAAGGGGCCTAACCAGGGAAGAAAAGATCAAAATGACCTCGTTATTGGCTTTTGGTAAGACAGCACTCGAAGTTCCCAAGGAATTACAGCGTGATCACCGAACAATTAAGGCTTATGTAATTGAAAGTAAGGTCAACCGGAAAACTCCGGATAGAGCCTCTACGAGGAAATTGACTGCTCTACATATGCAACTTTTGAAGGTTTCTAAGGCTAGAAAACAACTTTTTACAAGTAAGGCGATATCTGAAGACGCTGGAGCCCCAATACTAAGCAGAAAGACAAGATGTGAGGTTCTGCAGAAGCTAGGGTAATTGAAGAAGGCAATTAAACAACCACTTCTAACAAACACTCATGAAGAGTGGTCATAGGGTCAACACTCATAGGGCCAAATGGGCTGAAGAGAACATGAAAACTGATTTCTCCAATGTCATATTTACTGACGAATGCAGAGCCCCTCTCGATGGTCCAGATGGATGGGGGGTCTGGATGGGTCCTCCATGACCGACCTTAACAGACACGGCTTGAGCGTCAACAAGGTGGTGGAGG
>LQNS02276620.1:2590542-2697196 GCA_001587735.2 Parhyale hawaiensis
ATCAAAGGTAACATACTGTAGTATTTATCTGTGGAACAATTCTTTGCCACTGCAATACAGCTCATTTTGTGAGTTAGAGATTTACTTAGATTCTTGCATCATAATCATAATGGATAAATACAGCGTACGGCACATTGACAGGGCAAGCATGGAAGCTGACAGAAAGGTACCTACGTATGGTGAAATATTTCGAATTGAATAAGTTTCAATGAAAGCAAGCAGGCATTGGAGCCTCTAGCTGGAACACTGTCTCTTGCTATCCGAAGTCACAAATATCGGTGGAAAACATCTGGCAACATCGGTCCATTTTCCCAGTCCTTCCCCCTAGTATAAAAATTAAGTAATGCACAGTTTTTCCTAACACATAACCATATTCAAACCAGGGTGTATTATTTAGCTACCAGCGTTTATTGGTCTATTGTATTCTTAATTGGCATCGAGGGGGCATCGCCTGCAACAGATAAGATTTAATCGTTGGAATCAGGCAAGCACTGATATAATCCCGGTCGCACGGAACTGAGGACTACACAGTAGAAGCCTGCGCGAAGCATGAACGGATATGAAGCAAGCATATGGACAAGAATAGTTTTTGACTGGATGAACCCACAAAAATTTACCCAACGATTTCATCAAGCTTACAATTAAGTGGCCGGGAGGAAGGGAAAACAATTCATCAGCGATATTTTTAGCAAATAAAAAGAAAGAGCGTCAACGGTCATCCGCAGGAAACACTTCCTTGGCACATGCGAACTTCCGGACCCTGCGGTGCTTTTCTGCATCCGGCGGCGTACCTGACGGACCTCCAAAGTATGGCTGCCCCCCCCCCTCCTCTAGCACTAACGGCTCGCCGGTACATCGCTAATAAAAAATAAATAAACTAAGTAAGCACGTGCAGTGCACCGCCTAGAACTAACCTTTTACCGTCCGCACTGCCAAGTCATTGCCGTAGGATGACCGCTACATGGTAAAGAACTGCACAGTGCACATGGACTTCCTCCATGGGCCTGGGGCTGGTTGGGAAAGGGGGGGGGGCTGGCACCTGCGATACCTGAGCTTCCTTCATTCGACATCAAAGGTAAGACAATCAATTGAAATTGGCTGCAGTGGAGCACTCTCTGTGGCCCTGACGCCATATATCTGCAGCACGGGCCAGTGCGTGTGGAAGTTAAAACCTTGAGTTGGGGTGAACAGTCAATCAAGTTGACAACCTTTAGCTTTTAACGGTGAAAGAGACGAGACTAGACCACACCACTCTATGTTGCACCCTAATTTTACTTCAACTTTTATACAACCGACATGAATTTCTGCAGTATTCGTGGCCTATGTCTGTACAAATTTCGAAAAAAATAATACAAAATCCAGTAATTTCAGGAAATTGTGAGCTAGATCTTGAACTCTCATGATAAATAATCACAGTGTGACGTCCGTGATACGACACAACGTCTTTGGTTAAGGATAAGCTGTTACTGATTTAATAGAACAGT
The DNA here is from genome assembly GCA_001587735.2 of Parhyale hawaiensis. Taxonomy (NCBI): domain Eukaryota; kingdom Metazoa; phylum Arthropoda; class Malacostraca; order Amphipoda; family Hyalidae; genus Parhyale; species Parhyale hawaiensis. The sequence goes on from LQNS02276620.1 coordinate 2,592,027, forward strand.
TTCAGCCTATCCGACACAATGCGGCGTTACTAGAGTCGAAAAGCGAAGAAACATGTAGAATGCCAAATAACACGAGTGGTGCCGCAGAAAATAGTACATGAGAATAGCAAGTCAATCAAAAGAGAAGAGGCAGAAGATGGTACATACTACACAGTGTTGTCAAAGTTGGGAAAAGAAATAAAGCCCCACATAATATAGATATAATCTGTAGACTTAAACGGAAGGGGGGAGGGTGAGGCCGAATACATTAACCTTTACCGAACGTTAGTAGCGAAAAATGCACAACCAAAGTTTTAAGACAAAGAGCCGAAGTCTGCCTTAAAAATAGTTTTCTTCAATAAAGGTTTTCTTTATAGAAAATGATCAATTCGAGCGGTAACCTATTAAATTTTGATACAGCGTACAATCTATGCAATCTGTCGATCAGGCCAAGGACCCAGGGTACAATAACTTTAACAGAAACACAATAATTATCGTGATTTATGAAAAATTAACATCCAGCATCATGCTGTGACGTATAGGGAGACGAGCACCAAAGCAGTCTATCGCTGATAATTTAGCAGTGGTTGTGAAAATAATCTGTAATCCTGGAAAGAACAGCTTTAGCTTACTAAGGAGTACCAAGCCTTAAGATGGGGTGACCGTCAATCTTTAAATCGCGTCATTTACTGACCCTTCATAATACTCAGTTCCGTATGTTATTGTAAAAAAAAACATCGTGGTAAAAATAAGTCATTTAGAATGGCAATGCGTCCACACTGGCCAGCTGTCCGTTAAAAAAAAACAAGATCCGGGCCTAGTAAGTGACACATCAAGTTTTCAATTGAAATTCGCAGAGACGTGAGTTAGCTATATGCTTGTATGACGCTCAAACACGTGGGTTGAAGTCGAGCGGTCGTGACGTTGAATGCAAACGGATGCACAGTTTTGCGGCTTCAACAGCGTATGTTTCAACATTCGGCGGCACTGTACACACATTTAATGTATGACATGACACCTTTATATTATATTCAAATTCATATTTTGTGCGTATACAATATATTTACGTATTCATATATAGGCCCTTGACAAAAGCTAAAGACTTCCTTACCACTACAAGCGTGTTGGAATAAAGGAAAAGAAAGGATCACGTAGCATGTCCAATAACACTGAGTACCCAAATACGGAGGATCACCGCACATGGGGAACGGCAATTCGGGAAAGATGAGGAAGTAAAGAACAAAATACACCAAATTAGCTACAGCCGGAACACAAATACCGAAAATAGAGGTCAATGTTTGTAATAAGTGCAAGTATACAGGGTATTGCAAAATTCTTGCTTCAAACTTCCGCTTCCAGCAGAAAATATCAATATAAACACTTTTTCATCAATAAAAAAATTCGATATATGCTTATTTTTTTAAATATTGGGCTTAGAAAATTTATAGGAATTCAAGATCATACTGCAGTGTGGCGTGTATTGAACCGGAATAGTTATCATCCGTACCACTTCCAGAGTTCAGGGTCTACTTCCCACAGATTATGCTCCTCGTGAACGATTCGTGCAGTGATTTTTGAATCAGGAGTTAAAAGATACCTAACCTGCAGAACATGTGTTGTTCACGGATGAAGCTACCTTCACCCGTGATGGACATTTTATTGTTAATAATTTTCATGTATGGCAGCAGAACAACCCTCATGTCACCCATCAACATCGCCACCAGCATCGCTATACTGTCAATGTTTGGGCAGGTAATAATGTCAGGTACTGTTTGCAATAAAATCATTGGCCCATACATTTTGTCAGAGCGTTTCACTGGGAATGTTTACAGTCTTTCTTGAAGAAGTCCTTTCGGATTTATTGGTCGATGAGCCATTGGGTATTCGTCGAAGACTTTGGTTTCAACACGATAGAGCTGCGTCCTGACCACCAAACTCACCTGATCTGTCTCCGCTAGATTTTTCTTGTGCGGGCATATGAAAAGTTTATTTATGACAGACCTGTCGAGTCGGAAGTAAACCTTGTCTCCCGAATTGCAAATGCTGCTGGAGATATCGCTGAGATCCCTGGAATCTTTGGCAACGTACGCAACTCCCTTCGACGAAGATGTCGTGCTTGTTTCGATGTTCATGGTACACATTTTGAACAATTACTGTAATGAGATTCTTGCTAATAAAAAATATCTTTTGTTATTGAGTATTAGAGCTACCCTCGTGTGTATTAATGAGTAGAGTGCATGTATGAACCTAATAATCAGCGTTCATTATTTTCATGTTTACATATCTCACAAAATTACCGTTTTTCGATTTTTTTTATTGATGAAAAAGGGTTTATATAGATATTTTCTACTAGTAGCCGAAGTATGTACCAAGAATTTTGCAACACCCTATCAGAACCTTTAGCTTTGACAGGATAACGAGATAATTGTGTTAGGATAATTGGTCAAACAACGAATATTTTAAGTTTATTGTCAATAATGCTACAGATTTAATCGCGTGCTTGGAGAATTCTAGAACGAAACTTGCCACCGAAACTTTTTATCATTATTAATCCGATTCGATATTTCTTTTAACCCGCTAAGCGCCATGGACGACAAACGTTGATGACGTGGGTTGAAGCCCTATACATTGATGGCGTGCATGGGTTGAAGCCCCGCAGTTATATGCAACTCTATTCCTCTATTCGTTCAAACAAAGTGTTCCCAAGAACGCCTTTCACGGATGTTGATGGATGGTTATTTTTCCTTGCTACGATGGTCCACATCGAATTTAATTACAATAATATTTCGTCTTAAATACATTACACTGACCGTGTGAATGTTTGACAATCACCTACCAGTGATCCAATTTTCTAAGACGAATCTTTAGTAAGATATTCTGTGTTATCTTATTGCTGGTAGCAGAGATTCCTGCCGTATTCAGTTGAAGATGTACAGGTATGCAATATGGGGCCTAAACACATTTCCCATAACTTAAATAGACATTTGATCCAGTTCAACAAGCTATGCACACAAAAAATAAACTTTTACAGCGTGTAAGTCTTCACCACTAAACAGGATCACTGTCAAACAGTGCTACTCTTAAAATAATTACGTCATAACTACTTCGTGGCTGAGGTAAGCACCACTACCCTACCAACAGCACTATTGCATACGCCCTCAAAACTGTGCAGGATTGCCGAAAGGGTTACTACGGACGGGAAATGGCTACGAACGAACTGACCAGTGCCGGGGAGACACATCCTGCACGCAGGCCGGACCGCAAGTGAAGCGTGAATGTGGAGTATAAAATTCCGCCAAGTTTCTCAAGGAATCTGAAGGTGAAATCGAAAAAAATCCGAAGTAGAGAGCGTGCACTCCATTAGTGGGACGTTCTCATATGGAAACGTCCTGAGGTGAAAGCCACACCATGTGCTTTTTTATATTACTACATAGAAGTAACATATATTTAGAACCTATCTGCAAATCTATAGTCCGGAAACGTGACGGCAGGACATAACAAAAATCATGATCGTTTTTATCCTTGAAGACCACACACACAAAAGCTCAAGTCATTAAGCTAAACCTTGAGAATTTATTCAGTGTATTAGAGAGCAGAGGACGGAAAGAGTGGCCTCTAAAGAGGATGACACAAAAAAAAAGCTCCAGAAAATACTTTTACTTAGCACGTATACAAAAGAAGGGAAGGTTCGAGCAGATCGGTCGGTGTAGAGGACAACGCGCAAAATACGACCAATACATGAAAACTCAAATATTTACACTTCATCAAGTAACTAAAACAAGGGACGGAACAGAGCTGCGACGTGCAGAAAAGCTCAAAGTATGAAACATTCAAATATTTGCAATTTCTTCGTTTCAAACAGAGTAGGGACGCGGCGTGTAGAAAAATTTGATATATGAGAACTCGAACATTTGCAATTTCATCAAATATATGACACAAGGAGCAGGCAATGGCGGCGGAGACGGTACGTGCAGAAAAGCTGAAGACAACAAGACGCAAACATTTGCAATTTAGTGGCAGCAAGCGATCACGTAAATCCTGTGAACGGAAATGAACAATTGGAGCAGAGCAAGAGAGGGGAGCTGGCTGCCAGGAACCGTGAAGGACTGCCATATACTACAGGAAATTAGACCGACCATACATGGTAATGGATGAGGTCTTCATGGGAACACGGGGCTGCCGAGACAGTACAGAAACAGCACTTATGACTGCCACGAGAAATAGCGGCAGACCTAATTATCTTTGCGCCAATTCCTATTATTGTTTGCTGCCGTAAGAATTATTTCTGGGTTAATTCATACTACTCCTGCTGGCATTCGTCGTAAGCGATTCGTTATTTCTGGAATAACTCATGCCACTGTTTTCTGTTGTCCCAAGCGGTTTATTTCTGGACCAATACACGCTACCACTTACTGTTGTCGTAAGAGATAACTTATTTCTAAACCAATTCATGGCACCGCTTGCTGTTATATGCCTTGCGTACTTCTACTTCCGCTCCATTACTTCCATAGCAAATAAATTGCAGCATGCCTGGCAACTATCAATGGAAGAAACGTAACGCTCGCAATACAAGGCAATTAACCTAAGGTGCACCGGAGCACAGAAACGGGAATCGACCCTGCACAACGCTAACGGCACACCAAAGCCAAACGCATAAATAGAGCATATGTATGTGAACTGGCAAACGCAGAAGTTCAGAAAAACACTGTAAACGAAAATAGGAACAGAAAAACATTAATGACAATACATAACGCATATAGACAAACTCGAGATATCTCACGGTCGATACTAAACTAAATAGATTTTCTTCGAGATGTTTCGTCTTAGGGTACTCATTATCGTGGAGATTGCTGCTATGGTTAACTTGTTACAATTTTTTTTGAAGTGCGGCGATTCTGAACAATACTTCTTAAATATTACTTCATCACAAAAATGGATCTACGTTTGATATAAACTGTATGAAAAATATTTTGGTAAGGGCAACAACAGAACAAGTCTATATACTACGAACTATTCCGACATTTGATAAAGGCGTAAAGAAAACGTGCAGAAAAAGGTAGTGACTGTCGGCAGTCAGGCCGCTCTCGCTCCGTAGGCATTCGTTCTGTTCTACTTAATTCCTTTGACCAAGAAAATGTGTAGGCCGCTCATCGGAGCCTGAGACCAAAAGAGAGAGTGAAACACAAGCAGTGTAGGGAAAGCGACGTTCCAGAGGATGAATGGAAATTTAAAATGAAAAAGTGAGTTCCTACATTTTTGCAGAATGTACGTGTAATCAATTACGTATTTTGTATACAGTTAACATCCTTACACCAGGAGGCATCTCATATACTGTACGCGTATACATAGGAATATCTTTCTTATACGGACAAGCATACGTATTACGTATGCATATCTTACCCTAGGATGTATTTATATTATACAGCTACGGTACTTAATATAGATCGATGGGAACTTATATGCCTTGCATGTTTTAATTATATATATATATATATATATGCTATATATTGGAGGAAATTATCTGAATACAAATATGTAAATTTATTTACCCCATTATAGACCAGTTATCCTATTCTGTTCTACAATAATTGTCCGTTATCCATAAGGACATATTTGTTCTTGATGAGTTGACAACGGTTTGTTCCTGTATAATAAAACGAAAGCTTGGGTAATAATAATTTCTGATCATAACACAATGTCTGTTACAACGCCAGCAATAATGATGGTCAACATGTCCAACTATCTAATAAATACTAGAGGAAACCAAAAAAAATCAGACTTGGAGGAAGTCTCTCTTTTTGAGTTATGCGTTCACGCGGGATCATGCTCGTGTATTGCCCTGCCAACTGTAAGGATTATGAGACAAACAGGTTAACCCAGTGGGCGGAGCCAAGCTGTAGTACATAATGGGAAATGGGCTCGTGACGTCATAAAAACCTAGTATGTTTATAAGTAGCTATTTTGCGGTGTTTCTTCATCATTTCATTTGGACCTCCAGAGTGTCCTAAATAGCTGCACAAAAATGTGTACCGAGGTATCTACAAACCTTTTTTTTTAGCTCTCTGAAGGATAAAATTTTATTATTATTTAGGTCGTTTTTTTTTCGTAACAGACACGCACCCGGTCGGAGAGTTTCGGTAAAATGTTTGCCTAAGCTCTGCTGTCGCGCACGCGTCGTTAACATCCGCTTCTCCTAATCGTAAACACAATAGCATCATTGGCAAAATAATGGATTTAACATTCGCTAGTTTCAACAACATCATTCCGTGAGACACTTTAGGTATGTGGAATACGGTTAGGTCATTTTTTTGCAAGTTAGTTAACGTGAGTCGGAAGCCACCCTACTGTTCTATTGCTGTAACGCGTGCAGCGTATAGCAGCAGATGTTTTTTTTTTTCTAATTTTACCGAGCAGTTGTATGGCTTCTGCGTATTATATATAGACTTTTGCTTTAATATTACTTCGCCGAAGAAAGGAAAGTGAATTTATTTTATTTTTTGTCCTGTCATGTTTCTCTGACAAATCTCGTCAAAAAGTTCTTCTATCTCAGCGTTCAATCGCTCGAATTGGAGCCAATTTGTTTTGCAGCTGTTTGAAATTATAGAGGATAGCAGATCTCTGGTAGAAGACGAAAATGAATCGAAAATATTGCGGTATTCACTCATATAAATCCACCTTTAGAATGCCAAACTTGGCTCTAAAAGTGCTGCTGATACATGCGGGCATTTGCCGGTTGAATTCATTTGGTCTTTTACAAGCCTTTTAACGTTTTTTCAAAGTTTTATCCTTCAGAGAGCTAAAATAGTTTGTAGATGCTTTGATACATATTTTTGCGCAGCTATAATGATTTTAAGTCATGTAGGACACTCTGGAAGCCCAAATTAAATCATGAAACAACAATGCAAAATAGCTACTTATAATCGTACTAGATTTTTATAACGTCATCGCTTCGTACGTCCGCCGCGCGCAAGAGCCGCCCGATAATTTGGCCCAAGTGCAATAATGTTCTCTACACAGTGAACCTACTGCTTTAGCCTGAGCTTGAATCACTGAAACATGTAAATTATTAAAGCAATCATTTAATCTTGGGGCGAGGCGTTGGTATCAAAGACACAGGAGTTTCACAAATTAAAACTTTAATATTAAAGTGCGCTACCAGTGCAGTGAGTAGCGCTACGTAGGAATGAGGTGAAAAAGTGTGCCAGATTTATATTCACATTTAAATTCGAGGGAGATGAATCGTTGTAAATTGACATTATGCAAAAACTGAGAACAGCATGTTAGTGCCATCATTTGCAAAGACATGAACAGTAGTGGCTAGAGGCTTGCTGTTATATTATGGGGCGCTCAGTACTATTGGTTCAGAAATTTCGCCTTGAGCAAAAATATCTCAAAGTTTTGGCTTGTCTTGCCCTCGTAGAACAATAACATTAAGTTGAAAGGCCGAGCTTAACAGTGTAACTAGTTAATTTTCTGTTTCCATTTGTCGCTTCGTTCGTTACTTTCTGAAGGATTAACCGATGATAAACATAGAAAATAACATACGCAACTGTATTTCGATGCCATATTCACATTCAGAAGCCTGTGTTCAAATAACCTTCAGTTTTGTCACAACTTCCTGTCAAAACAGCCAGAGCCGAGCCTCAATGGAGCTTTCCCTACGCGTACCTCCGTGTATACGAGTCTACCAGTGGCCCGTGCACTTCCTATATATGTACGTATAGCACCTCTTCCTTCCCAGACCCAGCGCTCAAAAGACAACGTAAAGACGTCGCCTGGAGACAGTGACCACTGGACAGATACCTACGCCACTTCCTTGTTTGGTCCGCCGCGTGCTGGAAACGAAACCGACGCAGAGCTCGTGTGGCTACAGAGATAAAGAGACGGAAGGAAGTTGCATACGGTACGTACGTATGGCAACTGACGTCCAGCAGGGTCACTGGTACTTGTAAATGTACGCGACTAGGTACTTAAATACACACCAAATGAAAGTAAAAGCAATAAATGCAAGGTGGAAGTNGACGGAAGGAAGTTGCATACGGTACGTACGTATGGCAACTGACGTCCAGCAGGGTCACTGGTACTTGTAAATGTACGCGACTAGGTACTTAAATACACACCAAATGAAAGTAAAAGCAATAAATGCAAGGTGGAAGTGAAGAAAGCTGAAGAAAATGGAAGGTGCATCAATAAAGATAAACGCTAGTGTAGGTAGCCTACAAGGAATGACAGGAATAGGCAGAACTTGTGAGTTATTATTTGAACCCAATGGATAAAATTAACAATTAACAGTAGTGCATAGTGCAGAACAAGACACGTTGATGACACAACCAAGAATCGGTATCTGAACACAATATTAAGCAATTGAAAGAACAGATGATGTGAATAGAAGTTGTATGTTGATAGAGGTAGAGCGACGGAGAGAAGTTTCATTCACGAATCCAATTTCCAGCAAAGTTAAGAGACTCAACAAAACAACCAAGCCGCATCGAACAAAAATGAAGATATTAACTAGACTCATAAATTTACCAATATAAAGCAAGTTAAACTATTAGAACTGCTAGAAAACTTTCAGCAATCCAGTCCTACAACTGTCAATGCAAAAAAAAAAAAAAAAAATTAATGCAAGTAAATATGCTGAACAACATTCAGGAAAGTAACAGGCTTCCGTTCTCAGCTTTAAAACCTTGTATCGCTCGCACGTTCGATGCCCAGCCAGGCACGCGAGCTCTTTGCAGATCTTGGTGTGCTGACTCGGCAGTTGTGTGTTCATGCACGGCGCCGTGGCGGAACTGCCTTCCTCAGAGATGANATTTGTTCCTTCCGTCAAATTGGCGCCATAGTTCTTGGTGACCCGAGGTCGACTGCAACTACACGTGTTCATCTGGGGCCAGAGGGCCTATACCTGCAGCACAAACCAGTACATGTGGGTTTTCCCAGGTGGGGGTGTGGTCTCAGTTGACTTTACTTTTACCTTTATATTTTAGAAAATAAAACAGCATATAGCAGTAACCGTCACATGCACGAAATTCAATTGCTTAATTATTCACTTCACCAAGAATACATTAGGAGACGTGACAAGAATGAGCTGCTTCTCTGGCCCTTGTAAGGGACGGTATGTCACGTTTATGTTTATGAATATATCATCATAGATACGGTAGCAGGAACAGACGCCGGTATTCTGATGAAAGTATAGTGAAGCTTTAGCAGCTGTGACTTTGTCGAAAGGACAATTTCTACCTCTTTATTTATTACTTTACTGATTTACTCTCACAGGATGAATAATAGAGGGGCCAGAAGAGGAAAACAATAGAACACTGCATGTCAGAACATCTACAGTTCAAGGACAATGTTTGTAGAATCATGCGAATGATCTCAGCCCCAGCTATGGATAGCAACATGTTGATCGCATTTCGGAAAAGACAAATGCTTCTCACAAACGAGATCGACCCACGCCCTGACCTACATGCAGAGACACGCAAAGGTGCTGTGTATCACCTTACAGATATGTATCAAAACCCCATTGGAAAATGATAGGCGTGTATCCGATAACTATTGGGGCGGTATCGGATAAAAGCGGATAAATTTCCCACATAGGGGCACCTTTTTTTCTAATATTATTTCAGTTTTTATAATACAAGAGTGCTTACGGAGCTGACAAACGCAAGTTATAAGAGGCAAGTGCGAAAGTGTCGTCTATCATTTAAAATGTGATAAAACATAAGCGTGCTTTTGTGATGTTTTATTTAACTTGTTATAAAACGACGCTGCTTACTGACTTCAGAAATAGACGTAAATGACAATAGAGAAGTGATATTATTTTGAGTTTAATTCACTCGGATCATTCTTAACAACTTACAGAAAGGCCGAAAGCAAGTGCTGCCCATTCAATTAGCGTAAAAAAAACAACGCTTCTTATAAGTTGAGTGGGGCGATGGAATTAAGAAGCGCGTGTAAATGATGAATTAAATGATCAATCGAGAAAACTACAATTAATTGTTGGCATCAAAAGCATCTGAGATTCGCCTGAGATGAAAACAAGATGAGTAAAAGAGTGCAGCACGCATCAATTTAGTTCGCTTACGATGTACCAATACTCCCACAGAGTATACGAAAGTGATGAGTTCGAAAGACATTGCACCTACGTAATATACAAATACTAATGGTATATGATGCACCAAGAGTATAATAATGCGATGAGCTCAAAAAGGAATACTATGCATCAAGCTAGACGGCCTATGTTGTAGAATACATTATATATAGGAACTATGTTTTCTTCCTTTACGAAGCTAATCTAACATTTGGAAGAAAATAATATTGATTAGTATATAGACCAGGGGTTCCCAACCAGAGCTGCTCGTACCTCCTAGGGGTGCGAAATGACCTTTTAGAGAGTGCGATATATCGTATATTTAAGTAATTTCAAAATTAACTGAAGTTTCATGTGCAAAATTTGTAAAAAATCATATGAGTTATTAATTTTACAAGGAGTGCGAGAACGTATGAAAAGTTTCCTAAGGAAGTAGTGTATATAGCCGTGAGATTTGAGAAAAGACAGACAAAAGAAACGTACATTGATCAAGATTATATAAAAAGGAAGACATTGGCGCTAAAACGAAAGTAATGGAGCCATAATTATGTAAATGGCAGCCGATACAAGCATTGCCTAGGACCATCGTTCCCAAGTTCTCAAACCGACAGTGGTGTGAAATGACCTTGGATGGGGTTTGAAATCTTGGATAAAACTAGGTTGGATACATAAGTTAATTCACAAATTTGGTGTAAATTTCGTTCTCTGTTGTCATCAGATCGGTTATTTTTTGTAGTGGGTGCGACAACAAATGAAAAGTAGTCCAGGGGCCAGGCACAGAATAGGTTGGGAACCACTGGTACAGACGAGGACGTAACTCTACTAACATTTAGCATAGCCACAAGCATAGTTCACTCGTTTCCCCGCCACTAAAGACTGTTTGATCACCGCACTACACACAACGTTATTGCTTCAAAAAGTGACCCTTGAGGATGAAGACAAAACATTAAAAACATTTTCGCCCTATCAATAGTAGAGTGCGCTACCTTGCTTCAAAGGCTGTTTTTCGTAGGTATACAGTATAACAAAAAACTCTTGTAGCAAAGTAAAACACTTGATTATAAAATAGGTCAAGAAATACGATACCAAAAGAAAAGTAAACCAAACATATTAAAGCAACCGTGTTACGGAATTTGGCAGGGAGCCAAGCGAGTCCACGCAAGGGGCAGGAAGATTGAGCAAGGCCCAGGCAGCAGCGAGCGATGTGCCCGCCGTGCGTCAGCTTGGCCAAGCTGAAGATAGTGGATCACTTCTGATAGATGTGCGGGAGGTCAGTGACCTTCTGAGCTGACGATGCCGTGAGAAATGGCGACGAGCTACAGAATATGGAAAACCAACAGTGAGGAATGATGCATGGTACGCTCTGGCGGGTGATAACAGTGGGTACGAATCTATTTTCCCAGTTACAGCTGTGGCAGAATTTGCGGCGTTCTTGGCGAGCGCTTCAGAAACAATATACATACGTACCTAGGCACACGGAACCCACAACTGCTACGAATTTTTACCATCCGCGTCTCGCAACAACAGCATCATCGTTAACGGAGCCTTTGCGGCAGGGGTTGCACAGTCGAGGTTGGTAGGAGATGGACAGTTTTGGAGTCCAAGGAGTCGGAGTCAGCATCTGGCGGTACCCAAAAGGGGGAATCGGAATTTAATCATCGAACTCTTCAACCCTGTTACTGGTGTCAATTTTATTCGTTAGCGAAGTTTACGAAGAACGAACTTCTCGGACGAATGCGCATAGTTCGTTATCTTAAGCAGCGGGCAGGAGTGTTGAAATTGTATTTGCGGCAGCATTATTGAATTTGAAACACTATATCTCGAGATCCAGAAGAAAGCCAATTTCATTAAAGAACAAATCAAGATGATTCGAAAAAGAAATTTGAGAAACTACACGTAGTAAAAAAAACGGCAATGCATATATGGCGATAAGAATGACGAAAGACACAATGAAAGGGATGGGATGAATGGTCATAACAGAGATTGACTTTTCTATTTATATTACATAAAGCGAGGAGTGACGGCTGTTGGTGGACACTGCACAGGGCTGCTTGAGATAGCACGTGATCAGCAGTGCAGGATGATCATAACCTTACTACCTACGAAGCAGCCAACTAAAAAATAACGCTCTACAACCTTCAGTACAGAACAAATTGTGTGAACATATATGTATATGAGCACTGCGTCGATGAATAGTACCTATATAAATCTATAAAGCGTGCCTACGTCATTGTGACGAGCGGATATTCGTCAGTAAGTACAAATAATCATTACAAAGGAGTAAAACGAAAACCAAGTTTTGGGACGCTCGCATCAGACTAATTTCGATTTCAGGGAACTATGCAGAAGAACAGCAATGCGACACGCATGAGTCAGCTACTCTCACTTTCGGAGGCGCCCGCGGTCGGTGTAGTGAGAGGAGGGCCAGCGACGTCATGCTCAGCTGAGGGCGGTGTTGTCGCCAGGCAGGGATGACAGAAACACGAGTGTGTTACACAAGTATTGCCGGATATCCAAAAGTATCGTTAGGATATAATTACTATACTCCTTGATATAACATTTGGCCGTCCAGAAGCGGTTTAAGAATCTTACCTCAGTGGGCAGCCAAGAATATTGTTAGGGCTGCGGCATTACCATGCGAGTAATGTTCGAAAGTATTAGTGGTGGTGTTTCAAACGGTTATGGACGCGGTGCACAGCGGTTATTCTCTATTGCTGCACGGCTTCTTGGGCGTGCAGAATGGCAGGTGCACGCTTTTTCTACCGTTGTTGATTTTCCAAAAACGGGCATCTGTCGTAAAAGAAGAGACTCTCCCATACGTAGCACTCTCAACATTAACAACGAAACAGGAGAAGTAATTTGCCACAGCACTTCAATTTTTCGCATTTTTTACTAGCACGCAAAAATTATCAATCACCAGTGCCTCTATTCTTAAGTCGACAAGAAATTACCATAGGTCAGATCAAAGAGAATTTTTTTTGTGTGTGTAGGTATGTTTGTGTTGCGTACTTCGTAACAATTGAAAAGAAACGATTATTAATATTTATCATTATTCAAACTGGCACAGCTTTTTTCACTGGGTTTGTGTTCATGGGACAAAATTTTGAAGTTTCTGTTCAGGAGTCAACACAGCAGTATTACATTTATATTACATAACTAGAGAGCACTCAGAGAGCGCTTACCTCCGCCAAGCAAGGCAACAGTAACGAAAAATTCAAATTGGTCCTGAAACCATGATTTTCATTGTATCAGCACCAAAATGTAATCATTTGTGCCTTTTCATAGTATTAACAATTCCTGTAATTTTCTTGAAGATCTGTTTATAACTTTTTGAATTAGGGTGTTAAAAAAACTAAAACATTATGACGAACATAAGTCAAACACAAAACGGACCAACCGATCATCACTAAAATTTAATCACTTATGTCTTTTAACTTCACTAACAACTCCTCTAAATTTCATACAGATCCAACCATAAATGTTTTAGTTATTGTGCTAACAAGCATAAAATCAAACATGGCGACAAGCAGACGAACGAAAAGATCATCCCTAAAATTTGGTCATTTATTCTTCGTAATATACCTAACAACTGATGAAATTTCATGAAAATCCGTCCATAACTTTTTGAGTAGAGCTTTAAGAAAAAATAGGCAGACAAACAAACAGATGAATGGCTTTTCATCAAAAGTTAACCATCTGTAACTATTATAATGCCTAACGATCCCTGAAAATTTCGTAAAGATTTGTCCACAACTTTTTGAGTACCCTTGGTGACAGACAAACAGAATAACAGAAAAACACGACAAAAAACATTTCCTCCTTGGCGAAGGTAATTACGTCACTTTTGACGTTTTTATTGAAAAATGAGCACTTGTGGCACAAAGACTATCTACCAAATAAAATTTATTTTTGGCAAACGCGCCTAATAGTGCAGAGCTCTAAATAAAATCGACAACACATTAGGGCTACGGCCACGTTGTCCCCGTGCACAGAAATAACGGCAACCAACTATGATAGGATTTGGGAAAGGAGTTACTGGTAGAAAAAAAGACATTTAGATTAGATAGTAGGCCGTAGACGAACCAAGAGACCCGTGCCTAAAGAGACGCCGGAACTTCGGAACTTACGCCCGGCCCTCATGAGGTATTGCCATTAAGTTAGTAGATATATAGGACTGGAGGAAAGAGAAAAAAATGGGAAGAATCCCAGCCAAAGAGACGATCATGAATGCACGCAAGCAAGAGCATGAGCCGCTGATACGCGGAGCTTAGAGATGTCAAGCTGTGTAGTTGAAGCGGGAAAAAGAAAAGACGGATTAAGGTTGCCTAGGAAGCTTTGGTCGTTAAGAGTTTGCGACTCCTGGAGGAGTTCTAAGCTGTGGAGGATGTCTCTCCCAATGCTTGTCAAGACGATTTTCAAACGCGTTGACTGACTCCGCACTAACAACGTCGGAAGGGCGTCTATTCCAAATGCTGACTATGAAGTACGGAAAGAACTGCTTACTTAAGGTCGTTATTCGAGCTTCATGCTTGAGTTTTCGACCGTTGTTTCGCAAGCGATCATTGAGCTTTCTTATAAAAGAGTCCCGTTGTAGGTGCGTCTTTGAAGCCATTCAAATACTTGAATGTTTCTAATAGCTGTCCCCTGAGTCGTCTTAGCTCGAGAGATATCAGACCGATTTCTTTTAGGCGACACAAACCTTCGATATCAGTCATATCTACTGCTACCAGTAAGAAACTACAGCTCTCAAGACCAGCCAGTCATGCCATGTCGGACAAGAAGTTTAAATAGCAGGGAATATCCAGTATGATGGAGTACATGTCACAGATATTATCCAAAATCCGTTAGCCAGTCACGCTGGAAGACAAGCACTTAAGACCGACAAGCAATCATCTATCAGCCAGGCATGATTGCAAGACAGACCTCCCGTCAATATGAAGAAAAAGCACACGTGGTGAGCAATAACCGTGACGTGAGAACTCAGCAAATACTGTGCACGCTGCTCGTGTTGTCTTCCCCACCCCCTCGAGTTCCTACAGCTCTTTTTAATTTCTTACCATCTTATTTCATCCGAAATACGTAAGTTTTTACGAGCACGTGGAGGATAGTGTGTCCATCGCTACCGAAAGGGACTATTCAATCACGTTTCCCATGGTCGTGCTATCTCCGCAGAGAGGGATGTTTGATGTAAGCAGTAATGAGTTAAGTCGAATTGAGAAAAAAAAATAATACTAGATGTCTCTTACTCTGTCAGGTAACATCAGTAACCTACAACGAATACCAGAAACTTGGAAATTCGGAACTTTGAAGGTGGTCTCTTAGTTGAAAAGTATACGATACCTACAGCGTTACATTTAAAATCACGCCATGACGTAAGAGATGCGTCCAACTTAAACAATAATGGGACACTTTTATTGAGAATCAAATTGTGATAAAGGTCGATCACTGTCAAATTTTAACAAACGCAACATATGAGACGATCAAACTCACGGCATGCAACAGATGAGAATGAGATAATATAACGTTAAACGACTGAAAGAGTGAAAAAAATTATCAACCAACTATATACAGTGATTTTAGCTTGTTCAACCATTTTCCAGTACAAAAGGTATATCTAAATATAATTATCTATTTTTATTTAACATACGCAACACGTTTCGCTCTCTGAAAGCTCTGATGGCAACGCCGAAAGCCAGTCCAAAATTTTTGGCGATTCATACTTTCTATCTAAGAGCACAAGTCACATTTAATAACTAGTAAACAACATTATTATCTAGGAGAGAAGAAGTCTCGCAGAAAAACAATCTTTGGGTACACAGCCATAAGATTTTAGAAAACTCTTCGGCGAATATCGCTGACAATTCATACATAACATAAAAAATTTTTGCTAAAAAGCTGACTTTAGGGCTTAATACACAAGCAAATAATTAAAAAAACGGTAGGACGAATATCGCCAACGACTCGGCTTCTGTCACGCTGCACGATTATCTGCTCGGTCCGACGACCGCGCTGACCAGGTGATAGTTCTCAGGTGTTCTAAATAATCTCAAGTGAAGGGGAATTTGCCAATGTTCTTTGTAAGATCTTGGTGCAAGCATCTTGCCAAACTCAGGCGGCCTCGAGAGCCGGAGTTTTATTCGTTATTTTTGTCCAATAAATAAAAACAAAAACGACAGAACCAGGTTCAGTTTGCTCAAAATACGCAGTTTGTACAGCTAGAGCACGCAAACAGGATACGGAGAAGACAATTCTATTGGCATAATGATAAAGGTTTTGGGATCTGGCTTCTCAATTCAGTATTTCAGTCTTATTAAGTTTCGAGTCATGTATCACTTCATAATCAAAATGACGCATCAGCAAAATTCAACCAGAGACGCTAAACAAAAACTAAATGTAGTGTTTCAATGACAAGTCTATACGACGCTACCATAAAACATGACGTAGTTTACACTACACAAATCACGACATTTCCGGCCACTGCCGGCTAGAACATCGTATTTTCACTGAAGACAACGTTCATGTTATACAGACGATCGAACAATCATATTAAGACAGAGATATATGCTGCCTCTTTCCGAGTAAAATTAACATTTCAGCATTATGCGCTTTATACGCAGGATAGAAATATTTTTTGACATCGTATGGGGACATGGAAATGATGCCATACATATAACCAACTACACGTGAATTATGTCTAACTACCACCTTTTCCACTACGTTGGATTTCCGCAAGATGATTCGCCAAGACCCAACCTTGAAGCTCCTCCATCTCCCTGCATCGTTAGGATGACACGTCGCAAACGCCTCTCGAGCAAATTACTTCATTGAGCTTGAGCCTTTGCCTATTGGGTCTTGCAACCTCCGCCAAACAATGAGATAAAAACTCAGCAGTGATTGAACAATGAGCTTAAAAGTGGCGCTACGTACAATAGGGAGTTGGCGTCCACACAAAACCAGTGACAAACAAAAATAGGTAGGTTGTGCAAGGTCCGCTGAGGCAGCTTGCCGCACACCGACCTTACAATGGTTTAGCGTAATCTACTGGGCGGTATTATGCAAAGACCTAAACTGTCATTGTTCAATGTCTAATTTTAGACGGTATGCAAGGAAAGAAAGGGACTTTCGTTGCGTTAAATGCGAGCAATAAAAGGAGAGAGTGGCTATGTGGCACAGGTTATGACGAACCAAGAATGAAAAGGAAGGTAGCTTAGGAAGTGTGCTCGAGACCTATGAGGAACGCCGGAATGGAGGAAGTACCGAGACTGGAGAAGATAAAAAATTTGTCTAAAAGTTCAATGCGTACCTAACCCTCGATCTGAACATTACGACAAAATAATAAAGTGAGATATGACAATTAACTAAATGTTCACCCTGCGCTTTCAGGAACGAGTAACTGGAAGATATACTAAGAATGAGAATATGGGAATTCAGTCCAGACGTTCAACGGCTCTATCAACCAAATCAAAACACATAATATGAAAAAAGAAAAAACCAACGCGGTTTAGATGTGAATGGCAGGGGCTGTATATCATATACAAAATGGAGGAAATATTTCTCTTTTTTTGGCTAAGGTGGAACCTATTTTAAATAAGAGAAAGTAACATTGTAACAAGTATTAGTGCAGTAAGATCCAACTTCAGTACATCATCACGCAGCATCTTTGAAAAAGAGTTATGGAAGTAGGCGATAACGGAAACAGAATGCAATTTGTACTCACAGAGAAAACCCGATGTTAGGCAGATAGTATTTCATAGGTCTACCCAGTTTCACATACCTGAAAAGACAATAACATGAATTAACCAAAGAACAATTACAATATATAGAACACAATCTACATACACATCGTCTTAAAAAAAACCGTGGATCCACCATATGTACACACCACAGGTATATAGTGTAACATACAAAAATATGTATAAGAAACTTTTTTGTGAACTGGGGTTGCTACTTTGCTTCAGATGAACACATCACAATCTGGCCGCACAAGTTCACAGAAAAGGTTGCAGTTCATTTCATTTTCTGCCCTACTTTATGACGACATATTAACACACTGGGATTTACATCAACAGAAAATATGCGAATGCACAGCCAATAAGGACCCATCATTTAATGTGTTCAGAAACAGATTTTCCGGTTGTGAGCGAATTTTCCATCAACTCCCTGATGTACACTAGTGTGTATAGTAATATTCGAAAATTCTAAAGATCCCTTAATATATTCAGTTGAACTGAAATGGAAAGTCAATGTTTACATGAAATCACGATCAAATGCAGATGGAACAACATCTAAGATAGCGCAACAAAATGAAATACACGCGGCATATAGCGAGCATGACACACTTCCGTAGCTCAGAGCTTGGATAACACATAAATCTTGAGGCAATGCTCGAAAATTGGGCACCAGTCGCCAGCTTCGGGGATTCAGTGGCAAAGTTCAATGCACCGAAGACAACAATGGGAAGTCGTGTAGTTCTCACCGTCCATCACATAGGGGGTGATAGTTTCGGTTTAGGGTCTCCAAAGGACATTACGTAATTAGGTATAAGAGTATATCATTGGAAAAAATC
Source organism: Parhyale hawaiensis (assembly GCA_001587735.2). Classification (NCBI taxonomy): domain Eukaryota; kingdom Metazoa; phylum Arthropoda; class Malacostraca; order Amphipoda; family Hyalidae; genus Parhyale; species Parhyale hawaiensis. Next base: position 2,610,662 of record LQNS02276620.1, read on the forward strand.
GAAATCACACAGTGCAGGATGCACAGCATGTTTGGTTCACGCTCTCAGAAAATGCAGTGTCCTGAGATAGACTGTGCAACGTACTGTATCGATGAAACCAAATGAACTTGTGAAAGAGATATGTAACACTTTTTTCATGGTAATTTCTCCTTGCAAAGAAGCGTGTCGTGATATAGAGCTTGATCTTTCATAAGGATGCAAGTAAAGGTAGTAACGAACTACAGTTAGACTTTCTGAGAAAAAAATGAGATATTTTCGCATTTCATTCTATTCATAATACTCGTCATTATCAACCATTACGGGTACATTAGTATAATAATAATAAAGCTGATGACAGCCAGTCGGTAAAATCGAATGGTACAATGCGAAGTTGTCTTACGTAATTCTAAAGGGTATCATGCTTTTACGAGCCACCTTGCATGCGGTAAATATATAACACAAAAGAAGCGTAGCACAATACAAGTAACGATAGGTTAGCAATCAGGTTCAATGTAGTGACGTCACTAAGGGAAGTACCAGTGACGTTTCGGCGCAAGTCCCACCCCAAAAACAAACTTTGTGTCCGCCCCGTACCGACAGACACGGTCTACAGGCTGGCGAGATCAAGGAGGACGTGGCAAAGGTCGCCTGCTGGAGACGGGAAAGCCTTCGTTGCTAATTGCTGACCCCTTCTGGGAACGTGCGCAAGTTAAGCATTGGAAACCGACCAGCGTTATTGAACATCTCGGCAATGGCTTGGGAAACCGTCATCGCTCGCCACATAACGTTAGGCGTCCTTAAAGCCAGTGAGCGCTATAGAACAGAAGCTATATTCCACGTGTCAGCGATAAAGGCACCCAAAAAATATGTTGATATCAATCGATGTTACGCAACAGCCGTAGTTACAGAGATGAAGTTTAATACGCGTGAAATTGATGCAAACGGAACTAGAGATAATAGCGACTTGTTTTGTACAAGAAAGCTTACGATTAGTTTCAAAATCATTATAATTAGGGAATGAAATTTGCCTGATAATGATTCTTTAAACCTGTGGAAGTTGGTAAAGTAGAAAACACAGGAGCATGTAAAAACCGAGATCAGGCTGACAGTCAGTGTAGTCGATTCGACTTTCGCAACATCGAAAAATTCCATCATACAAAATCATTGAATGTTCGCTAACAGCGGCTCAGTAATACGCTCAGGAGCTAAATGGTATAGTGCTGCGTCGGGAGTTCGCTTCCTCACCGGGGGGGGGGGTGAATTCTTGCAATGCTTGAGATAGAAGCGTCGACGTTTCTGGCATTCTTCACCCACTGCGAGGGCACTGACAAAATAAAAAAGAAGAGACTATCCGTGGATACAAATTAGCATACGAGCCTTTCGTCACTGACATCGTAGCTTTGACAATCAATGCTTGACTGCAGCCGAGCAATCAGCACAAACAAGTGAACGCAGATTTCCAAGTTATGTGCGGCCAAGTTGACTCTTCCTTTACCTACAACAGCAATAAAGCAACAGGCTCCTGGTTTGGGCGTAAACATCAAGCAAGCCAGAAGATATTAAGCCAGCAACGTTAGAGCCATGGCGGGTATCACCACATTACGCCGTCATTGTGGTTCGGGGAGGCCGAGCCACGGCGTGTGCTTCTTTTTCACAGACATAACTAGGGGGAGTTAGAGATAACCGGCAGATAATTGTAGCAATACGCAAGTCTTGCGCATTTCCGTCCGCTCGGAATAACCAGAACTGCTCAAAGTCACGGCAAAGTCAGGGGCGGTTGTGGCGGGCTATATCATGGAACGATCCAGTCTCGGCTGCCCGGCAATTATTCGTTGTTGAGGAGGAAACACTTCATGGCCGCGACAGGCATCGCGGTACAGACCATCATTTGCGACGGTTTGAAATATGGAAACAAAAAAGTATACCTGGGCAAGAAATCATGAGAAATTTCATTTAGAGCGATACTATATGTCGGTAATCGTGGTGACCGACAAGCTAATGTATATACAGCATACTCGTAATGTATTTACAGCATACTCGACTGTAATGTATACTGAGCATACTCGTAATAACAGTTTCACCTACAATTGCATTTCACACGAGGCTGCGCGACACAAATTAAAGAGCTTTCGGCAAAGCGGATAATTTATGATGCATCTTATTAAGGTTTACAAGGAAAATACTGATAGGAAGTACAAATAATATAGAGTGAAACACTTACATACAGTACACATAAAGGGTGAATACGATAACGCCTAGAGACATACTGAATGGGACAACCAAATGTACATGGTGCAAGCAACTACTATTGTCATCAAAACTGTACGTCCGGACGCCAACAAACTGACAACCCCCAATGGAGCATTCAAAAGCCCGCCCCTCCCCTCCCCCAGGGCGCGCGATTCACTGCGAAGAAGAGCCGCTAAAAAGATGACATTTTGAACGCTGCAGAGCCATGTAGTCGAACGCAGATCCTAGTAATACATTCGATGTTAGCACAGATGGATGAATAAAACAACGAGAGAATTGACGAGTTTGGCACCCAAACAATCACTGAGGCACAAGGCGGGGCCTCAGCTGCAGCTCGTGTGTTGCTCCCAAAGACTCAGAGAGGAACGGGAGAATAATTTATGTTTAATTTTAATACAAATACAAAATTGGAGCACAGTAGCATTTTCGTAAAGCAATGTGTATACATACAAGTGCAAAATTGCAATACATTCAGGACACAAAATAGAGGTATGGTTTCCAAGTAGTCGGCCCCTCCCCCTCAAAATAAATAAACAAAATACACGGCCATATATTGGCCGGCGTGAAAACTTCCCAGGCTACACACACCCGAAAGGAACATTACCAAACAACAAAATTAAGATGCGGAAGAGCGTAGAGCTCTCCGAGGCATAAACAGGCAACGACGGCAGCAGCAGTGTGCATAACAGACGCATTTATTAAAAATTGATAAAAATATACGGAAAGCGCACAATCCTTCGTCGACCCTAACAAGCGACGATGAACAGCATCATCATGCACAATAGACGCATTAAAAAAAAATCATGAAAATATACGAAATAGTGTATATATGAGAGATGTGGAGTGGAGCCGAGCGGACGTGTCTCAGTTGGCTCCTGGTATTTCGTATATTCTTGCTATTTCTGCGGTTTTATTTCGTGTTTTATGGTTTCAACATCATAGTTCAGCAAATGGTTTATATTTTTCGATTGCGACAGANAATATCGTAAAACCTTTCCAAGTTCAGAACAGGTACGGTCGGCCGGGCTGCAGCAGCATTTGCGTACATAAGTAATGTGTTTGTATACAGAGAGACGTGAGTGTCAGACGTGTTTGTGGAGAAGCGCACGCACCCCGTGCGTCTCGAGTGACGGCGCGCGTGTTTGCGTTCACGTCACTGCAGTCAAAACTTGGCAGGGCCGCTTTTGCAACTCACGCTGCTATAAAGCGTCGATGGCTTGAAGGTTAGAGCCTTCACTCAATGATAATTATGGCACACGTGTGTGTAAGTTCAGCCCACGTCAACCTTCGCTAGACCAAACAGAGGGATATGAACAAGACGTGATATCGAAAGCTGACGTGGACGCGGCTGATTTTGACAGAAGCGTTGAAGCGTAAAAAACAAAAATAAATAAAAATTCTGGATGATACCAGCCAAAGCAGCCAAATACATCAGAATGCTTCCTTTATAAAATGAGAATGATCATAACAAAAGGCAGCTACAACATTTCACTAATGTCTTAAGTTGCACATAATTTGGTGAAAACCTCTACACATGCTACATAAATAATACGATAGTTTTCATAACGGTGTATTTTTTTGCAGGGAGATTGAAAATATTATTAGCAGTAAAACTGTTTCGAACTTCCTAGAATATCAATTTTGACAAATACCGTGTAGCATTAGGAGAAGCATAATTCAGATACGGCAAACAACTTCAGTATCACAAAAACCTAATACTGTGGCAGACATTACTGGCAATCGTTTAGAATAATAATTTTTCAGGATCACTTTCAAGTATCAATTCAAGTAAATAATTATCACGGAAGTCTTGAGAAACGCGTTTTTTTTCTGGCGCAATCCTAGGTTTGTAGTTACACGTATTATCCAATGAACCACGGCGGTAAGAGTTTAACTTCCTATCAACAGCTTTCGGAAAAGAGAAATCTGCAGTAACGTTAATCTGTATAAAGATAGACACAATTAACCGAGATCTGAGACTAGTGCCGACAGGTGCAGCTGCCGATAACAATTTGAGGGCGGGGCAGCCCGTACAACACCTGACATAATCCGCCCGCGGCCGAAGGGCATATGTGTGAAAGCTCCCCTGCGGCCATCAACTTTCCCCTCACTTTTGACTTTGATGAGGTAAATATTGCGATATTTTTTAAGGGGAGTGACGAGCAGTGGCGAGGGCGCAGCGATGTCGCTCCCCCGCAACATGGAGTTTCAGGTGGGGGCAGAAGTGGGGAAGACATTTTAGAAAGATCCATGAGGAATCCCACTATCATAGACAAACCAAGTGTGTCTTGTATCGTATCCATTCCGTCGATAGTATTTTGTAATTCATGTCTCCTGAACGGAATGTAATTCTAGCGAAAAATATTAATAGTTGACCATTGTCGGCTAGAAAACAAAAGTTTGAAATTTTTTACGAGCCACTGCGTAGTCACAGTTTATTGCTTGGATTTAGTATCGCAGTCCATGAAAAACAAGTTGAACTAATGAGATAAGCACACAAGAAACATCAGTTGTCAAAATGTAACATATTACTATTAGGAAACCGACAAGGTACAACATAGTCAGTATTTTCACATGGAAATTTGAGATAATGACGTCGCAGGTGACACCTGTCTGTTTACTTAACATACAGCGGCAGACGGGGCACGACTTTTTTGCAGATAAGCGCCTAATGGCTGGTGAGGAACGAGTTTTCTCAGCTAATCGTTTTGTTGAACTCTCGTAAGCACAGCTTTGACTTAGCCAAGAAAAGGTGTAAAAATATAACCGTCAGTTCAAGCTGCTACGCAAATGCCGTTAGTTAAGTTTTGGATGTCTCTTCAACTTTGGAGAGAACTATAGCTCAAAATTATTTGCAAGTGTGTGCTATATAAATGGACGCATGAGCGTATTCGGACACAAAGCTGACAAAACTCATTCATTTGACTAGCGTGTGTACAGACTCTAAAGTCTAAAAGACTGTGTGTCTTGCTTTACCTTTAATTCAAACTAAGCAATATAGTACGCGCATCTGCAGCCGAAACTGCCAGACGTTCATGTTCAATTTCACAAGTGCATCTTTTTCCATTAGCTTGATGTAGACGTTTAAGGGAGTGAAAATAGTAATGCGAGAGAACTGAACGTTAAAAAGTACTGTACCCTTGCGTTATAGAAAAAAAAATCGTGTTCTCAAAGAGCCACGCGCTTCTCATTGAAATTCTGCCCTGACAAAAACGGTTGTAAAGCCGAAGGTTTTTGGGTGTAAGACGTCGGAGTCGGACGAGCCCACACGTGCAGGCACAGAGTCGGAGCCGCAGGAAAATTAGCAGCTTTATTCGCTGATAGTTAAACTCTATTGAGGAATCATATAGTCGCAAGGTACTATAGAGTCGGAGTCTAAGCCGTGTACCTGCTAACCCTAGATGTATTTTCTACCATTCCATCCCGCAACATGACTTGGATTTGTGATAAGTCAAAATACCGTCGCTGCAAAATGGAAGCTTGAAACTTGGAATGCGTATACACGCTGCGTCGATATAGGCCTACATCTTGTGTATTTGTTGAAGTCAGCAAAAATATTTTTCTCTTTTCAATAACTTTGTGTAAAATATATATATATATAGCTCTCATTGCCAAAAGGTGACAGACGAACCACCTGCAGAATCCAGTTCTTTGTTAAATATTTATAAGGACAGTAATGTAATAATACAATCGATGTATCTATGATACCAAATAAAATTTGAGAATGATGATAGTTGGTTATAGTCAGAAAGTTTAAGCCTCCGTTTACGGGCGGAACGATATCGCAGAGCAAAGAGCAAGAGACATATAGTACGTCGATACAAACGGGAAACCCATGCACGAAGGTGTTCCCACACAGGATCAACGCGCATGGAAACAGCATGTCGGGAAAGAAGAGGAAGAACAGAATAAAACATCAGCACGTAGAAGCATGAAATCGGGAAGGAAGCAAAGTGGGCACGAAAGACAGACGTCACGAAGGCCTAGCTAATGGCTGAGGTAACCTACACGAACCCCTGAGGTTGCCGACCCCATAACATAGGATGGGCGAACCAAACTAACCTAGCCCTATGGCCCATCCTATGCCCCCTGAGAGGAATGAGGATAATTCGCTTTTTAGCTTTTTGTTCAGTTTTTGCGATTCTGGCATCAATGGTGTAAGACGTCGCTAAGATTAGATGAGTGTTAGACACTGCACGAGTCTTGAAAGGCCCATTCCCCGATCGAAAACAGGCCTCAAAGTTTCAGTCCACTTTGAGCCAATATTATAGAGAGTTAGGAAAACCCTTCACCGTCGCCCTTAGCTGTTTTAACGAGAAAATACGAAGTCTTTTCTGTAAGGTAGAGCAAGTATGCAACATATTTACAGGTGATGTTCCCAGGCAAGGAACCTCAGGGACACAGGGTAACTCAGTACACTACGTATGGAGATTCAATGTCATCGTGTCCTAAACACGCGCATAAAAACATGTCGAAGCAACTTGTGGTGATGCGACAAGTGTACCAGAGATAATCGCAGAAAAGAAGGAACTCGATCGCGACAAGGGTCCGTGCGACAGAAGTAGACCACCAATAAATGGTAACAACAACAACGTATAACGGGCACTCAAGGAGAATATAACTAGCTGACGAGTTGCACGTGCACACTCATCAAAATAAAATATGTTGCAAAGTACAGGGAAATATTTTACAACCATCAATCGTAGCATCGGGAAATACTGCAAAGCAAGTTTTAGTATGGCAGGCCATCCAATTTTACAAGGATATGGTCGATGACAAAAGAATACGTATAAAGATCTCAAAGGAAGATCATTTTACTACCTACAAATCGACTATCAAAATATGATCAATGTCGTCTGAAAACGAAACTTTGATTAGAAAATAAGCAGCAACTTCAGAATGCGATTTTGCGCCATAAAACGATAAACTTTACAAAAATATCAACTGATAACATCAATGCTCAATTCGTAATGTCAGACAAAAATTGTCATTACTAGCAAAGGATTATCGATATTAATATACGACCAAAGTTGTCAGAAAAAGACCAAATGAAATAGTTCGTGGCCAAAGTCGTTAAGACACTATACGCAAAAACAGGAAAATAATAATTACTTTTCTGCCGATAAAGCTAAAATAAAAATACCATCAGCGACCTAAGCAACTGACTGATTCACCTCTGAAACGACTAGCTGCATGTATCAATATAGGATCAGTAATATCAGCAAATGGCAAATACTATACTGTCTATCGATTGATGGCAGCAAAGTAATGCCAATGATGACATCAAAACTGCGACCAGTGATGTCAGTAACAATCCTTAATGTCAGAGACTATCGGCGCGCGTCTACAAAAGCGCACACGCAACAAAAGTTTGCACAACGCGAGACACACGACGCGATGACGCGCGTCTCGCGGCAGCGCTGGCGTGAAGTCCTTCGACGCTGAGATCGTGACGGAGTTTTTGACGCAAGCAATTTTCCAAACGAGCTTCCATGCAGGTAAATGATCGGAAAATGGAGCAGCAATCTTTGGGTATTTGCGGCAGAGTTGGGATGAACGGTATCAGAGGTAAAAGTTGTAGATGGGGCGAGAAATCCAGTTTCCCGCGAGCACAGTTAAAGCAGCTAGCTCAACTGGTTCAAGTTAGTATCGTAAGCAGAACGACCAGGCCTGTTTTCCCAAGTTAAGCTGGCAAGCTTCTCTCCCCCTCCCTCCCGATCGGAGAAAACGTACAAGTGGAAAACCAGTTTCCCTAAAAAATTTCCAAGAGAAAATCGCGAACTTCAAGACCCATAGACGGCTCGGAGGTGCCGGATTACCCAGTTATCCCTAAATTAGGGCTACATTTCTGAAATACACCTTTGTGTTTAGCTCCGACACGAAGTGAAACCATTGTTAACCAAGCGGGTCTCGTAGACTCGGGCAATATTCTTTTTAACGTTCTTTTTAACATAAAAAAAAATGATTCAGTCTAAAACAAAATATTCGAGAAGTACACTGAAGACTTAATTCGGAACTTGCCTCTCAAGCCCGCGAATTTAAGAGGAGCTAGAAGACGTCATTGATAGGAGCGGCGCAAGTGAGCTAAGCTAAGCCCAATAGACTGAATTTGTCCGTAACTTTAAACATGTGCGTTGGTTTGGCCTAGTTGGATTAGATTTCTGGGGCAAACCATAAACACCCTGTGAACCTTTTGAAAAACCAATACTGATCCACAAAATGAAACTTTAAGCAGTCTCAAGCTTAATTGCCTTGCTGCTAGCACCTACAATACAATCTACTGTGGCGAAACAAGCGCTTCTGTTTGAAGTTTGGAACACGTCTGGGCTTGACCAAACTCGTCCTCGCTCTGCCAATCGATGACGTTTTTAATGCAATTAATATTTAATTTAAAGCGTACCAAAATATATAAAAAATGTGAATCATCGCACGTTTATTGGGGAGAAGGTGCCACGAATACACCTGGATTGAGGAATCCACTGATTGAAGAAAAAAGGTATTTTGTTAAAATGTGTGGATGCAAAGAGCGAGCAAACGCCGACCTATTCCTGCAAATGTAACCAGTTGCATGCGACAGCAATGGGTCAGTCAGATCGCCACTTGACGGATATCTGGCTCTAGGCCCTGCATATAAACAGCTAAGAAATAAGACTACTTCACACAAGCATAAAAATCAATTAGAACTAGCGGAAAAATACAGATCGAACAACAACGTCCTGATACGAGGACGCAAAACAATGTACAGCTACTACGAGTGCATATAAATTGTAGCAAAGATTTTTTCACTTATCTTACACCAAAAAAAAAACCTCTAGGAATTTATTGCGACCTGCACCTGAACGCAAGTGGATTAGAGGCGCAACGCAGTCAAAGTGCGTTAGTCACAGCATTGACAATAAAAAAGAAAGAAAATTATCCAGCAGTTTTGAAACTGTGCGGGTTTCTTTTTTCTTTAGCCCCGAACTGCTTGAGCGGAAGTAAGAGCGTGTTCGACTGGGCACCAAGGCTTTGAGGCTGGGCCTGTTCGAAATTTCAGGCAGAGGCGCTGGCTTCGACCCGTAGAATTGAGTTACAGGCAGTGACCCGCAACCGGTTACCTTTAAGACATCCAAAAACTCGACATTGCTCTTGCTCAGTAAAATAACGTTCTGGACAGGCTCAACGCAACTGCAATGCTGCTAACACTCGCAATGCGTACCTAAGAGGTATATACACGGCTTCTGGCTGGAGGTTTCGATAAGTCAAGCCTCGAAGGCTTAATTTCGATTATCCGCATGCTTCTCGAAGAGTTCAAAAAGTGAGCTACTTTTTGAAGTGAAACATCAAAGCAGATGGTCCCAAAAGTCAGGCAGCTTTTCACGGATTAACCCACTATCGCGGCCTCGCTCTCAAGCCATCGAATCTGGCGCATCATGTACCGAATTTACGAAGTGATTTCCAGCAGATGATCCAAAAATGTTCCAACGACGGTGAGTTTCTTGTCTAGCGAGTCCTTGACACGGGAGAACTTCCAAAGGAACTGCCGGGCTGGAAACACGAAATTAGCTAATGAAGCATATCCAAAAGTCGCTGCCACGGGCGTCCTTACATCGAAAAAAGTCGCCATCAAGACCATGCACCAATGACTGCCTACATTACTGCACTCGGGGTGGGTTCTAGCATACAGACAAATGTACTGAGAGTACAAATAAAATTGCAACATTCAGTGATAAATGACTCGTTAAAGTTGCGAAAGGAAAGACAAATCANTCTTAAGACCATGCGCCAATGACTGCCTACATTACTGCACTCGGGGTGGGTTCTAGCATACAGACAAATGTACTGAGAGTACAAATAAAATTGCAACATTCAGTGATAAATGACTCGTTAAAGTTGCGAAAGGGAAGACAAATCACCCCTATAGGGTGTACGGGGAGATATAAAAAGCAACGGAAGCGTTCATTCGCAGCAGTCGCTGTATGTTATTACATTCCTTTAGTACACTGGGTAAAAGTTAGAAGGTCCCTGGGGTGCAGCAGTGACCGTTCACCCATAACAGAATGTGTCGCACGAGGCAACGCGGTCGTTAACAGGTTCTTGGCGGACTCGGCAGCTTTGGTCTATTCGCACACTAGCGAAAACTTTTGAAATCATCTACGAGCACAGCAACTCGGGCCGAGATCGAGACGCAATGCTTGTTTGCTGCTAAAGCGGGTTTACTCCGAAAACAAACCGGTCTTCATTGATGACGTCACTACACTCGTAATCGGTCTTGAGATTTGACGAGAAGCGGTTACGACCTCGGCAGAAAAAGCCAGTCCCCCACAGCGTAATAGATAGAAAGTAATGTACGGCAAGACGAGAGCTTCCGTTGGAAGAACAGCGTAAATCGCTTCGGAAACTTCATCGAATTAATAAGTTTCTGTAGTAACGCCACATCCTTTTCGCGTGACTGGACGTCATGACTGAGCTGCCTGAATCGAATAACTGAGCTACTAGGTTTTCATCACCGCCGCCGCCCGGCCCATGGATGCAAGTCAGTAGGATCCCAGGAGCCCTGCACGGACGGACGGGCAGGCGGCCAGAACATTGGTCAAGCATCGGTAGCGGTGAGGAGGCCTTGACACCGACATGGTGACTGACCAGGTGAGGGGGCATCGCCTGATCTGTCCAAACGCTCGGTATCGTCAGCACCAGTGGCAGCATTGTGTAATTAGCGGACTACTGCCGTGATGGTACTGAGAGTAAGCATGATAATAATGGCGTCAGCAGCTGTCGCAACGCACGTACTGCCCATCAGTTAGTATACCATTGGCGATTAACTAGAGACAAAAAACAGATCTTTTCGAAAAAAAAAAAAGCAGAGTCGTTCATATGCCCCTGGTTACTGTGCAAGTCGTGCATGCAAAACAAACAAACTCCCATTGATATATCCCAGAAAACTTGGCCTCAGATTACAGTATATATTGTATAAAACCTAGGTCAATATGACTTCTCAAACAAGACACGTGAAAACTATATGTCACTTACTGCAATCAGTAAGAAATGTACCTACTTAATAGGCATTTAGTATTAAATTTTAATCTGCTTCACTAAAATTTGTTTTGTCATAGAGAGAGCACAGATGGAAACATAGAGATATATCACAAACTAGTCAACTCCAAAAGGAAGATTTGGTAACGTTACTAATACAGCTGTTATTTTCACGAAAGTTGATGACGAGATGTTCAAGGACTCGACAAAGAAACACTACGGGTCGTCACAAAAACGCACAGTCCGCGGTGTAGCACAACATCCCGCGACAACACTCTAACATACACGGATTCCTTAATTAGCGTCGATCAGACACAAACCCCGGGCGGGCGCAGAGCTCGAACTCGCAACGCGCCGTCGTCAATACAGCATCGCTTTCACTTGAGCTACAACCCGCTGTACAAACTCTTACTACTTTTACTACATATAGAGATTTTTATTTGGATATTGGGCATAGTGAAAACGCACTAATTGGTGAAACCAATCTCTTTTCAAAGAAGTTGAGGGTCCAGAGAACCAACTACTTCAGTGTACTGTATTTCATATAAAAAACTGAACTTGCAATTGATTTTGATAATTTCAGTGTCTACTTAAAACGCTCATTTTCCCCCTTTCTCGCCTCACTGCCAGAGGTGAGAAGCAGAACTGATGAAGCAACAAAGCAAGGCTGCAGGGCACGCGATGGCCATCCATCATCAAGGGATGGGGTGGTCAGTAATCTCTTTAAAAAGCCGTTAAAAATCTTAAGCGTCAGGGACTCTTTATAAGAGGCGCATCATTGGATAATTCGCCGTCAACAACAGCGGAGATAAAACGTGCTGCAACATCTGCCCCAGAGCCAATTATCGTTCTGATGGCGGCTGGCAAGAGGAACGATGGAAAATCTTTACGTCCTTGATCCAGAATAAAATGGAACCTCGTAACTCGAATTCCAACAGGAGCAGAGGCAATCGGACTACTGAACAGCTCGAGCAAGCAACAATTGAACACAACTTAGTATTAAAAACTATACCTAACTTTCGATAAAATTACTGGCAAATGCGCAAAAAAATACGTGCATCAGTTCGAGTAACAAATTCCTGCTATATACGTAACTATTCTAGGGCTTTTAATTCGAGTTACAAAAATACTTATATTATATAATCTCAGTTTTTCGATTCAAAAAAAAAAAAAAAAAGATTCGCTGTTCAAACAGCCTCAGAGGTTTCGGTTCGAGTAACAAATTACTACAAGAGGGAGGTCGTTGGAGCCTCTACCTACAGACCGTCCGTCGTAACGCCTCTTCTGTCACCAACTTGGTGCCTCTAAAATAATAGCTACCTGCGGCAATATATATATCGCGAGGCCAAATGGAGCATGACGAAATTAGTAAAATTACGGACTGAGAGGATCAATAAAAACAAAAATAAATACGCAGCATTCTGCCGCAAACGCCTTGACTTAAGCAGAGCGGAATTAAATTAATGAATTGTGGTCAAGACAATTCTAAGTGAAGGTCAGGGGAAGAAAGTTTCTGAAGCGACACGGCTCTTGATGAAAGTCATCAAAATTAAAGTAACATTTCCCCTGCGCGCAACCCAGCGTTTTATATTATTTTTCTTAACACGTACGCCATACCACAGCTGTGTAAGGCCCGCTGCACAGGCAAGTCAATACTCCGGAACGTTCCACGCATGGAAACAAAAGGTTTTCGGAACGTTACTACAGCTGCTTAAATTGTTTGAATGGAATACTTGATCTAAACTCACTCGAAATCTAGACAGATGCGGTACAGTTCAACTGACACTTGTATGGCGGGAAAAAGTGGTGCTGCAGCAGCAGCTGAAATTTTAAACAATATCTTTTGAAAATGTAATATTGGGCAAACCGCAGCCGTGCCCACGGCAACGTAAACGGGAGGGTGCGGAAAACGTTTCGGAGTTTCGCTTCTAATGTGCAGCAGCCATCAGGTCATTACTGTGACAAGACTATAGTCTACTGTATATACTGTATCTCAAATGTTCTAAAACGCTTGAATTCCAATGAGCAAGTGCTAGGCTCTTTGTATTTTCACTGCATGGCTCAATCATGCCTGCCCCGTAAAAAAAAACACTATAAGGTACACATTACACACCGGAAGGTTACAGCACGCTTGAGCTATAGAGGCGTCAGTAAAGGATTGGCTTGTTAATATGAATCAGAATACCGATTACCTCTGAAACTGTCCATTCTCAAGGCTTCGCGAATGATATAGACAACGTCCTGCCGCACTCACAGATTATCGAAATGCTTTTGCTGTAATCAAAATTGACGAGATTTAATTTATCAGCCTAACTGTGCGATGAAAAGAAAAGCAGCCACTTCTATAAAACGGCAGGCCCGTGTGAACGCATCAGCTCCCTTAAAATATCGTACTTCTGAGGAGAAGTCTTGTATCATCTTGCGTCTGGTAGCAAAACTGCTGTCATTTTAAATCAATTAGTATAAAGAAGTATATGCATGTCTATATATAAATATTATATTCTCAACGATGCATTCATGAACTTGATCGACCTAGACGAAAATTGCCAAAATAATAGAAGAAGAGGTGTATTAGAGCTCGTTAAATAACTTAAATTAATGTATGAAGGGGTTAATTACAGCCCGCTACAGCTAAGTGAAAGCGGTGCTATATTGGTGACAGTGTGGGCTCTACATCGAATGTCGCTGTCCGGTGAGCAGCGTGTCTATTCAGGGTTCAGATTCTTGCCGTGGAAATTGTGCTTCTTGACAGGATTGCAGTTTTCGCGAGGAATCTCGAGCTTGGGATGACGAAGTTCCGCAGCAAATTATCGCGCTGGAATTTGTCACCGAACGAGATACGCTGTATATATCCGGTAGCTGGCAGAGCTGCATCCCCCCCCCCCGAGCTTGTTTCGACGCAGCCGCACCTCAATTTCACCCCCACTTTCGGGGACCTTCGACACGACCAAGAAAACAATTTGTGTATAAATGTCAGCCGTTAAGTTGGTGACGAGACAAGGAGCAGGAGGATGGCACGTCAATGGCCGAGCTAATCACGAACCTTCGCCATCAGCAGCGCAGGCATCCGAACCGTCGCGCAGCTATGCATGTTATAAACAGGAAAAAATCTGTTTAGTATTAAAGTTAAGTTTCTTAATGCACTAAGCATGTAGCAAAAAATAACGCGCCCTATATCTAGATTATACTGGGGTAAGTTCCTATACGACCAGTTGTTTAAGATATACGCTGCAGCAGCTATGGCAGGCTACACACCAGGCGAGCAAGCAATAAGGGCTACTGCAGAGGAAAAGAATATAACGTTGACTCTATTTCCGTTGCAGAGGCTCTAACTGCTTTACGAAACAATGGAATGGTAACATCAGTAACTCTGGGAGATACGATTTAGCTTAAGAATTTTAAATATCGGTACCATACTATTATGTCGACACAAGAGGACCCCTCTCTGAGCTGCAACAGTTCTGCATGCCCAGCAGGAAAGATTTGCAGGCGATTAATCGTTATGATCCTGTTTCATTGGCTGGCGAATTTTAGATACATGCGTTGAGAAATTGACTCTCATCAAGCATTTAATTTCAGTTCATTGCCTTGAAGCTTTGCCGCAAAAAAATGTAGAATAGAATTCATGTCAGAACAACGTAATATACTATTAGCCTATTGAGTTGAAGGTCTAATTGGAGAAAAACATACGCGGCTCCTACAGAAAACTTAAGCAAAACATGCCTGGGCACGGCCTTGACACAGAGCAGGACATAACAAGACGTTAACCAATCACTGGAAAGTATCGCGTTTAATTGCCGCAACACGAGCGCCGCGCAGCAACTGCAGCGATGCAGGTGCGGTCTTCAACATGCGACGTCTCTGCTATTTCCACTCAGCGAGAGCGCTCTAGTTAGCCCTTCAGCCCGTTACGCATGAAAA
Organism: Parhyale hawaiensis; assembly: GCA_001587735.2. Lineage (NCBI taxonomy): Eukaryota > Metazoa > Arthropoda > Malacostraca > Amphipoda > Hyalidae > Parhyale > Parhyale hawaiensis. Next base: position 2,625,824 of record LQNS02276620.1, read on the forward strand.
AAAAGGGTATTGCAGCAATATGTGCCCGACAGTGTGTGAGTAGAACCAGGGAATGTATAAGTTCTAGTTATTGAAATCAAACCGCTGCAATAGCTTCTTAGTTCTTCCGATGAAATAGAGCACTCAACATAAAATTCTTATGAAACAAGCGTTTCAGTTTCACCAACTTTTGCTAGTTCAGTATGCACGATCTCCAAAAAGAGACAAAGAGAAGAAGGAGCGACTAACGGAAACTTGTGAAGAATTTGACGGCATGGCGCCTGTACACGCCATGAGGAGCAACCTCTGTTCGGGGCTGCGGATTCAGTGTATATATATATGGCCGATTTACACGATAGTCTTTCTAAAACGTTCACTCATCCACTCGTCCGAAAGTTTCATAGCGTTGTTGTCAACACCACTTAGTGTACGCCACAAAAGTCATTAAAATGTTATCCGGCAACTCAGTTTCTAATGCAAGTACCACTAGGCAAGTTACGGATATCTTCTTAAATTTGAAGTGAATTCAAATTCTGAAAACAGTGCACTTTTCTGTTTTTTCCAGGGCACATTGTCACATCCGGACAGGTGGATGAACGAATGCGTTGAGATGATGACGCGTAAACTGCGCCTTAGATTTGTGTCGCTTGATGTTGTGCCATGCTATGGGTTACAAGTATCCGCGAGGACTTGATTTTTTTTACCCGGAAGAGTATTTCACGAAAAAGTGGTACCAAAATGAGTTTCTCTGCAGCGACTTCTAAGTAAACAGTGAATTATTTTGTTGTCGGATACAATATTGCTGTCAGTAAAGAGTGTGGTTTTGCGAGCCAAAGAAAGTATTTCTATCGCGCAGCTCAAAACACATGCTTTGTATATTGTTATTGTGCTTTTGTTGCGATATAGTGAACAACTGCTCTCAACGTAGAACATTTGTTAAACTTGGTTCCATTAAGGTGCGCGTTCGATTAGCCGGGGAAATATAGCCCTCCAGGCTTGTCTCGTCCGAAACTTTGGAAATAAGCGTCAGCTTCGCCACTTTATATGGCATTACACGTGTTAAACACAACCCGATTACGTTGAACCGGCGGAAAACTCAATTTTACTGAGCACTTTGTAGTTTTGCAAGTTCCATGGGAGATTGAGGGTCAACGCCTGAAACCGAGCTCAACGAGTCGAAACCAGAGGACCTGTATCCAGAAAAGTCAGGCCTCAGATGCTTAATTTCGTTACCCCATCGAAAGCACTCTAACTGCCAGTAGTAAAGCATTCTCTATGCAGAACAACTGAAGCATCTGATTCCAAGAACTATAGCACATTCCAGATGGAACAGTTGTTGCATTAAGCTCGTCGAAGTGAAGCGTCCTCCATGTAGAACAACTGTTTAAAGCGACGGCTCTTGACCTCGATGGGATCCATGACTGGTAATGCTAAACACGCAGTAAAATTACTTAAATCGAAAGACTTAACCGCGGTACTTGGCTAAGATTACAGCAATACTTGGGACTATCTACCATTGGCACGAACAGGGAATGCCATTGAGGAGATTATCACGTTCAGCAGTGGGAAGTTAGCGGAAGTTCGAGGCGGTCGAGCTAGAGCTACAGGCGGGGCTGGTACAGCGCAACGTTCCCGTTTCTTTGGGAACTGAAATGAGGGGCTGCAGTAGCTCATCTTCAGCTCGCCTTTCGTCAGGAGTGTCCAGGATACTCGGGCCGAAACTTGAACTTAAATTATGTGAGTTGTTAAGAACTAACACCCGAAATGTTATTAGCGAACCAACAACAGAAAACGAAGCTACATATAGAACTGTTCAAGTAATGCATGTACTGTCGGAGTTCAACTCTCCAAGGACAAGAGAACTTACTTTCAAAATTTCATTAATTGAGCCTTTGGTAATATTTACACAACTCAACAGCCCTGTACTGGGGCTGATATTCTCGGGCTAACGATAAAAAAACACCAGTAATTTTATTACATAAAGAAGGAAACACCGGTTTCAAAATCAACCAGCCATTTGACTACCTATCATAACGAGGTTTTACTCAAGCACTCAAGGACAAAATAGGAATTATTGATGGCGATATAACCAACAACTTCGATGGAAATTCGTAAGCTCTCATGCGGAGCACAATGAATTTAAAACGAAACACAACACACTTTTCACAAACTATCAGGGAATAAATGGCATTTCCATCAGATTTATTATATGGAGTGAGGCAGTATATTTCACTACATATAAAAATGCACGCCTTGCTACCAACGAAGTTTTTTATTTCAAAACAAATTACCATCCAATGAAAAGAAGCAAATTTTCAGTTAATAAAAACAAGGCCAAGTCAGATGGAAATAATTAGAAATAAAAAACACAGCAACTTGCCTTCAAGCACAAAACACAATACAAATTAAAAGCATAACCTTGCTTTTTCATAGGCAAAAAAAATAAAATTAATTTCAAATAGCCAAGCTACTATAAGGTCTCGAGCTGGTACATACAATTCGCCCTCGTATTCGCTCGGACCACAAGAGCTCGGCGCCACATTAATAACAGCAATGCCACAGTACTGGACCTCTTTTTTGCCAGCGAGATCAAACAGAATAATAACAATAATAACAAAGATTGTGTCCCCTGTAATTCCCATAAGCAGAACAACAAAAAGTTACGAATTGAGGCGACGAGGTGGAAGCTTTCGCAATACTGAGACCATTAGAGCGTCTGGGGCTCAGGGCACCGCTGGTCCACGAGAGGTAAACAAATCTGCCACGGGCCGTACAAGGGCTGGACACCATACCGAGCAATGGCAATGTAGCAACTGATATACATAACAAATATACTTGGTAGTACACAAATGCGGTTGCTTCAAGTCCACACTCCATAGACCATTATTCTTATTTTTTAGCAATACTGTTCCAAACCAAAGAATGGAAAAGCTGTACTGATATAAAAAAGTCAGCCCCACGGTGTAAGTTTGAGCTGTTACTGCATGTTCCCAACGCGACACGAGCCTTACTTTAGCAGTACTGGACCCCAAGCTCAGTAATATAACAGATACAGATGCGCTCTTCACAAAACTGCATATTGAGCTACTCGCTATACAGCTCCACACTCCAGGCAAAATATTGAACTAATTATCACACGCAAGCGAAGCGAAGAGTGCTGATAATGTTTTCGTTGAAGTTGTATGTTTGTCTATTTGTGTGTCTGTCCATCAAAGAAAGAGGGAGATGGAGAGGAGCTGAGCAATGTTCATAATTTTTTGAAGGAATCAGTTGGGTTGACCTAAACGTGAAAAATGCCAAAATTCTACAGTAAGTGACGGCGTTGAATTTGGCCCCACCGCGGGTGATGGTCTTACGCAACGAGGCGTTCTACCCTTACAAGTACCTTCATCCAGCATGGTACAAAAAGGTCAGACAAAGAATTGCACGGTTAGAAACTACACACAGAACTTCTAGGCGTAAAATGAACCATACATTTATCTATACATGTGCAAGGCGCATATCCTGGGCAAACAGGACGCCAAGCAGGGATTCAGGCCAGCATTACTGAAGCAACAGTGCATCACACAGCAGCCTGATTCTAAGAAACATCATTGCGAACATAAACCACTCTTTTGTATACATAAAGCACAGACTAGACAGTGATAAAGTAATAGGATATAGCAGGGCGAGCGGTGGGCTGCTGCTGCTGAGCATGAACGTCGGTCGGATTGATATGTACCCGTGTAACGAAAACAGTTCGCCGTGTTCGTGTATTGATTTCCGGGACACTAAGACGTGAACCGTATACAAAAACCCATGTAAAGAAAAAGACTTATTGCTTAACATCAGAACTTATCATGAGACCCGGAGTTGCAGGCTTCACATTAGCGTCACTGAGAGAGGAAAATGTAATTGGAAATTTAAGACGCAAGTCGAATTGTGGTTCCTGCAAAAATCATCCACTAAAAACACTGAAAAAGTAGTGTGAGCAAAACTGCAAAAAAAAAAAACCGAGGATATAAACACTGAAAGATTATTTTCAAGGGTTATTTTTCTTTCTACAAGCACTACTTTTGAAAATGGTTGAATTAATAACTTAAGTAAATACTAACATAAAAAAATTAAATTATAACTATTGAATGATAGTTGAGGTTTCCAGACCAAGAATAAGATATGACTACCAATTTCAGCTCGTAGTTCAAGTTATTATGCACCACGACGATAAGAAAATTCAACATAAAAATGAAACCGAATTCTATTTCCACTCGATAAATATTAGCAGCGAAAGTAAACAATTAAAGAGACACGAAGAGAGTCGGACTGGCATGCGTATCCAACACGACGGTTCCGGCACCTGTTCTGCAATCTGCGTTCATTTTCGATACAAGAGGATAAAGACTCCGCAAAAGGGGCAAGAAAAGACGCCGGGGCGACGGATCAGGTCGCTAATGAGACTCCTGGGAGTGACCTGTGTGACCTTTTCTTGAGCTGCTCTCCAGATCTGCGATGCTCGTCTGATAAGCTTAGACCCAATGCTGCTGCTGGGACGTGCTACAGCCCTTGTGTATGTGGGTCGGCTCTTGCCTCACGAACCAGCCTTTGGAGGGGGGATGTAGATTAGGGAGGATTGTAGGAACTGGTCCACGGTAGACGATCAAGTGAAATACGTACCAGCTTTTATATATAGCTGTATACCTAGAGGAATATATAAACCTATTGTTAGGGATATAATAAAGACAGAGAAGACAGAGGTACGTTACTCCGGTATTGTACCCCTATGGTATATTAGGTAAAGCAAGGTTATATTCTGTTAGCGTTTTGTTACAATATATGTAGGGTATGCCGAAGGGCGAGCTCTATATATAAAACGCACATTAATCAAAAACTCCATGAATTAGCGAAAAAATGGAACGTTCGACTTCTATATAGCCAAATACCCTAGAAGCCCATGCATAACAAAGCCAAATGAACACCTTTAAAGTTAGCTCACTTGGGACGCGCGCAGAACCTCACCGTATACGAGCATTTGTACCTGGGACATGTCTTACCAGCAGTGCGAGACAAGCTTGTGCACGCACGTGAAGTTCAATTTATTTTATCTTATTTTTTGCTTGCCCAACCAAGTCAGATCCAAGTTTAGCCTGAGCAATTAATAACCTGAACTGGTTAATTCAGCGAGCCAAAGGTGTTTCTAATAGTTACGATGAATTTTCACTGTGTTTAAAGTACTCTCACATGAACGAGATGCGGCACAGGCACGCTATGTCCTCAGTGATCGCGTTTACCCAATTTAGGTCACGAAAGAAACCAAGTTAACATAACTTTTCATGTCATTTTCCCCACCTTCCCATACCGATATATCTGACATGCAATTACGTCATCAAATACTTATCACGTGATAGATTACTGCAACAGCCGCATCAAAACAAGGGTATAGCGAACGAACATTATGTAATATAATAATATTGAAGAAGCTGTGCTGTCACACGAAAAACTACAAGGACCTGATGCACCAGTATTTCAACTAGTTTGCAGAATCTGGGCTACAAACTGCTATGTTTTAAAACTTGTAAATTGGACCTAATAGTTATGATACCAACCATTGGCGACAGTATTACATATTTATACGGCTGGCCATAACGGTCTGTGAAATTATTATTGTTACTAGTGGACCTGCACATGAAAGAATTCACGCAATAATCGATACTGTTTTATTAATAAAGGCCATTGCGGAATCTTCTCTTCATTGACTTGCTTCATTTTCTTTATTGATCTTTTGCCGTGCTTTCAACCTTAGATGCTTTTTTTCTGACTTGTCGTTTCCTCATTTCCCGCTCGCGCATATCAGCAGCTCTCATTCACTTCTGCAACCTTTCTGCTTAATTAAAGTCTCTCTTGACGGTATCGCATAGATGATTCATCTCTCTCCATGCATTCGTAGCACGTCTTCGATCTTGAGACTATAGTAGTCTCGTACTACTTATAAGTTCTTTATCTTCCTTCTAGATTAGGCGTGCGTCTTCAATAGTGAGAAGCAGAAAAAAATCTTGAGTAAAACACTGCAACAAACTTGAATGTAACTCCAGCCAGCTTGAATGCATGTCAACGCTCCGTAGCCAAAATACGGTCTTGAAAACTTAAATACCTGCTTCACTGAAATGCCGGAATTTGGGCTCTGAAACAATAATCGCACCTTCAGAGAACGACAGTGTGAGGGATGATATGCGTGGTATTGAGTTGGAGGAGCACATGGTAATGGGCAGAAATACATGGAATAGCAAGATCTGCTTCAGCGACCCCTCTTGAATGGAAATACCGCTGTAGAAGAAGAAGAAGAAGAGAAAGACAATAAGCTAGAAGAAATAGTTGTCTACCACCCGTGAAGAATCATCATCTCGTGAGTGCTCCGTTAGTCATCTGCTGAATTTTAACGTCGTGATCTGAGAGAAGAAAGTTATAAAATCGGACACCAGAAGCTGCATACACATTGGGCCGATTTCAAGAAGTGTTTCAAGCAAGACGTGCCTTCAGATAAAGTGATGAGGATCAGCCTTGGCAATCTTCTATAACCTGGTCATCGATTTACAAAATCTGCAACCTGGCTTATTTTTCGCCTATCCATTTCATTCAGAGCGGACACAAATTAAATAAATACACCAAGCGTTTTCTTATATAAGGATGATCATTATGTTTAGAAAGTTAGCAGTAAGAATTATTTTAAGTACAGTACCTATGCATGATCACTATAACTTACACATACCTGCTATAGAAACCTACAGTACCTATTGGATACAGAGCAACTTCTGAATTAGCAATATATAGTAAAAAACGAGTATACACCTCAGCTGCGGCAGCTTTAAACTGTAAATAGAGTGAAAAGAGAATTTGGAACATCTCGCCTTCCAGAATGCTTCGAGCCGCACACACACGTGCGAATGCAACGGACTACTTCACGGCAAACAGCCTTTGAAATTAATCGTATCATGGAGTAAAAAGGTACACCTTAGCAATATGTCCTATAACTTCTCAGGGGTGACTTAAGAACATCCACCTCATGGGCGTTAGATTGTAAAGGAATTTTAAATCAGTACAGTTTCTTCGAAAAGAAAGCTTCATTTGAGCAGGAACACGATTGACATTGAGCTAAGAGCGTGTGGTTATAAAGTGATTTCGAAATCCATCATGATTTTCTGTCACATAATAGTTTGTGTAAGCCTATCATCCAACTTGCAAATGAAAAGAATTATGGACTACCGCGTTTTCTGTACGTGCTAAGCGACTTCAAATTAATTTATGGATAAGACTTTTGTCTGAACGGATAATGAGTACGTAACGAGGGCTGGCTTCGGAAATGGCTCCCTCAATTCTTGCTCGAAAACGGCAATCCTTAAAACATAAATCATGTGGCATGCTAGACTAGCGAATAAGCGCCGCATGGAGCGTTGCGAAGTGACCTCCTGTAAACAGAAGACTCCTTCTAGACAATAACACTTTATCTTGCACCTTACATATGTGCGCAGACTGCACTGCATTGACACCTTGAGCTGACTCACTTGAGATCAATAAACATAAATCCATTGCGCGAGACACGCCGCTGGACTACAACAGACGACACGAGTCTCTTTGCCAATGGCAGTACAATGACCACAATGACACATTCAGCCTGTTAGAGGTCACGGAGACCATACGAGTTGCTCCACAGTAAAAGACGCATTCGAATAGATTTATGGCGATGTGTATTTACGTAAGGTTGCGTTTCCTATGGAGGTTGTGTTCTTACGTACGACTGTTACACGAGGAGCATTTATGATAATGAACTGTGATGATATATTAAAATATCTAACATAATACATATGCACTTATTGTACTGTTGTACAGGACATCGCTCATCGTGTATTCAAATACACACATGGAAGTACATCAGAAGTTTTGTGCTTATGTACTGCTGCGCAGCATAGACAAAAGGCTGGCATACACTAATATGCACGGCACTGCTACAACTACAGCAGATTCATATTCATGAACAATGGCGTCATATATTCATGTTCAAAAAACATGGGTACCCCTCAATATTTAGTAGCTATGTAAAGACGATTATATAAGTAACTGAAAGTCACCTTTACTGAAAAAAGTATCGACCAATCATTTGTCCGACTTTCCGAGCAGTTTTCGCGCTGCATAAACACACAAATCTTTGTATTTCAAGCCAATATACAGGACAGTGCCAGACTTTGGTCTTACACTTTCCTCTGTGTATAGCTAGGGTTGGAAACAAGATCCGGGAAAGAAATAAGTCAGCAGCACAGCGTGTGGTGCAGAACATTACCCAAAGTGCGACAAGGCTGTACTTTTCATTATCAGGCGTCTACAAAATATCTCCAGTATTGGACAATTGGCTTCAACTGGGGCATCTATACATATTTAACACCACAATGAGCCTGCTGACATGTTCAATTCCCGAGAACATTACTAACGAATAAAATATAAAGAAGGCTTCCTCTGAAATCTGTCAGAGAGACTACGCCTCAACGAAGAGCCTACTGCATGGGAACTGCAGCAGCAAATCAGAGAAGCTGAGCGCACTTCATCTGCCGATTTGGACACCCAGGAGGTACGCGTCCAGAAGCGCGTGACTCAGAGCCGCAAGAAGATCGGTGCAAAGATTTTGGTGCTAATTTCCCGGGCAGAGGCCGGCAGCTATTGGGGCTGCAGCAGAGTTGCTGCGGCTGACCTTGGCATTTGGGGTTTTTGTGGGCCGCTTTCAAGGAGAGATGAAGTCTTGGCAGCAACGGGGACCGGTAATGAAAAAGGGGAAATCAAAAAGATCAAAACGGACTTATATGCATGGAGCTCAGTGCCAAAGTAATTAAAACGGACTCGCATAGATCGCATTGCGTGCGTTACAGGTGTACGGTATACGTACGGTTGGTCTCTATAAAAAGATCATTACTTACAGAGCATTANGAAAAAGGGGAAATCAAAAAGATTAAAACGGACTTATATGCATGGAGCTCAGTGCCAAAGTAATTAAAACGGACTCGCATAGATCGCATTGCGTGCGTTACAGGTGTACGGTATACGTACGGTTGGTCTCTATAAAAAGATCCTCATCACTTACAGAGCATTATCATTTATGACATTTACATATATTAAAGCAAAACTGGAAGGGGTGGTACTCTGAGTGTGGTATCTAGGTAGTAAAATTCAATACGTAGCTGTATAGGGAAACAAGGGTCGTAAGTTACAAGCAATAATCGTTTAAATAATTATCAATAATGCAAAGGTGCTGAATTTGATAAGCGTCAAATATATAACAGGTAACGCTACGTAACTACCTATATAAAACTATTCCATTATTAAAAGAGATAATTATTCGATTGGATATATTTATACTATGTTGGAACGTGCGGTATACCGTACTTGAAATATATCGAATCCTAGGGTATCTATAATTATTGTAACTCGGATATAGCCTATGCATAGTTCCAGAGGAGGTCATTCATTTAAGACTAACAGGAGTGGTACTCAAAGATTACCAAATAAACTTTACTGCACCGTATGTACAAAAATTCGCAGCAGTTTTAGAAGAAAGTTCATAAATATATGGTCTTTGAATATCTGCAGCCATCGAAGCGTAGAATCGTCATATACACACGTACTCGGAAAAATGAAAAAGAAACAGTTGCTAAAAGTTTCAAAGGGTGACCACTCCTTGATGTAGTTCGCGCTTCTAGAAAATGCTGTACTGAAAACGTGCTGCAGATGACTGCAGTTATCATTATTAGACTACAGAAAATCTCAGCAGTCTGACTATCCGTGACATTTATACTGGATAAGTTTTGAGATCTACTTACATTAAATCGAACCGGTTTAAGAACCGGTCAAGTGCGTACGTAAATCGTGTCGCTAAATATCCCATTACCACATTTCGTGAAATGAAACAACATTTGAACAGGAGTATACCGAAGAAAAAATGAAAAAAGACACAAATCATTAATAAAAATTAAACCGTCAAGTATATACTGATCTAAATTATTCACCCTTATTTAAGTAGATCCTAGCAGTCCCCGTACACAGCGAATGATCAAAATCTGGTGCATTTCATTAGGAAAGTCATACCTCTCGCATAGTGAACTGCAACACTTTTGCGTAACCCCCTAACGCCAAACAACCGCAAGACAATATATAATTCCCTCAAGTGGAGACTTACCGCGGTACAGTTACGGTACAACGGACGCTACACTGACCAATAACTCACTCGCATTGCTGAAGCAGTTCTTGTTGAGCTGCGAGGTCAGCCGGTAATTCTTACAATTGAAACTACGACGGCAATTGGCAATAAATACGAGACACGTGCTTCAGGTGACAGCCGTGGACACGAGCACGCACCTAACGAGTGAAAATGGAACCACAGCGAACACTGTCCTTTGTAACTTTGTAAAATGAACTTAACGCAATATGACCTAGCTTTGTATTTACGCAAATTAATTTCTATTAGTATTCCTAGGAGACATTAAGATTTACTTTAAGTATTAAAGGGTTACGAATACACAGCGAATTTATGAGCTGAAAACTCACTATACAGAGCTTAAGCAAAAACGGTCATTAAAAACAAAAGTATGCTTTTAAATCTGGGATATTATTCATATTCATACATTATTCCAGAAAGTAGATAGTAATACTGCCGCTATTGAAATGACTCGACTGTGGGAGAGTTGTGGCACTAAAACATGATATATAATGAGGTGATATACTACCGTCACCGTAAGAAAAGCTGGCAGAATTAAGCGCTGACACGGCTCAAACTTTTCTACAGTGAAACACATTCTGAGCGGCAAAACGCTCGAGACACCAAAGTGTCTCCAAAGCAAAAAGTAATTCATTAGGATTAAATGCATAGCAACCGAAGTGCCTCAACTACGGATTTAAATTAACGACTCCGTCACTCAGAAAACAAAGCAGGAGAACCCGCGGCGTGAGTGCGGCACCGGAGGGGCGGCCACTATTCGGCGCGCGCTTCACACGGGGCGCAATCAGACCGGTGCAGCGGACCCCGCCGCACGTACACTAAATAAACTGCTAGTTATGGACCTCATACAACGGTTACTGAGAGAGCAATAAACTGTGCAGCGTTAGTGAAATTTATAGCGGTTCATTGTTTATCGCGTGGAACAGAGTGCGGGCGGGCGCTTATTAGCAGCCAGACCAAGCAAGGCCGTGAAACAGACGGTGTTGGTCAGCTCCAAGGCGAAAATTAAGCAGGAAATAAAGAATTCATGACATGACCCTATAATGGACACCAACTGATCGGTTCCAAGGCAGAAAAAGTGAGACGTGATGTCATATAGCGTACACTGAGACCAATAAATTAACTATAAAGATGTGTTTTTGAAAACACTGTGGCATCAATATTCAACTACATAAGCGCTGTTGGTCTATTCCGAGTCGGAGTAAGTAATAACAAAACCCTCCTCTGTATATAAACTTTTCAGTTACTCCATTAACTCGGGGCATACGGTGGCAGTAAAGTTTTACGAAATATCAACAGTAAACCCTCGCTCACAGCGACAGTTTTCAAATTCTTTTAAACTTAGTGAAGAGAGACGCAAAAGCTCTCTCTCATCGCTATACCCTTCCACATCAAACTCGCCCACAACCCCACTGGTCACGGCTTCGGTCTAGCACCAGCCACAGTGTTGAATTTTGAATGGAAATAATAATTATAAATAACTTTATTAAGTGCTCGTAAAATTATTACCAGATATGCTTTGAAACGTCGCATGGTACAACAGAGAATTTATTTCTAGGTTACAAACAAATAAAGGGCATGCCGCATTCTAGACCTCATAACGCCCTATTGCTTGGCCTCCGTAAGCCAACAGCATGCGCTGCAACCGCATATATTAGATCGTTTGTAGCCAGGGCCATTACGGATAACTTTGAGTAGAGAGTTGTTAGAGCTTTCAATCTTGATTTTTAGGCTCAGGATGCATTTCCTGGATGGACCTGGTTTTGAGACAGTATACTTTTGAGCAAATACTAAAGTCGCACTAGTAGACCTTGGTACATTCACTAATCTATGAAATATATCGTTAGAAGCAACGCACAATGAATTACTTTTTAAAATTAGACTAAAGTGAGTTACAGTAAAGGGGTAAAAATGGGTCTGGAACAACTGGCATTAGACCTGTTCAGAGCACTGCCCTAATTTTCGAATTAACGTGTTACCAACTCCATGAAGCTTTCGCGTTTCTTTCTCTATGCCCTGGTTAACTCTACACCATTGAAAATGGAATGTCAATGACCGTGAAAGTTACTTCCCCTTTGCCTAATCTACATACATACTGTTTTTACTATATTGTACTCAATACAAAGTTTACAGGCTTCCCTCTCACAGATTGCGAGCAACTTTTTGTAATACTGTAGGATAGTGAGAGGCAAGCACCATGTCGTCAGTATAACTGAAGGCATTCACTGCTTTATTGTTAATACACAGCCTGCCCTAATAGCATTCAGTTAATGAACAGAACGGAAGAAAATTAGCTTCCTTGTCGTATACCATTGGCCAGGCTAGGTGCAGATGACATTTCCGACCCTATTTTATTATAACATTACTGGATTTGCAACCAATACGTCAACGTTTTTACAACGTAATGAGGTATTGGTTTCGAAAGCATACACTTAAACAGAGAGTGATGGTGCACTCGATTAAATACTGTCTCAGCGTCTAGAAATCACTAACACGTTGGACAGCCACTGTCAGTGAAATGGTTTATAATTTGTTTGAGAGCAAAGACGGCCATTTCTGTACCGTGTTTAGCTTTAAAGACAAACTGGTTAGCTGCATCATCCATAAACATTGTCCTAAGTCTCTCAAGAGCCACTTCTACTAATTTTGATAGTATTGTAGCTCCGGCTATGAGGCGATAATTGCACTTGTCCGACGCGCAGTTTGCTTTTTTATTTTTACAATTGGTGATATTATGAACTACATTAAAACGTCCGGGAGTAGGTAGTACTCTTTTCAAGATGCGCTGTAAACTACACGCTTTCTTCCTCTGCTACTGTGCATAGTTTGTAATGCATAGCAATAATGCCACTGGCTAACACAGACATTTCAAGAGATTGTGAGGTTTTGACATGAATTTTCTCATTCTCTGTTGGTGCAATGGAGAGCGAAAATTTGCTCCTCGCTGGTGAATCGGAAACGTAACCATTGCAATGAACAGCGGTTAACTGTACTCATACTTGGTAGAGTTGCTGAATGCTGCAAGTGCGTGGCTATAGAGGACCATACAGCTTTCCGTACGCAGAATGTCTTCATAACACTGGGGCTGAGAGTATACTTACCACCGACATTCTCCAATATTACACTATTTTGAACATTCTAAGATTATTTCCAATATTTTCTTACCTAATGTAAACAGTTCAACATTTTCGAACATATTTTCAATAGCAAAACATTTTCTAGCATTTCAACAGTTTTCTTCGGCCATTTCAACGTTTTTCAGCGACACATAATTATTCAAAAAGCTAAAGGGACGGGTCAGTGATCCAGACCACCAGGGATGCAAATGAAGCATAATATGAGGTGGTCAGTAGACCATCGGTCATGTGTAACATGCTGACCTCTACCTGGGGCGTACCGAGCGTGACGACCTACATGATCATATAACAGCTGCTTCTATAATCTCAATTCAGGAGTAAATTTTTACTTATGCTTGTCAATACCGACTTCCGTTCTACCGCCAAAACTCCAGAAAAACGAAGGCAGTAATTTTTCCCTTTTTTATTTATAGATGAAACTGCCGAGTAAGTTAAAAAATTGAGATTTTCTAAATAAAATCCAAATATTTTCTAAATAAAACCTGGATTCTAGAAAGTAAAAGTTCATATCTAGAGAGAGCGGAAAGCTAGGTGTAATCCAAAATTTTAATGTTCTCACAGCGACTAGATGATCTCTAGAGAAGCCAAAGGATGCACTTTTCTGTGTTCTTAGTAAGACTGGACATCGCGCTACTCAGAACAGGTGAAAAGCTTCACGCAGTTATCGCCCGAGAAGTTGGACGCTGTGATCCAGAAAGGAGGCCATCAGCACCTCACTTACACAACTAATTTATGAGGAGGGAGGGGGCGCAGCCCCCTCCCCCACTGAGCAACACGGGGCAGTGGAGGCCAAAGATCAGCCCGCGCTAACACGCACTTTGCCCAAGAACAACACGGCATCGCTCCACTTCAGTCAACTCTTTTTCGGTGAAATTTCGGTGGAAGTTTTTCGGTGATTTTTTTTGAAGCCGAAAGGAGTGTCATCATGAATTACAAGTCCTAGTTCAAGGTCGAACAAATAAAAACAATAAGAAAAAATAGGTTACACACATTATTTCTAGTTTTTCTAGAGATGAAAAGGCAAGAATAGAACGTGCGAACCATGAAAACTGTGATATATGTTGGCCAGTTTCGCCGGCATGTTCCTAGACCCGCACAGATCAACTATTGCGAGGCTCAATCTGCGGATTATATACTACACAAAGGTAGAGCTGGGTTTCACATACCAAGTATATAAGGAGTTTCCAAACTTTGTTTGTATGACATTTGGTATATCGCGTAGAGCACTATTTTTGAGAGGAACAAAAAGATGTATTGCATTATACTAGCTGCCAGGGGGAAAAGGAGGTTGAGAGCCACGGCGTAAAGAATGTTTTGCCAGAATTCCCCAGGATGTTCAAAACAGGGTGGCGGAGTCAAATTAACCAAGTCCGACTCCAACTGTAAGCCAGTCAGTGTCCGTAAAAAAAGCGACTCCTTACGACTCCGCTTCAAGGTTTTAGCAACACAGGCCCATTTTCATCCGACTCCGACGACAAGCTAGTTTACAACTAACATTCCTACTCCTGACCTCCAAAACTGCCTGATTCAGACTCGGCAACCCCGCAGAAGTTTACATTTCTCGCGTCGCAAACACATGACAAGGACAAGCAAAAACATGACAAGCGCCGGCAGCTTCAAGACTACTGACTCACTCGTTTACTCGCCTGATAATAATTTTTAATAACTGACAAAAACGTGGCTTAATAATTTCGCAATACCGGTGGCATTTTCCTTTCTACGAGCCAATGACGACAGCAAAAACTACGCGTTGTTTTAAGAAAGAAAACGGAATGGGCCGCAGAATGTCATATTAAAGTGGGAAGCGTTTATGATCGGACTTTACAACCACAAACTAATATATCAAATAAAGAAATAATAGGGGAAACAAAATAGGAGATCAGTATCATAAAAACAGTGAAACTTGGGATGAAACTGGGTAGAGGAAGAAGAAAAGATGTCTCAAGGGGCCAGAAATGGCTACGTAAACGCGTAACGTCTCTTTCACCCAAAAGCATCACTGATGTTTTGCAGTTAATTAGCTATATATGCTACAAACAGAAAACATCAGCCTTTGGCCAAAAATGCAAAATTGAAAAAATAGTTCATAATTTACACTTGGTACAAAAAGCAAAGAAACTCCGAATTGCTACACAGCTTGCAAAGCGAGAGTCAGTTCCTACTGCAGGTAAGGTCTGTAGAAGACAGATCTGCTCAGTATATACACACACGAGGTCACTCGGAACATTAAGGTGTACAGAAGTGTCGCTTGTGTCAGGCCGTGGGGTGTCATCAGCAGGAAAAAATGAAGCGAGTCGGATCCAAATTCCAACTGTTCCTGAATCTATCTCAATAATGATAGGTTTAAAGATGATCCAGCAGGCCAAATGATATCAACAGGCACACTTGACATTGGATAAATGGCTGGCAAATGCGTTGCATCAAAATCAAATGCGGCAGCAAATTTTTGGGCACATCCTTCAAGCGAAGGGCAAGAATAAAAAAATATGTTAGCTTCACATTTGTTTACTGAACTTCTTCCGTTTACAAACGGTATTACCACCTGAAGACAGTCAACAGAGAAGACAAGAAATTGTTCTGGTATAATTGTACAAACAGGCTACTGTTTATTTTTGTGGAACCGGGTGGTTATTGATTTGCTCACAAATTCAACTTCACCTTCACATGCACGACCGTAGTAAACGACTTTACATCGATTACTTCAGCTTCGTTGCTGTGCATGCCACAAATCATAATACTTACGATTATAACAAAGCATTATAGCCATGTCTGCAAAATACTACAGGTATCTATCGCCAAAAGAATTACGACCATAAAGTAAGTTACTTTACCAAAATTGCCATAGTAAGTTAGGTGAATAACTCATACTCCTGTTTCACGTCGGTGCTCATAGTCGTGGCAGTCCGTGAGTCCCTGGAGGCGTGTCGAGGCCTCAATGAGGAAATAAAACCATGACATTCAGAGCATCTCTGCGCGTAACCTTTGCCTCCGCGTGTCTTAGGAAAAGTCAGCGAGAGGATGCCACGTACAAAACAGAAAACGTTACGTACTAACAAAATTAAATAGTTCTTTAGCTCTTGATACCTTCTACGACAGGCAGATGAGATGCATCTTTGCACAGTGGTATCACTATTCTAATGAGCCGCAGAAAACTGTCAGCTACCGAAATTACCAAAAACCCACTAAGCATTTTCGAACAACGTAAAGAAATTGTTTAGTATAATCAACGCAACAGCTCTATATTCTTCTCAATGATAATTTGTAATATAGAAATCATGCCACCACTGAAGGCTACCCCTTTCGAATAGACAAGGTTACAGATTAAACATTAGGTAGGGAGAGAGCAACGTGATGAGGTAATTCACGCAATGTAAATAAAATATACAAAAATTACATCAAGACAAATCTATTCAAATATTGGTGCATGCGTAGCAAGCAAGAATAATTGTTAAGTGACAAAACAATATTTGGTTACTAGCGGGCCCAGCCGTCAAAAATCTTGTGATTGAGCGTTTAATTGTTCCGGTTAACAGTATAGGTTTTGCTGTATTAGGCCCGCTGCAGACGATAGTCCTTTCGGCCCGACGTCCTGTGTTTTCATTGCATATGAAAGAAAACTCGGGATATACGACAGTCGCTTCGATAGGCATCGGTCGCACGACACGGATCCCGCATGTTGTACTTTTGACGAAGAAACTCGCGTCTCCAGGTCGATCGTATCTCGCGTATATTTGCTGATATTAAGAGTTTCCTTTAGGCGACATTCATACGGCTTGTTTCGCAGCTGAGGTATCAATTTCGTTGCTCTGCGTTGGACTCTTTCCATGTTGTCGACATCTTTGCACAGATGTGGCGACCAGAATTGAACTGCAAATTCTAAGTGTGGCCGCTGGAAATGCCCACTGCTCATCGTATCGTGGATACCAACTGATTGTTAAACCGCAAGTGTCGAAATTTGGCTGCGATGCAGATTCAATATAAGGCCCGCTGCAGACGATAGTCTTATGTCCTGTGTTTTCACTTCACCGCGTTCGAATGCACTGCTGTGTCTGTGTAGACAACAATAAATAGTACTGCTTTTTCAGACGATATTTCCTAAAATATTGAAAAGACACGTGACACTGCAATAGTGTCACGGGCTAAGCCAGAGAATACGACGGTAAACATTTTACCGAAACTTTAGGTTGACACGCAGTAATGTTTGCAAGGGCAGCACCAAATGTTCGAACGCGGTGAAGTGAAAACTTAGGACAAAAAACTATCGTCTGCAGCGGGCTTAAAAAGACGGCTGCTCAGCGTGAAATTGAACTGCTACGATATAATTCGGCTAATGAAAGCATAAGCAGAATGGATTATGCACGAAAGGAACGAAAACTTCAAGACTGAGGAGCAAGACTGAGTTTCTCTAACTGTCGGGGATCCGAGCCGGGGATTCAGAGCCCAGGATATACAACTCGGGATCCAGAACGCGGGATCCAGAGGCCGGAGATCCAGAGCCGGGTATCCAGATGTCGGATATCCAGAGCCATGGCCCTCAAATTTCCAACTACCTTATTCCCATTCGTTGGATCCTTACGTCCTTGAATTTATTCTTTTCTTATTCCCATAGAGCGTGACGGAGAGACGGACCAACATTGGGGCAAGCAAGCAAGGGAGCAAGCGACCAACAACTGTGTTTTATTATATAGTGGATACTACAACAGAACTTACACACACCGTATCTGGTGTATTGCGTTTAGTAAGACACATAATGAAAAAGTGCCAAAAGATGAGCTTGACAATTACGCCCACAAGGGCCACAACGCAGTTGTGCAAAAAAAAAAAAAATTAGTTCCTAATTGAGTCAAACTGAGGATTAGGACAAAAGCGTTTTCCGGTTCAGATAAGCATGAAGTACAAATATGGACGTACGCGGTCCACAAAGCATAAGGAACAGCATGGAAGATTAACCGGTGTGGCAGGAAGACGGTCGTACAATTCTCAGAAAGAACCTAATGTGAGGGATTTAACGAAGGGCAAGTCTACCATACGCCCTGATTGTGAGCTCCACCCTCGCTATGATCGCCGCATGAAACAGACTGAACGAGAGAGAGAGAGGAAAAAAAAGAACAATTGGATCCCAAAGTAAGCTGGGCTGGCAGATCGAGGCGTATGCCCAGGAAATGAATGCGTTAGTAAAAGGAAGAACAACTGTAGAACTAAGGGTTTCTTTTGTGTTTATATTAATTACAAATTCTAACCAATATAGCCAAGTTTTTTTTACAGCTAATCATTGATGCATATATAGATGCACTGGGGGGTGCGGCAAACTCTTTGCACGCAAATATTTTTCAACATAATAGGTAGGTAAGAAGACAAAATTAGTAGTTCACGCGCATTACAGGTAATGTAACTTACTACAATGATCCAACTACTAAGCAATAACGCGCAGCTTTTACCATATAGCATTCAAAAGCTTTCCGACCCGAATCGTAAATCGGACGCGCGGCATCTTCGCTAACATTGACCCAAGAAGTGAGAATAAACTCTTTGATAGCTGCCGCACTAAGGTGTGAAATAATTAAGAGACATCCTGCTCTAAGGTGGGCAAAACAGCATGATCCATCGAATTCATGTCTGGAAATAGGGGCGGTCGAAATTTTTAACCAAAGATATAAATGTTCAGTGTACAAGCTGCACAACCTGTCACGTCCCAACAAGCCGTGTTTTAACAGCAGTTCGTTTCCAGGCAGCTGTCCAACAGTGGTAACCGTTTTCTAACACACCGACCTGGTCTACAACATCTTTGGTGCCAGCGACGAACTGTTACTTACTCTCGCACGTTCAAAGGTACTTTCAAAGTTTCCTGGACGAGGTCGAAATTGGTTATGCACTCCACCCGTCTTGTGCAGCAAAAAGTAACGCTGTATTTCGTGACCAAAGGCAGAGCAGACATAAAGTTATCTCAGCAGTGCACGTAACCGCTTACAGCTGACTTGTCAGGCACTTTTAAAAGTACGAGTTCAGTGCTTAACCCCATCACTGCCAGCGTCGTTTCGAACATGACTGGACGTTTTGTTGAACAACCTCATACCCTGAATGGTGATGTTATTAGAATCTTTCGTTGTAACTGCGTCGCAGCCATTTCTAAAATCGAGACCTTTATTTTATAAGCAAGACAAGTAAGTTGTCAAGTATATGATAAGAATTTGCCCATTTTTCGAAACTGCTTCTAAAGTTTTGCAGATGTATATGATGGCTATACGTACTCACGGACGGCCGTGTATGGCTCACAGGCTCTATATTTAAGATTCACAGGTCGTCCAGTACTACTCACAGGCCGGGGATCAACAATGCAGCCTATTGTCTCTACACTACAGCTTACAGTCTCTAAACTACGACTCAGAGTCTCTTCACTACGGCTCACAGCCAGTCACAGGTCCATAGTACGACTCACAGGCTCCACACTACGTACGAACCAACTACATTAAGCACCGGATGTTTCCAGGTCATTTAACTACTAAGCGCCGGCTGATGCGAGAGGTTAGGGTTCCCAGGCGAATTTTTTGCAAGCATCCTAACAGTACTGCGCCCCTTCCATGGCCTAAGCAGGTTGCCACCCTCGATCACCCTTCATCAGATAGTACCGGTCTTGGGATGCTTAAGTGAAGAAAACTGGAGGGAAGAACTGCAGCTGATGAGATACTTTTGCGTCATTACGGACCTGAGGCTGCGCGAGCGGCCGTTTATGGATCTCGAATGCTTAGCTTAACGGAGCGAGAGGCCACTTAAAACGGGAACNAGATAGTACCGGTCTTGTGATGCTTAAGTGAAGAAAACTGGAGGGAAGAACTGCAGCTGATGAGATACTTTTGCGTCATTACGGACCTGAGGCTGCGCGAGCGGCCGTTTATGGATCTCGAATGCTTAGCTTAACGGAGCGAGAGTCCACTTAAAACGGGAACCGGACGGTTAGGTGTCAGGACAGGTGAGCCATGGGTGCCGTACAGTACCCCACTAGCTACATCTTCTCATTGTAAGGTATGAAGGCAGGTGAACAATTGGTTCTTGACAGTAACCCATTAATTACACGATTTCGTCAGTAATTAGCAATTTTTGGCGTGCGACTTACGCGTAACAGGAGAGGTTTGGCTATATAGCACCTTAAAATTTTTAAAATATTAAATTAAATCCAAACAAATAATTTAAATCTCGACTACCCTGATTTCAAAATTGCTTCTTTTGACACAAAAACTCGAGTGTTTCGGAATTAAATATCGAGAACACTGTTTTAAGGGTGAAAAACGTAAACCAACGGCCACAGTATACGAACACAAGAAATGTCACAGTGTGTTAGTTAAAGCCTAATAAACGAACGTCTGCAAGTGTAACCAATAAAATATGTATACGATTTTAATACGGAAGTCACATTATAGCATGCACGTTCGGGACATTTTTTTTACAGCGACTAAGATTTGAAATATGTTCGAGAACTTTCGTGAGAATGGGATGTAGCGACACACTTCTAAGAAATGAACACAAAAGAAAACCGTTCGATCGCCAAATCGCGCAGGGGAAAACGTCGAATGAGTTAATGGAAAAACAAAGGTTGCTGCAGTCAGCAAAAAAAGACACACGCACCACACCCATGCGACGAGATGATGGAAAAACCGGAGACTGCACGTGTCCTCAAATGCCAGGAGGCATCGGGCCACTCCTCCTCCTTGCGGTGTTCTTCCTTCCTGCAGCTCTGACCCTGTTATTGGGTGACCACCCGGCCACAGGGAACCGCCCGAGCAAGTTTAATGTTGTAGACAGAAATTTTGGGGGCTGCATTCTTCTGAACGTAGCACGGACTTTATGCATCGAATGGTTACTCTAGCGAAGACCGCTATATATAGCCGCAGTCTCTAACCGCAACCTCATGTTTTCGTCTGGAATGTTGAGGGGTTGT
The DNA here is from genome assembly GCA_001587735.2 of Parhyale hawaiensis. Classification (NCBI taxonomy): domain Eukaryota; kingdom Metazoa; phylum Arthropoda; class Malacostraca; order Amphipoda; family Hyalidae; genus Parhyale; species Parhyale hawaiensis. The sequence continues at coordinate 2,647,104 of LQNS02276620.1, forward strand.
ATCCTCTCTGAAATTAATACCCTATCAAAATTTGGGTCCGCCGCGGCGGCACCCAGAAGTTCAATTGACATTTTAGCTTCTGCGACGGACCTCAGTTTTGATACGGTATGAACTCTACGAAAGAATTGACACTTTATTCTCTAACCTCACCATCACTAACATCAGTTTGGGCAGTAGCTTTTGGGTTGCAACTCTGAGGTGCTTTAGTTTTCAGAGACGAGCACAAACCTTACCGAAGAACACATACCATGCAGTTCAGGTTTAAGACCCACAATCATCAGATTTTTGCAGCGTTCAATTTTTTACGGACAATATTGGCCTAAGCAAAGCGTGATTATCTTGCTGCTGAGACCGAACCCGAACACTTGATTTCCAAAGATTCCCGTTGCCTTCTTATGACTTGACTTCTTTAGAAACTAATGTCCCTGCAAATAAATGACAGCTTTAGTAATAGATTTATCATTTTCGACTGATGCTTCAAAAGAACTCTCGTTTCACGCTAATGTTGATCCAAATCACCCAACCAATTATGTCTAATCTCGTACATTCGACCCACCTCAATACTTGGGAGTTTGACACTAAAGCATGAGCACAGTACGCATTTCTATTCACCAACACTGACCCTTCAAAAGATGCAACGAATTCTAACGTGCTTACCTTTTTCAATTTCCATAACCTCTTCGCTACGAGGCACAAAGCACTGAAACACACCGATGCAAAAAATGTGCAGATCGCAACAGGAAATTAAGCTGACATTAGAAAGCATACCAAGCAACGACAACCTATATAACAGCACGAGCGTCACGCAACATTAAAAGGCATTGGAAACGAACTTTCTAGAGCGCAAATATATATATTTCATCAAGATCGGATAAGGGGAAAAAACGTGGAGGTAATTAAAGAACAAGCCGCTCGTAATGAGTGCAAAGTTGATGAGTCTTGCACTTAGCTGCTTGAGAGTGTTGAGAGAGTCGTAGGAGAGCACAAGGGGAGTGCAGTGATCTAGAGGCTTTCTCTCGTTAGCACAAATGACGTAGCTCTCAGACGATACCACGTACCGCACACATGAGAACACATTGTTGCGCTGATTTCTAAATGACTGGCACAACAACGGAAAAGATGAAAAGTCTCACGGGAAGGGCTGAGAATATTTACTTTCCTCAGTATTGGTAAGGCACTCTCAGCTTAATAATATTTATTCTTTTTGTTGGCTCAAGGCGAAACTCTTTCATCAATTACGCGTTTCAGCTCTGTAGTAGGGTATCTTGCAGCAAGCAAAAACGACATTGTGTCGTTCAACATCATTAACAATTCCTGAAAATTTCATAAAGATCAATTCATAACGTTTTGAGTTATTTTGCGAGCAAGCATAAATCAAACACAGAGACAAACAACCCAACAAATTGATCACCACAACACATTGGTCATTTATGATTCATGATTTTCATAAAAATCCGTTTATAACTTAGTGAGTTATTGCACTAAGAAAAAAAATAGGCAGACAAATAAACAAATGGTTAAACGGATTTCACCATAAGTTAGGTAATCATCTATTACTCTTAACGTGCCTAACAATCCCTGTAAATTTCGTAAAGAACCACGCATAACTTTTTGAGTTATCTCGGTGACCGACAGACACAACAAAAGCATAACCTCCTTGGCGGAGGTAATAATAAGAACAATAATAATAAACGATTCTACGAACAAGTATCAGTACGCACCAGACAAAGGACAATATCACAGGGTGGATTATTTTCGATACATCGATTCTTTATATATGACTGTAAAATGAATAAACCTAAATATACATATATACTTCTCTTAACGCTACTTATTTACACTCTAAAGGGCAGTAACATCATTAGGTAGATTACTGTACGATATTATGAAGCAACTTATAAAACTATGTACGCGTCCTCTTGACCAACAGGATAGAGAGCTCTATACCGCTGGTCGCAGGGTGTATAGCTACTGCCTGTCCAGCTGCCAGAAGTTAGGCAAGTAAAAAATTACCTCTCGTTTCTAAAATAGAACCTAAGCGAGTCGCTCTTTGTGGCAAGGGGTTCTTTAGTGTTTACAGGAGGCGGGGGGATAAAAAATACAAGGACAGAGGGAGACAAGATCGGACGAGGCACACACAAGAGCATGCAAAGCTTGACAACAGAACACCGCCGTGGGGTATTATACACGGTACCTTCGCCCTTAGTTCTAGAACTCTATACAGTGTTATTACCACGAACTGCCACGAACATGCGTGTTCCAGAGTTCACCTTATCCTATCGTATTCCCATGCGAGGCAGAACCCCTGTAGGGAGCAAACCTGAGTGAGGTACAAGCACTGAACTTTCATATCTTAACACGACACTTTGTAACAATTCATGTTAAATTCCATCCACTTGTTTAATCCGCCAACTAAAACTACATGAGTAACTTCATACAGCATAATTAATCTTAACGAAATAGTACACTTCGTAACGAAATATTAAAATTAGTGCTGAAACCATAATTTTCTTTGTATCAACACCAAAGTCTAACCATTTGTGCCTTTTACCAGTATAAACAGCTTCACTGATTTTCTTGAAGATCCGTTCATATTTTTTTGGAGTTATGCTGCTCACAAACATTTTTACAAACATTAGTCAAATTCAAAACCAAATCAACTGATCATTGCCAAAATTTAATCATTTATGCCTTTTAACATTACCAACAAGCCCTGTCAATTTCATAAAGATCCATTAATAACTTTTTGAGTTTTTGCGCTGACAAGCATAAAATTAAAAACAGTGACAAACTAACGAACAAAAAATCATCACAAAAATTGATCATTTACTCTTCGTGATATACCTAACAACTCATATAAATTTCATGAAAATTCGTCCATAGCTTTTTGAGCTATGACATTCGGAAAAATAAAGCAGACGAACAAACAAATAAACGACGAACGGATCTTCACCTAAAGTTAATCATCTGTTTCTCCTAACATACCTATAGCAGTCTCCGTAAATTTTGTAAAAATCCATCAACAACTTTTTGAGTTATCTTGGTGACAGGCAGACAGAATAACAGCCCGACGAAAATATGACCTCCTTGACGGAGGTAACTATAAAAGTGTGAGATAAATGCAATAAGTAATCTCTAAAAACATACGAAATCATATAATTTTAAAATAATCAAGTCACGCCTGCAAGCACCGCAATACGCTACCGATGACGCACGCTGTGAAGGCAATAATTAGCTCCGAATGTCATGTGCATTTACATAATAAACGTGAAAGCAACAGCAGCAGCTGAGCACAGGGGCGGGCGGATACGCATAATATGCAACAAGTCATGCGCAGCAGGCACATTCACTACCTACAGCTAGTAGGTGCAGCGCGAAAACTTGCACATGTCATGAATGTGGAAACGCCAGCAGGTGATGAAACGCCGCGACTTCCTATATAGTATCTGCGTCTGGTAATGGTAAATAGAGAGCGTTATATACGAAATGAAGCGAAACCAAGCCTCATAGAGATGATTCATTAATCGATATATGTTGCATAACAATTACGTACTGCGGAAACTGGGCCTAGCAGTGCGCAAATAGAGAACGTTATACATAGGAAATGAAGCGAAACTAAAACCCAACAAAGTTATCTATTGATAAATAGACGTCCATGACAATTTCTACTCAAAGTGGGGATGGTAGCACGCACTAAATATATATTATATATATATATATTTCGTTATGGCCTGATAGAGGTACACCCCTTCCGAGAACCTTGGGTTAGGTGCGCAAGGACTGGTTCTCCTATTATTCTATAGGTTTTAACGGGTTCACAGTGCTGGGAATCACTTAGAACACTAAGCGAACCAGTCCTGGAGGACCTAACCTTGGTTCTCGGAGGTAAACTTTCATTGAAAGGGGGCTGGTAATAGGGGTCGTTGGTCGGAGGCGATGGTGGACGCACAAAAAAAAAATTTTACTATCGAGAAGTTGGCGTGCGCGAACGTAGATTTGATTTTTCTTCAAAATGAGACCATTTTGAGCTAAATCTAGCCATAAAAATTGTGCAAAAAGTGACAAACTTCAACTTTATGGCAATATACCGGTTCTAAGAACCATGGAGATAGCTCTGTAATCGGTGGATTGTCCGGCAAAAATTTCTAAGAACCGGTAGATTAAGCCCGTTTCGAAATATATCCGCAAGTGTTCAGTATTCACATGCAACGAAGTCAGATATAAATAAATGGTTGTTACTGGTATGAAACATTACCGTGACTTCAATTACCTACCATGATCGTTACCATTACTTCCTACATAAACCGGGGGAGCAAAGCGCTAACAAGAAAAAATGGCAATTTGAACATACTGTACATTTACGTGTATAAAGGAGCGCTATTACTTCCTACAAGAAGCGAGACCGGAAGCGAACGAGCTGCGAACGTTTTGTAATTTTTGCGAAAGCTCACCTCCATATATATATAGATATTATAAAATGTTACTAAATATTCAAATCAATGTTATTTCACGTTTTATATTTTTTTCTGTACGTACTATTGGTGGATCTTGAAAGGAAATAGAGGTACGTTATACTTTAATAAAATAATTATAAGGGCAGAAACATAATAAACAATGTCACAATTGAAACAACTGCAGAACTATGCATAAGAACGTGTTTCTAAGCAATAAAACAAGCAAACTGACTATGTAACTGTTTTAGGAAACCAAAGGTTAGCTGTTTCACTTTTCACAGCTTACCTACTCGACGCGAAAAACATGAAAGTCAAGAGCCATTTTTCTTGTTTTTCTTTCTTTCTCTGCGACAGGAACGCGCGTCAGCCCCAAGCCTGAGCATTAAGAAAATTCCTGCAGTTGACAGTTGCGTGACACTGAGGGGAGTGTGAAGTGACAGTGTTACTGCTGCTGGTCACGAAGGTTATAAAAATACAACAGCCACGCTATTCGTGGTATTTCACCATATACTTGCCATCCGTGAGGACTTCATAAGCAGTCTTGGGAATATTGTATGGAAGTGATATTTTGACAAGTAACTGTGCTCACCATGGACAGAAGAATCGGTGAAAATTTTCTATAAAATGTGGTGCGTTGTGTGATGAAGAGCGTAGTTCTCATACAGGGACACTGGCGAAGCCAAGACAGTGTCCAAATCAACCCCAGTTATACAAATCATTGTGCGCTCTTTCATTACACATGGAATTCGAAACAACTGGTAATTAAGGAAGTTACTTTTATAACATTATGTTAATGTAGTCGGTTGCTGCAGCCGCATTTGGTTATAATGGTACATTGAAGATATCAGACACCAGTGGTCACGACTACAACTGCAGCACATTAAAGAAATTTTTTTTAAATTTATTAGAAAGCCTTGGAAAAGAGTTGGAAAAGCGCTTCTTCGGCACTGGCACTCCCTCGGTGACAAGAGGCCAGCACTGGCACTCGGTGCTTCTCGGTCCCCGGGACGAGGCTCTTCCTGCGGCAGTACCTATGTACATACGGCACCATTCCATTAATTAAATTACGGTAGAGAAAGGTAGGCTCTGCACACACACACACACACCGAGGTGACGAGCGTATTGATCATCTGTAAGACGGAGTGTAAAGGAGAGATCAGGGAAGATATATACGCTTCGCAAACCCCAAGGAAACACGGAAGGATGAAAAAATCAACAAGTACAGTTCTAGTTTTAAGACATATATACATGATTGAAACAGGAGCAGAAAAAAATACGCAGGTCATGGTAACCTTTAATTTCCATGCAAGTTTTAGGGGGAAAGTTTCACGGAGAAATTTTGTAGCGACGGACAAGAATTAACTTAGGTGCGGTGCCCTAACGAGACTTGGCGTATCCTGCGTCGTTTACAGCAGCAACCAAGCAGAGAGTGGAAATTTTCCGCGCGACTATTGGCAAAGGAAATATCAAGAAGCCCATTCCTAGAAAGGGCTCGAGGCCTATGCTTCGGTTCGCGCTAAACAATGTGGCACCTAACAGAAAACTGCATCTTATGGGATGACTACACAAACAAACTTGATCAGTCGCAGCAGATTGGTTAAAATAAAGTGACACGTTACGCTTGACTTGTCGTGTCGTGAAAGCACATGCTACCTATTTGGGTTAGATATGAATCCATGCAATTCACAAATATGAAACCTGTCTTACCGCTGGGTGACCTTAGTACTGGCAGTGACTATAGTGAGCTGAGGGGTGAGCTTTATGATCAGGATTAGTTAAAGCTTTCTTAGACAACACAATTAATGGGAGCATCAGAGAGGGACAGGAAGAGGCACAGAGTTTATCGACAGAAATATGAAAACCATACACGAGGGTTTTCCCACACATGTTCAACGCGCGAGGGAACTTGAAGTCGGGAAAGTAGAAGAAGAACAGAGGAAACCATCATCCGTAAAAGTATGTAAATGGAAGGAAGCAAAGTGCACGCGAAAGAAAGGTATCTAGGGTTACGTAACGGGATAACGTGGGAGCGCTACTCTCCATAACATAGGATAAACGAACCCACCCTATCGCCACTGGCCCATCCTTTGCCTCCTAAAAGGAGGTAGCCGAGTGTCAAAACTTTCCTTGAGCTGTAGCTACACAGACGAGAGACCAATCCATTACGGCAAGACAAAGTATACAACGAGACCCAGAGGGGAGCACGGTACGCACGATGAAGTGTGAAGCGTCGGCGCTCATTCCCATGACGACGTACGTAGAGCCTGTGATGAGCTTCACACGTAAGCCTTGACTCAATCATTTACAGCAGACAACCATGACGACATTCTTATAGAATAAAAGTGAAACTGCTCATTGCAAGCTGTCTCCAATCGATCACTTGAAGTACGATAGCATTACGGCACTTGAGGAAGTAGAACAACCGCTTCAGAAGCGATTGAGGGTATCGAGAACAAAATGAAAATAATTAAAAATTCACACATGGTATTCAATTGATGTTCAACTGCAGCAGAGACCAGGCAGCAAGGACTATCCAGTCTCATTAGCTATGGGAAATTTAAAAAAAAAATTTGGGCCCTAACACGTAATACGTACATGATACTGAATCACGTCGGTTGTATGGTCACAAGGCGATTAGGGTGATAGTGTTATAAGAACTGAAATTCGCAACACGCCGTTGATACATGTCTCAACATGTACCAGCGGCGTGTTGCCATACATTCCAAGGGTTATCAGTTCTACATCATTGCCACTCACTCCTGAAAATCGTGTCGCAATCGGTAACTGCGGCAATATAGCTTCAGTTATTGCATTACATGCGACGGCAAACGTTTTTTGGGTTTACGACAGCCCGAACAGGGTAGTCACTGCAACACGTTTCCCTAGATCGATATAATGAAAAGTACTTTTGGGATCTAGGAAAAGAAAATACCAGGAAATAATAGAGAAGAGATCACGAAGAAAAGTAGAACAGGAAACAGTAGAGAACAGGACTGGGAAGAAATCAGGCAATAAAAGATATCGGGTAATAGAAGTGATCAAAGAGAGAGGAAAAACAAGCAAACACTAAGCGTGACTCAAGAATACATATCACATCGCGCTGTAAGTGAAGTAAAATGATTTATTCTGAGAACAGTTCACCTGCGGAAAAGTTTAGATTAGATTAGATAGGCGGCAGTAGACGAACCAACAGGCCCATTCTCAAAGAGACACCGAAACTTGCCCGGCCCTCTATGAGCTATTGCCATTATGTTAGTAGGATATAAAAGACTGGGGAAAAGAAAAAAAAAAAAAAGACGAAGGAGAAGAGTCTCAGCAAAAGAGACGATCATGAATGCACTCAATCATGGTCAATAGCCGCTGATATGCGGAGTTAAAGATGTTAGACAGTGTAGTTGGAGCAGAAGAGAGAAGAAGAAGACGGATTTAGGAAGTCTCGGAGGCTTTGGCCGTTAAGAGTGTGCGACTCCTGGAGGAGGAATCCTTAGCTGTAGGAGCGGGGGGGAGGTGTCTCTCCCAATGTATGTCAAGACGATTTTTAAACGCGTTGACTGATTCCGCACTTACAACATCGGGAGGAAGTCTATTCCAAATGCTGACTATGAAATAGGGAAAGAACTACTGACTTAAGGTCGTTCTTCGAGCTTTATGCTTGAGTTTTTGACCATTGTTTCTCAAGCGATCATTGAGGTCTCTTTCGTATAGACAGACAGCTTGGTAGCTGGAGTGGTTGCGGTGGGGGGCAACCGAAAACCAACCAATAGAGCCAGTAAAGATGGGCTCCTCAGAAAGCGAAAGATGAGACAACCCTGCTATTAACAAGACTGCTATACCATGTCACGCGATACTCCTGCCCAATTATCAAAAACGACACACCGCAAAGAATACCAAAAGTGGAATAGGAAGCGCACTGTCAGCTGCGTAGAAACAAGAGCACAAAAATTATGAGGAGCGTTTATTTATTATTTATTTTTTTTTTCTTGGATTATGAAAAAGAAAACGTCAGTTTTCTTCACAACGTGAAAATGAAGCGATATTCCTTGCGGTAACAAAGCATCTTCGGAGTAGAATAATTTATACTCATCATTTACTCTGTAATATAGTTACTTTGTGCTTTTGATATTAAAAAAAAATTTAAATAAATTTCCCAGCGACGAATTCGTTGCACGAGGACGCCAAAGATATCAACTAATAGAAAAGAAGATATAACACAGCGAAAATGACAATATAAACTATACAATTGAACTAAAAAAAAATAAAATCAAATTAACACTTGAACATAAAGCGGGCAGGCAGATAGAGAAACAGTGAACAAAACGAACCGAGTCGACAGCACAAACAGTTCACAATTCAATTTGTATTGCAACAGAGCTGTGAGCTCGCAACATCCCACAATCCTTGAGAAAATCCAACACACCTTATACAATTGGTGGACAGCAGTTGACAATTCTCTCAGTGCGTTACTGACACAAGTGGTCCGTAAGAATAGCACAGGAAAACAAAAAAAGTTCGACACACAGTCGTGAGATAATGACGTTCTTGTTCATGACTTCCGGGACTTCTAACTTTTGTAAAAGAATTGAGATTAAAAAAAAAAAAAAAACATACTACACGTATTCGGCACTGGAGCTTCAGCTTCAAAGCGTCCACACAGCGGTGTAGTGAGGTTTGTATAACATAGTAAAGAAACTGCAGGCTGAAAATAAACATATGAACGATGTAAACAATCCGACAGACCGAAAATCAACGATTTTGAATTCGAACCGGTGAAAATTGTTTTAGCCGCAACTAAACAAACAAAAATATTTATATTACAATGAGCAATTGAAACGACATATGTACATGTACCTTAGCCTAGAACGTTGTTTGTATTTTCTTCCTAAGATGAACGAACAATGACGCTTTAGAATAAAGGTATATCTTTCTGTGGAAGTAAACCTAATCCAAAGAGATAAATATATTATGTGACTTTTACGTCCATCTAAAATCATGCAGCCCCCACTTGAAGATACGCTTTTTATGGGGTTTACCCCACTGCGGACGGAAACTCAACCGTCTGGGCTGTACCTATGGAGCCAAGCAGCAGTACCAGTACTTCTCGACGCTTTTGGCAGCAGACGAGCGGCAGCTAACGGAAGTGGTGTACAGCGATCGTTGCAGGGGAGCAGGTGTGAAGCAGTAACTGAAGAAGCGTCATCCTGGCAGCTACACTAGTCCAACTGGTATAATTTCCTGAAGGATACAAGCGAGACATGCAAAGCTTTTTCATAAGTTTCAACTTCGGTAGGTCGGAGCTGTCCCAACATAAGCAGCATACGAATGTACAACTTAGTAATTTTTCAAAAATATAAACAGTAGATAAATGTGGATGTCGATAACTTTAACATAAGCAAAACCCTTTCAAACATAACAAGTATAGTTAGATAAATACACGGAACTAGCTAAAGACATCTCTATCCTGATGTACGCAGTATTACACCAAGTCACCTCGAGGAAACAAGTGGAAAGAAACATTGCATACAAATTCAAAAAAAACACAACATAAAAGAATATCTCTATGTGCAAAAGATACATGCTAATAAATGTACGGTAACGGCAGGCATAGAAATTTAAATTAGTAGCGCAAACATAAATATAGTGGTAAATAAGTAATAGAGGATGACAAACCGGGTAATGAAGATTTTCCATTTCACTGCCATGAGAAGATAAGACAAGCGAATGACTCAATAAAATGAAATACATCAGAATGAGAACGCTTGAACGTTGATACAGTTCATTAGAAGTCAAGTGTATATATTTGATATTTATACACATACAGCAGTGCACGACAATTTTTCGAACGTGTTTAGTCTTCGAAACACATACCTATTTGTTCAGTGTACACCTTTAATATATGGTAGTTACACTGCGGAAACGTTTTAGGAATAATAATACTTCAAATTTCAAAAAAGACGGATTCATAATTTTGTAATATGCACGTATCTAATTCAAATTTGTGTTAATTTTTGGCAGCTTCGCACGCCAGTCTTTCGAACGTGTTAGGTCAGCTAACGTCCGATTATATCGCCGTTTGATTTCAACAGCACGAAAGTTTAGAGCTTTGTGAGTTCGAAGGCAAGTCTTCAGATATGAAAGAGATGCCCGTACTACTACAGTGACAATTGCTAAGCCAAACGACACGGCGGCTAACATTTCGGCAAATTTATGGTAGGCACAACTTTGCTGACAAGTATATAATAAGAAGACATTCTGGTAATTAACTGATAGAACATGTGTAAAAGACTGTTTTGTTATATGGTCTTTGCAATCGATATAATTTTGAACGGTAGACGAATGTACTAGAAGTCAAAAATGGCTATCAATGTAGAAAAGTCTTGCAAAATCATTTTTACAACCTAATCAAATTTTAAAAAAATTAGCTGCAAAAACTTAAATTTTGCGATATTATCATTTCCAAAACTATTCATTCAATCTCGTAAGCGCTGTATTTTGAAGTCACAAAAAAATAATAATAATAAATAAATCATGATGACAGAACTATGTTATAATATAATTTTTAAGTTCTTCAATTATCCTGACCACAACGACAGTTTGACGGTACGCTGTGAAAATAACTAATTGTCCACCGATAGAAACTTTGTAATATCATTTCTAGAATTATCGTCCCAATCTAAAGACCGCCACATTTGGAAATGTGGCTACCATGACAGAAACTTTGTAATGTTGCCAGTTACAAATTATTCCCTTCACCACAGTAAGGAGTATATTGCCGTCCCGATGATCCATGACATTCGACAACAAACAGGTTTACCGAGCAGAACACCAGCAGCAAACAACCTTCTTCGAGATGAGATGGACAATTGTGGCTTGCGCGCAGACTGTATCAGTCTTATAGCGAATTATATTATTACATCTCCAACCAAGGCCGATTAACTCTGATATTCTGCAGAATAATTGGAAGCCACTGTTGAGACCGGCCAGTCAATATTATATTACGTTTTTTATATAATTTTTACCCTATTCTCAAGGACGACATGGATTTGGATATCGGTGGCCGAGATCCACTAATAGCTTGAAGATCCGAGAAAATGTCACCGATTTTTGAACTCATCTTGTAGACTATTACTGTGTAATAAAAATGTCTCGAATTTTACCGCGTTTCAGTCACAACTTAAAAGCTACGCACTAAATATAAACATCAAATATATTTAAATATAAGACAGCACTGTTCGACATACAGCGTAGATTTGAACGGAACGACCTCATACCCTTTAGAGGAGCATTGTGCCAGCGCTGATCAGAAGACCTGATGCTTAACGTGGACGACTAAAGGCACTTTGATCAAAATATAAAAATAAGTTATCACAGTTCAATTAATTTTCATCTTTTCACGAGCTTCAAACAAGGAGGAAGAACAGTCCCGAGAAATATGAACAACGTGACCAAGACAATGGCGAAATGGCGCCTACGTAAAGTATCTTAGTTGTTCAAATAGACTTACGCATAGAAACGCGAGAAGGCTCAGAAATCTAAACAACGCAATCATGGTACGAAGTTCATGCACGTCGTGGCTGATCCCGAAGCGGAGGAGGATAGAACTGACGAAATTCGAAGGAAACAGTGCGGAGAACTCGGAACAATAACGAATGCATCACCAACAATAACTCATTGTTTCCGCGACCACGGACTTGTGGCGCAAATGTATAAAAAATCCGGAAGCAGGAGCACGCATTTCGGATGGGCGAGGAACTGGGCCCGGCACAGTATTGCACAGTCCGCAGTGAGGACACAGCAAGCGGAAGGGCACGTGCGAGTGCAGTAAAAATTTGGAAAGCGCACGGGATTTCACGCAGCCATAATATATAATGGAAAAGTGAAGAAAAACGTGCATTTCATTAGGCACTATTCAAGTATGTGTAATTTCCGTTTTCTGAATCATATTCCGGTCCAGGGTAGACAATACTGAGAAAATAATGAAGAACGCGATGTCCAGTTTCCATCAATAACACCACTGTAAAATTTCAGTTGCTTCAAGTTCAGTATAGACGAAACTGTACATCTTTCATGAAAAATAAAAATAACTAGAGCACTCTGAGAGCGCATACCTCCGCCAAGTGAGGCAACGGTAGCAAAAATTCAAATTGGCTCTGAAACCATAATTTTCTTTGCATAAACTTCAAAATCTAAGCATTTATGCCTTTTTATATTAATAACATCTTGTTCAATTTTTTTGAAGATCCGGTCATAACTTTTTGAGTTATACTGTTAACAAACGTTATGACAAATATAAGTCAAACATACAAACGAACCAACCGATCTGCTGGTTTTAAACTAGTAAATACAGAAAATGGTAATGAATGTTGAGGATATTTAAAGTATTTCTAGGTAAGTAATAAAAAACTCAATAACACGATTGTTCGTATTTTAATTTTTGAGTCACAAACGAACGAACGAACGAACAAACGGACCACTACCAAAATTTGGTCCTTTACTCTTTGTTATATACCTAACAACTCATGTTAATTTCATCAAAATCCATCCATAACTTTTTGAGTTATGGCATTGACAAAAATGACGCAGACAAACAAACAAACAAACAAACGGATGGACATATTTTCACCAAAAGGTAATCATCTGTTCCTCCTAACATACCTAACAATCACTGTAAATTTCATCCAAATCGGTTCTTAACTTTTTCAGTTATCTTGGTGACAAACAGACCTAGAGACAAAGAGACAGACAGACAAACACGACGAAAACATAACCTCCTTGGCGGAGGTAGTTATAGGAATAAATGTACATGTAAGAGAGTCCTGACGTAAAGCTTCATTGAAGACGAGTGCTTACGAGAGTAACAAGGATTACTTTAAAATAGAGTAATTCAAGAGTTTCTTCTATTATACTCTTCGCTTGACCATGCCAATGGACTATACAACCTATATACGTACTGTAGCCTATACAAATTACTTCCGGCATGTTAAGTGTTGTAGCAAAGGTCACAGAAGACGAACCCAGCAACAAAACACAAAGAACTTACAAACTAGACATATGCACTACAAACAAGGCCTACAAAACTATATTTACCTGTCTGTATCACAAGTGTTGACCTCCGAATCATCTGCAGAAACGGATGAAGAATCCAAGGTCTCACAATCCTCTGTGCATGATGTAACTGGCAAGTCATCTTTCTCGCAGAAGCAAGGTAAACCCTGACTTCCACGGTTAGGGTCACTAACGGAAACATTTGTCTCAATAGTCACAACAGATACTTCCGCACCCTGAGATTCAGGAACACTAATCGCGTCCGCATTTTCGCATGCAGTGGTCGAAGAACTGCAAGTTTCGGCAGAATCTGAAGATCGCGGACTGGCTAATGGACTTCGCAAGTTTCTACGAACTGACTTCTTCGTCTCTCTGCCAGAAAATGTCCGCATAACTTTGCTCCGGGAGCGGGATTTCCTTTTGGACACTGGAGACTGAATGACGATGGTTTCGAAGGTTGGTTCAACCTTGGGACTCTGGTCAACGTAGTTCGCAATTGCCTCGCCTGCCGATGAAGGTCGTAACGAATGTTTGGTAGTGGACTCAGAACAATGAGAGCTTTCTTTAAGCTGGCTGGGGCCATTAGTGGAATCATTGTCTTTGGAGGCAGATCCAATTTTGGAAGGATTTTCTACGTGCAAACTACCGTCAATCGAACAAGTTTTATCATCAGGAGAGCAACTGCAAGGTTCATATGAGAATTTTTCATCGCTGGGTGCCGGAGAATCTTCCCTGCGAAAATCACTACAAGGAGATAAAACATCTTCATCCATTTCACTCCCGCAAGCATCTCCCTCATCTTCGCTCGATGTTAAGGGTGGCACTTCATCGACGTCCATGCCGCAAAATTCGTCCTGCCTCGCATCTTCTTCATCCGAATCTGGCAGCGACGAGAACGTCACCGACCGTTTGAAACGCTTGGCACGAAGGCTATCACCGCTTTTTAAAATGGGCGAAGAAGCGTCATGTTTACGGCTAGGTGTAGGCCCATTCTCAACGATTCTCGATTCAGATTCATCAACAGAACCTCCCATCTCGTTTGGATGGCGTAGCAGGCGAAAGGAGATCTTTCGAAGAATGCCCGTCTTAGGCATGGCGAACAATATGGATACCAACAGCCTGCCTCAGTGTAAATTCTTTTCCACTCTATTACTCGTTACGTAAACATGCAGCAGATGCTTATGCAAGTATCAGAATAATATCATCTAACGCTACGCATGTAAGACGACGGTTACACAGATGCACAAACAAGAACAAGTTGTTTATGGACAGTCGCACGAAGCACTGGCTATTTTCACGGCTGATAAAGGACTGAGCTAAGAGGATTCGTAGGAAGGATACATAGATGCTACTCTTGCGCACAGGATGTGTCTCTTGATAACGGAGGACGTCGCTGTCTTCGTAAAAGTAGTGACCTCACACCGAGGCCCAAGACAGATAAAGATACAGAAGCTTCCATTATGCTGGGGCTTCAAGACCCATCAGGGCATAAATATTTTTTGCAGCTCAAGCTTTCGGCGAAGCTTTGCTTCGACAATCGGAACGATGCACATTTGTTCAGACCTACAGCGAATCTACACTATGTATGGGAAATTGAACGAAGAAGAAAAGAAATATTCAACACCTGATGTAGATATTTAACTACGTCTACATGTCCTAATAAAAATCAAGTAAGGTGTGTCGCACATGGCTCTAGAAACTAGGCATCATCTCTTGATGACGGCTACTGCACTTGCTGAGAGATTTGGTTACAAAAAATAGGTCATCAGGTCTTAAAGAAAAAACAATAGTCAAGTTGGCATTTCATACCCATGACTAAATTCCATTGTAGACTCTATGTGCGCTCAGCCTACATGACAGCAGCAGAAGAAAGGCACTGAATGCATTGGCGATATCTCCAGAAGAGGATCAGGCGCCACCTAAAGGAAGTTATCAGAATCTGGCACATGGGTGTTTACACTACAGAGATAGGCAGCCACCACACAAGTTCTTAAGTTCTAAGCAATGCAGACAGTTAAAGTGACCTTTAGCGGCATGAATCCCAAAGTGTACGCCACTTCATGCTATGGAACGCGGAGAAGTAAAAAATATAATTAAAGATACTTTTGACTTAAATTCCGGGTCTGCAGGTCATCATTAAAATGTTGCATCGTGAACTCGGTCGCAAAAAGTTGGGAGTTCGTGGAGACCTCTTCTATCCACACACGGTTCATGAAGGGATATACAGCTAAGGATACACTGTTTTAACGAGACCAAGTTGCCGTGTACAGAGACTGGCCTCCATCAACAGCCGAATAGAGGCAGCACACTGGGAATCTACAGGGTAGTCCAAGTCTTGCCACCGCTGCCAGGAAGTAATTAAAGCGACAGCAAAAAATTGATGCAGTGAGACAAGGCAGTGGGCACATAAACTGGATTTAGATTATTCACTTCTATCACTTTTATTGTAGCCGTATAATTCACAAATATACTATAATTTAAAAATAACGAAAATTAACCTTACGCGGTGGTGAGAAGAATATTCAACGAGCCAGTTAACCAAACAGAGTAACAGTATATACTAATTGAGAGGATGGTTATCCCGGCATCGAAGCTCCTGCAACTATGGAACAATACATATCATCGAAGTAACTAATAACCCGAAGAGAAGCTTTTGGCACCTCAGAAGCTGTTTTACCACTTTCGCTCCGGGGCCAAGAATTTTGTTGGGGAACGAATAAGCATGCAAAGCCAGGCAATTGACCTTTGTGATAGTGAGATCAACATACCGTCAAGTCTAACACGAGCGGAAACGGCACCTTTGGCAAGGTTCGCAGAACAATTTTACGTCACCATTCCACAGCTTCAAGTTCTCGTTTCAACTTAATCTACAGTATAGCATTCCATGTGCCGTGGTCTACGCCAAGTAAACAATTACAGGTATAAAATTTTTGCAGTTTATCAACCTCTGAGGAACACGGGCAGCTAATGTATAAGACAAGTGACAGATACTCCATCCTGCCCAAATGATCGACATCGGGCACTAAAGTCTAACCAGCGTAAGGAGTCCGATGGGCGTGGCTAAGAACGCAAAGCAATTTGGCCAAATCTCACTTAAGCGCGTGGTATAACTTGTCTCAATCGATAAAATTATATTTATATTCGAATACTCAAAGTGCATTAGTTAATAGATTAGATTTGGCACTGCTGTATTCAATTCAGCCTCGCCCCTAAAGGACTGCTAACGCTTGTTTGACTATAATTGTTGAACGTGACACTAGTCACACAATCTAAGTTTTTCCTGTAGCACCGACAGCTGAACTAACTGGTACTGGGTTTGCCAACTAAACCGCAGTGCAATGCACGTCATGGAGACCAGACGGGCAGCAGCCATAGAAGCTCCAAGAAATGCATGCAGGTGGGGCGACCTCTAACGGATACGCCACTTACCGACTACTGAGAACACGATATTCTACCAGCTCTTTAGCATGCAGCAGGTTGCTACAGTTAGTAATTGGTAGGTCAGCAAACCATGCTCCCACTGAGCAAGTACTAATGGTGATGCAAAGAATATCGGCGGGATATAATCATTTGGAATATAATCAAGCGCAATAACAGGGTTCCCATTGACAGCAAAAGCGATTGCAGCAGCCGGAACAAGAACATCAACAGCCGAACAATTTGTAGGCAGACATAGAGGCAAGGTACCTACACGCGCAGCGCAAAGGAATTGTTGTTCGGTCCGATAGTTTCGATTTGTCTGTCATTTTACCGATTCTTTTGACCAACTTGATTATAAATTTATACTTTTTAAATCTCAGTATTACTGCAGGATAACAGGCTGACATCATGTGCAAGGGTGAAAGCAAAATTCCACCGAAAATTTGGCCCTTGGCAAACCAAGATGCATTCTTATTGCATGGTATGTTACTTTTATACCTGCCATATTACCATGGGGGACTTTATAACTTTAAATATCAAATACGAGTGCGTATGAAAAATTGTCTCAGGTAAATCAACGGTCATGAAGCCGCCTTTGTATCTTGAGTGTAGGCACCTTACACGCAAAATGTCAGGTTAGGGCAGTAAATACACATATTAGGTAAAGTTGTACAGCGGTCTCGATTTTCATTCGCAGTGTGAGCACGTACGTACCGCTTTTAGATAAATGCGCTATTACCATTGCACTGAAAATATAAGAACACTTTTGGTCGTTTTAGGCAGCAAGTAAAGTGATTTTGCAAAATAAACCATCTCGGAAACCACCTTCAGAAATTCAGAGACGCAGTTTAGGGCTTTAATGTCAATGTCATTAGCATACAACTGAGAGAGATGTATTTTGACCAAATTTCAAATGCTAATTATGCTTGCGAAATGCATTGACCGTTACTATCTATTTTGTCCCTTATCACCAGCAGTTTTTAGCGAATCTCTACGAAAAAATAAACAACAAACTTCAGAGACGACAATGCGCACCCCACACTGTACACATGGTCATGGTCATCGCTGTATGTACAACACTACAACACATACCATCATCTTCTCTCTGGTAATGGGCCATGTGGCCGATGCTTGGTTCAGTATCTACTACTACTACTACTAGGCGTAGCGGTCCAAGTGTTGGAGAAGCACGGGTACAGCAACGCACTTCTAAAACTTTCAACTCTCAACAAAGCGAAGAAGAGTACTAAAAAATCAACCAAGAGGCAAGTTGCGCAGCAACATCCAGGTCAGAGTACATATAAAGAGCAGCTACTAGGGAGCAAAAACTGCATGAGCGCGGGGTGCCCACAGCCGCATGCTCCGTCGGATGACAAATGTTGAAAGAAAACGCAAATGGTTCTTTCGGTACTGACGGTAGCAGCAGCTAACATGGTCAATAGTCAATTGGAAGTCTAACTGGATAAGTTTATTAAGAATTTCAGTCTTATCAAGTACTGAAATGCAACTGCTAATCGCGTTTTCTTTCGCCATATCGCTTAACAATTGAAACAGTAACATCGAAAAACTATCAATGTCTTTCTAAGTACGGATATTAGGCTGTAGCTTCACTCTAACTTTATCTAGACCATCACTAGATACCACTACACTCAATCCAAATGCATCACATTAAATCCTGCTCTCATGTAAAATGAAACTTGTCCCAATCGCGCAAGCACTAGATCGTGCTGCAAGTAAATACCCACAACGGCCAAAGCAGTCAACCGTAGACTACCACAGTTATCACGTCCAAGAAGGAAGGCCAATATGACAAGTACAATTTTCTCTTCACCCGACCGCTCCCACTGTAAGTTAGGTCAGTGCCCTCACAAGGGACTATAAATATCAGAAACGATGACACTACAATCCAGATCGCAAGACACGCCTCTAGCTAGAGTGAACCTTGAACCCAGAGACAACGAGCGCTTCAACTACTCTGACACTGCAAGCACACGATTTTCGAGAACAAAAATCAAAATATCGAAATTTCAAATCGATTTCCCAAGACTAGACAAGCCCTGACTCGTATACCAGTACAAGACTTAGCAAATAGAGATTCCTACAATTTTGGCATTTAATACAAAAAAGGCCCACTTTCCATTAGTTACAGCTCAGCATGTGCAGGGAAAACAAAAACATGCTTTGGCATAAGCCTGTTCGGCAGCTATCAACGTTAACGACCGGTTGCTGTTGACGAACGAGGGCTGCGGACGTAGTGCAAGGATGCTGATGTCGCGTCAAGACCAACCCGTTGGCCGCAAGAGCTTCCTAAATGAATTGTCCAGTGGCCATAATAAATCATTACAAATCATTAGGTGAGTGGACTATGAGACGACAACCGACACTTTCTCCTCATTAGATGTAAGAGAGACCGCAGCAGTCTGCCAACTATTGGAGGTGTGCGAGAAGAGTGGCATACGCTGTCCGTCCGCACCAGTGACAGATCTCTACAAACACCGCGCCAAAGACTGTTCAAAGGAACAAGACCACGTCTAAAAAGGAGCGTTTAGTACAAATAGCGTCGCAGAAACAGAGCGTCGAGGTGTTTTATAGTTACGAAACACAACGTAGGAACCGGTTTCAGAGCTGGTATGAGAGACACACAGTCGTCGACAGAGACGGAAGCCCGTTGTTAATTGGCGGGTGCGATGATGCTAGTGACCTCACGTGGGTCAACAGAAGCTGCAGGTACGCTGCATAGACTAGTGTTACGGAAAACTTTATATCTAATCAAACTAATAATGGGGCCATTCCGTTATAATTTTAAAGAGCGCTAGTCTTACTGAAATTCAAGTTTAATTTGCACGTACGGGAGGGAGTGAAAATTAATCTACTGCAAGCAGGTTCCACTTCAACCTGCCTCTTAGTTTCACCGGGCATATTTTCAACATAGTTTGTCGAAGGTGCTGTTTCACAAGTCGACACTGCTGATTGTTATAGGGCGTCCCAAAATAGTAAAGATTGTATATAGAGTAGGATAGCTCAGTAGCGTGAACCACATCAACCCATAAGAGAATATTATACATTTCTTTGGACGGTATTGCTAGCGCTGTTCATACCAGAAGTATAAGAACACTTTATGAGTTGAGATATGCCAGGTTACTCGCGTGTGTAGAACGGTAGAGCACCTAAAAGTCGCGAAAACAGGCGAGTAGAGGCAAGATAATTAAAAAGGCACACACTATTTGCTGTCACAACTTGACACATATCGAGAAGATAAAACAACTCAACGAGCGAAAGTGGCAAAAATATCACGCGTTTTCTGTCCTGAGCGCAAGAGCCGGTGGTGCTCATCACTCACCAATTGCTCGCACAGCAAAAATGGTAAATCATCCTCCTCATTGTGAGGCAAAAGAGTCCATAAAAAGAGGCGGCGAGCACACATGCCGTGAGCACCATATGCCGTAATGCAGCAAAGCGAGAAGCGTCTTTACGGTAAACTGCAGCTACGAAACTTTGAATTAACGGCCTCATGATACGCTTCACAAGCTTCGGCCACCATTGTCCTGGTCTGCTCATTTGCCGCCTACAAACCAATCATTTCTCAACTCTGAAACTCGGAATTCTGTTAATGGACTCTCATATGTTGATAAACGATGCAACACCGACACTGACCACTGCCTTGTCGTACTGATAGGTGTAACTCGGATATTTTTTTATAAAAAAATTGTGAAATTTAGAGCTCCCAAGTCAAATTTACCGCCTTTACAATCGTCCAAAAGCTTCGGCAATCTTAGATTTTAGTCAGTTAAGATCCATAATTTCGTTTACCACGAAAGAGCTGATCCCACGTTGGTTACAACTCACCCTAACCTAACCTAACCTAAAACAATTAGTAGGAAAATGTTTATCACTTTTACTTTCAAAAAAATATTTCCAAGTGTTACTGACATAATTTTTCTAGAAAATGAATTTTTTTCGAAAATTTTGAGTGCAGCGCTTATATATAGCAATAGAAATTTCCAACAGGATTAGGACGCAGACAGTAATCGATAGCTAGAAATGATACGTATAAACTTAGCACAGTAGAGATTGCGGCAATTGTGCATTGGGTAGTATTCCCTTCATTTACGAAACTTTTTATACACTGAAACAGCGGAAATGGCACCGAAAGAGTGAGCTTCATGAACTGATGCATACGCCACCCTGAAATTACCAGCCTACTTAATTACCGAAACGAAGAGATCGCACGACACCCACGGGCACGGTGGGGTTACTGCACTAAAGTGTTCTGAAGGTCGAGGGAGAAATAATTAAGTAAGCGACCGCAGCTACCAGGCGAGCGTATCCACACTAACAAGGATGAAGCAAGGGAATATTTCAGGGAGCAGCACGACCGGGGGGCCCAGCGGCATCGACAAACGGGGGAACATTTTTCATCGAACGCTTCTGACGGTCGTGATGTGCTATGTCTGATGCAGCCTCACGCTCCAACCATCTTTTGGTTTTCCGTATGGCAACGAAACTAACACGCCGGCGAGAACCGCAGGCTTTACTGAGGTTTCTGTAGTGATCCAAGAAATTTCAAAACTGAGAAGCGCAAATTCTTACGCGTCGTTTTCCAAAATATAAACGAATACAAAGCACCAATTACGAGAACGTACAACGGATGAAGACAAATTTCGTTCGTACAAGGTTCGAAAAGAAGCGGCAACAGCGTTCAACGCAGTGTTAGTAAGATTTGTTAACAAACTTTGAGTAATGCTGGCTCAACAAATGCATGGTATCTGGAGAAACCGGGGGAGCGAAAGGGCTGATGTGATAAGGTATTCCAGTGACCAAACTTTGACGGAGGACCAGCATCCTTGAACCAAGAAATGGATGACATGAAAAGTACGTCCGAAGAACGCGGGTCACAATCCATTGTGAAACAGACAAGAGTCGACATAAATCTTCGGCCCCAGCAACCTTTGGCTGCCAATGGAGCTTGGGAGGTTACGCTAAGAAAACGAGTGTAAAGAAACCCAACGGACAGGATCACGATCGTCGGCCGTTAACGTAAACAATGAAGCTTTCCAGGGCCACTGGCGAAGTAGCGCAGTTAGTCCCTAGTGCATTTGTGGGACGACAGCGTCACATGGACGACAATACAATAACGGAGAACTAATGTATCAGAAGCGCAAAAAAATAATATTTTAAGAGAAAGAGGAAGCTCGTAGTGCGAGCATAGATTGCACCAGGAACAACTAATTAGCAAGAAGTTTGGCAGTACTGTCGATTTTCACTCGTAATTTTTGAAAAAAATTAATTCCGTTTCGAAGCGCTGGCATTGCGCGAAGATTGATTTTAGAAGCTGGCTTCTAGGCTACTACATCTTCAGTTGTTTCAGGATATGACGAACTATTAAAGTGAATACAAAGAACAACATTGGTGCACAATCCGTACGTAAATAATTCCGGGTATAAAAAGAGAATTTTTTTTTTGCACGCCTATAGCACGGCCTGTCAGGGCTACAGCAGGTATATTGCGCACGGTAATTATTTACAAACGCTCAATGCTCAGTAGATGGTGACTGCGAATTGGACCTAAAAAAACTTGTGATAAACAGAATATCGTAATAATCCTAGACCAACAGCAAAATCTGCAAAGAATCTTTCTTCATGAAAAATTAAATTTTTAACACAACTGCAGAGAGCGCAACGACCCGAGACTCCATCATGAAACCTAAATGGAGATGGAACATACTGGCGAAATCTAGAGTAAATCACTACAATAGACCAAGCAAATTTTCAAGTTATCCTTCGGGAAATCGTAATGGTCGGGAACAATACCATAGAAACTTATAGCGAAACACTCAAAATAAAAAAATAAAAGTTTAAATCATACGGCAGAAATTCCAATAATAGACTTACCTAAGCGCCTCCTGCTGGTTCCTGCAAGTGACTTGGAGACAGTACTGAGAGGAACGTAAGGGTACAGCCTCTTGGTACACCACCACCTGGTCCCTAGACAGACGGCTGAACATTGTACTGGAGATCTTCTGCCGCCTGAGAAGATCTCCGATATACCAAACTCACTAATATTGTGGTCAGGTATCACTTTCACAAGTCCAATAAACCGATGAAAAAGTATTCAGTAGACCCCCTGTAACATAGGGCATGACGTTGAGTCAAAGCACAAGATATCTTGATGTTCAACAATCACCATTCTCACTGCAATCTTGGACGGAGAACAAAACTACCATTGAATGCCAATAATTAAGATACAATGACTGTATTAATTCAAGAATATAGTTCCACTGTCAGAGCACGAGGATGCATATTCACAACGCTACGTATGAAGGCACGCACGTGCTAATAGTTTCACGCACGCTCTTCCACATTTCTTTGAAGTATCACTCACTTGAAAAGAAAAGCTATTAAATCAGTGAAATTCGCCCGAAAAGAAAGATTGAGAGTTTACGAACAAGACTGAAGCTGAACACACATTGCAACGTACAATGAAAACTTACACGCGGCATAGACTTGCTGATCTGGAAACGCTATACGCGTATTGTATATTGACTTCCGATTGCAATTTTATACTAGCTGCAATCAAACAATCTCCACTTTTCATTCCATTAAACGAAAATATCTTTTGAATTTCTGTCATTATTCATATTCATTCACGGTTCGCGCGAGACGATTACATACCGTGCGGCGCGATATATGTCGTTTGTGGTGACTTACGCCGGAGCGGTGAAATCAATACGCACAACACAATATACGAGTGATGTGGAGCCACTCTAGCTACAGGTGGTAGCTACAAGTAATACAAGTGATCCCACTTACTTCTTTACTTCACTGTCACTTGAAGAAAATCATATAAAATCAACACGTACAGCACCACCACTTTGAGGTCATTACTAGAGCGAGTAAGACTAACGTACGCGGCACCACTGAATAACTTGTGGTCTACGATTAAGGCGAGGTAATTATAAGGCAATCACACGTGACACCACTCACAAATGTGCCCCTAGCTCGCGGTCACTTACTTAGTTGAGCTAAGATAAAGTTGCGCAACACCACGTTATGGTCAAGACAAATAGGAGCAACAGAACGTTTTAGATGGTCATTTTAACCAAAACGAGATAAGCTTCGCACTCCCTACACCACTTGATGACCATCTTAATTAAATGAAGTGAAGTAAAACTCACAGTTTTCCTCGGTTACTTTATCCAAAGTGCGGTAGCTTAACGTGAAACGACACCACCACTTGATGGTCACCTTAAATAAAACTGAGGCAAGATTAGCCTGTGCAACATCACTTTACGGCTGCTCTAACCACAGTAAATAAGGCAAGAACTACACACTTAACACCGTCTGGCAACACCAGCACACAACGGTGAACACATCGCAGTTGCTGCGCACGGGGACGGCTGCTGTGACACCGAGGGACGCATACTAACTATTGGATCTACACTGGAACTGCGACAAGGCACGTATACGTAAGGCATACAGACTCCTGTAGAGAATACAAATGATCAATTTCAACATTTGGTGATGAGTGAAGGTGAGCTAAGTATGGAAGAGTGAAGGCTTAAATCGATATCACAACACGGGTGGTATATTAACAAAAACTGTTTAATAAACTCATGCCAGAAAAGCCATTGAGTGAATATAGCACTGGATTACAATCATTATAGTGTAGATCTAACCACCACACCCACTAAGCGAGTGATTCCAACAGTGATAAATAACATTGGAACTGCTGTCATTGGTGAGAGCAGCACTAGGTACTAAGGCATTTGTCGGTTAAGTAAATATAGATAGAACATATTCTAATTTTTGCTCACAGTTGACGTTACTCGCATTCCCCGAACTCGGTGCATTCATTTTAATTGGCAAATTCGGTGGCGTTTCACGCCCCAACAAATTCTGTTCCGATATTTCACCTGATTAAAATTTTTGGTATTATAATTCTCTAATCTTCACAAAAACCCAGGAGGCGAGTTTTCCCCACAAATTCGGCAGTAGGGATCAGTTTCCAACAAATGTGGCGGCACATTATTTCCCCAAGAATTCAGTGGCGTCTTTTTTCTCAACGTAACTGGTGATTCTATTTTCCTAATAGCAACATCGTCTTCATAGCAAACTGAAAGGGAAAAAGCCAAAACAGACGTCGGTGGAGCACAAAACTCCACTGGCACAGACACAGACTGCAGAGTGGAGCATAAAGTAAGGAGAGGTGGCTGTACCTAAGAAGAACACCACTTGAGTTACTTGAGCAGCGACGTATGAACCTGCCATGGAGGAGGGTGAGATAAGCATAATTTCGTATCTCGTAGGGGCAGCAGAGGTAATGGAAAATGTGAGTGGTTCACTAGTGCGGCTCATAAAGCAAACAATTTACGTGCGCTTTAATTTCATTGAGCACAAATAAAAATGGGCGCAGGATTGCGTCAACACTGCGCGTAACAAAGCAGTAAAGTGGAAATCACATAATATTTGCGGTTATACACAGGTACACACACCTACATTCGTTTAAGCCTCCTAGGCCACTCGCTAGGTATTTTCAGAGATAACAAGGAAGTAACATGCAGTAGGCTATGTAATAAACAACGAATGAGAACATGGAGAACATCTTGCATGAGAACAGCAATTCGGAGAACAGAAAAAAGAAAAGGAACAAAGATTTACAGAGGATCGACCGAAGCAATGTGGGCACGCAAAAAGACGTCCCTAAGGCATGTTCTGAAACTAGAAAAAATTTGAGGGAAGAATGCGCAATTGGCAGATCTGTTCGACACACAAGAAAACATTTTACACCTAGGAATTGTTTGCAAATTACTATATTGTGTAACAATTGCTATGAATAAAATATGCTATTCAGTATTATCGACAAGAATATAGACGAAAACTACAACAAGATTTGAGCTGCACTATACGCAAAGGGTATAACTGTCAATTGTGCGCATTTGCACGGTCCATGGCCCTCACTGTACCCACCAACCGACTCGTCTCGTCCTTCTCTTTTCTCTATACGAGCAGCGGTCCCTTACGCAACACCTTTTCTTGTTACGAGCTATGAGCGGTTAACGATGTCACGATCAATGCAATAGCTCCTGCCTTCACTTTCTTATAGGTCAGCTCTGGTGGTAGAAAGTCTCATTCGGAGATAGCCACGGTAGCAGAGATCAACTGTAGAACATTGTATGTCTTTTTAATATTGCCATTACTATAGATTAAATCATATTCTAGTTCAGTTAAGACTTTTCATTCAAAGCGTACACTGTGATCCAAAGTGAAGAAGAAAGAAGGGGCATGTAGTATCATATATATATGACAAGAGAAACGTGGAATCCACGAACGAGGGTGTTCCCTACACAGTATCAGCACGCATGGTTACCGTATGTAGAAAGAGAAGTAGAAGAAGAGAACTAAGTAGGCGCACATTAGTAGAAGTTTGAAAATACAAGGAAGCACAATCGGCACAACAAGAACGATGCCTCGAGGGTCTAGTTAAGGCTATGGTAACCTACGAAGTCCCTTTGGGGCGCGATTATGGCATATCCAAAGTGATAGGTACTTTAGTTGATCAGATGATTGCCTTCTCATATACACGTCCAGTAAGAGTAAGCTAGCGCTATATATTAACATTTGACGGTACGATGCAATGATATTAATGCGAGGAAAAATTGATTGGTTACTTACAAAGGACGGTCGAAATTCGAGTGTACAGATCACGTTAGATCGCTCAAAGTCTGTTTGCTAGGGAGAGCCAGCATTCGCTGGAACTACGAATACCACGCAACAAAGTAATTATAAAAACTATGCCAATCCACCCACTTCAGCCAAATTGGGTTGAAATATTTTTCTTTTATCGCAAAGTCCAGCATGGTAATACGTTTATATATTACAACAGCTACCTCATTAAAATACTTCGTGGTACTATTACTCTTGAAATGGGCATAGCCAACAAACTACCTACCTACTCTCACAGTGAGTGAAGCCAACAAATAGTCTCCAGCGAAAGATAACGAGTTTTATTAAAGACGGTAGTTTAAACCTCCCCTCAGGCAGTGCAAATGGCCGTCCATAGACAAAATGCAAGGGACATGTATTATGTCGATGAAAACGAACGCAAGTACGATGGTGTTCCCACACTGGATCAACAAACATAAGAACGAACTGATCCTTCGGGCAGATGAGGGAAAATGGCACAAAAATAACGTAAATCAGAGTTCAAAAATAGAGAGAAGTAAGGTGGGCTTTAAAAGAAAGATATCTCGTAGTCCTAAGGCACGGTAACCTCTGGGGTCGTCCAGAGGGACGATTCGCCTGCCGATAAGACGAGCGAACGTATCCATAGGGCCTACAGCCCCTACAACGCCCCCTGCGAGGTCAATAACAAAAACAAATCGTTGTCTAATGCCAATGAGAAAGAATGGACCGGAAAGGAGCTAATTTGACAAGTTAATTTCATAACCGCAGCGCAGAGTCCGGGCTGCAGTGACCTGCATGCGCAGAGGGCCACGCAACTCGACAGCTCGGCACGACCATGCATTGCTTCATCAGACCGATCTGCAATAATTGCACTACAAAACGTGCCATCAAGTGCAACCTGGCACAATTATCTCACCAAGCAACACACTGGTACAATTTAAATGCTTGTCATATTAGAGTCGTAGTAATGATACCTAGAAAAATTATATAGCCCATCAAGGTTCAAAGTAAGATTGGTCTTTAGCGAGCGTAAGTGCCTAGAAAGTATTAACATCAGCTGGGATCGCAGCACTGCACACTGAAAGGCATAAAAACCAGTACGGAAATAAATACTAGACGTTAATTTGTTCGTTACATTCAAATATTTTTAAGAACTAGATGGTGTCTAGCACAACTTATGAAATACTTCTGACTCCTCAAGTGCCGAATGAAACATTGGTGTCTTGCAGGGTAACACTGTTTGAAATGCCTCCTATGGAGAACGGGAGTCCTTATGGGATTGGGAATTATATCTCATTTAACAACAGATGAAACCGTCGATGCAAAAGCCAGCAAACTCACTAATTTAGGCTTAAAAAATTGAAGCATTACAAGGCAAAAATAAATGTCATTTCTGAGCTCTGTTCCTTCAGAAATGGAGCCAGCCACGCGTTTGTGAACGAAATGGCCCGGCAAGTTGCGCTAGCAAAACTGAGTGTACTACTTAACAAAACTGGCTACAGGATTTACGAAGAGACGACATGGCTAAAAAAAAAATAGTTGTAGCGTGGCGTTCGGAGAGTCGACCCGTATCTCATATACTCGTAATATAAGGTGTATTTACCAGCTGCTGACAGCATATCCAATGGCAAGTGATACTTCACGCTTGCCTTAGTTACAAAATCGGACTACCAATATAGTTCACAGTTTATTTTCAGTTAACAAATGATGGCGTCAGAACTAACAACCTCACGACTATTTCGGTGTTACTTCCCCCTTCGAAAGCACGATTTTCGGCAAGAAGGAGCCAGGCGGCAATGCCCTATGGCGCCAGGCCCCCCGCAACTGCTGAGGGGTGAGCGGCGTCGGCAGTGGCTAGTTCACTCCCTCAGTGTCACAGCCAAGTCCCTATTTTGGAGGAACATACTTGGGCACAAGAACAAGAACGAGCTTACACAATGCTTGTTTAACCTACAGAGACAGTGGTGCATAATGGGGCGGTGGTTGCATCCCTGTCCGAGACACTAGTGGGTGCGGGCTCAGCGAATCATCAAATTTAAAAATACAAACATGGTACCATGAGTTTATCTTTGGATAGTACGAGAGTAATCTGAAAATTTTCATGACTATTTTCTTGTAAAGTTCCGAGAAGAAAGAACGAGAAAACCCAAAAGGGTTTTGCTAACCACCAACATAAACAAATACTGATTTTTCACCGGTTCTAGAAAGGGGTGCAAAAACTGGTTGCAGTTTTAAAGAGATGTGTTGTACAGGTGAAAAATGATTGTTCTAACAAAAACAGCTTGAGCTACCCATTAAAAGCTTTCATTTCACTGCATCACTTCAAGTATCAAACTGTTACGCTTACGATGAAATCCGATCACTGTTAATTTGCTTAGTTTATTATAATTCCACAAAATAAAAAATGTAAACTCCCAAAGGTGCTTCTCGCTATACTGTTTACTCGTACTGTGGTCGATGAAATAGCTGCCTTGCTAACCGAAAATGGTTTGCCTTGACTTCAGTCCTGTTTAGCTATATTTATAATGTATCAACTTCAATCTAAGTCCAGTAAGTATTGTTTTCAGTAAGCTGCCATCAACAAAAACCACTATTGCATACTGGACAAACAAATGGAAACGGATAGACAACCAAAAGCAATGGCGGCAACATGTCGACAACACAAATGAGAATATAAACAAAGAAATTTAGTGCGCCGGCTTGGAAGCCAAAAAGCAAGCACTGCAGCAGACACTGCGGAGCCTCTCATATACATTACCGACCCGGGCCCTGAGGCGGACCATGCTTGGCACCCCCCTGCAGGGCCTCAAGCTCCTAGCTCCTCTGTCCTCGGCCAGTGCTTCGCGCGCCAGCACTATAGGGTCCATACAGCACTACACGGACCCCGGCCGTGTACACACGGAGCCGCCTATGTTGCTGGAGCGCGTGGTTTGCTAAAGACAAGGGTATCGTATTGGCACAGCACTGTGAGGAACGTACAACATGGTACGGATACGAGTAGGATTCACACGACGCCGTCAGTTGAGTAGGTGATTAGCGGGGCAGATCTTTGTCTCGGACAACTAATACTGGAAACCATGGCTCTCACAGACGCATCGTCTCTAGTCTCGAGCCAGTATTCAGGTGACTACACATCATGACATACTAGCCGCGTTCATATAGTATTCGAGAGCTGATGCTTTACAATAGACAAGCGTCTCATATCCTCACCTATACCAGTACTTTGGGGCCTAAAAGTTACCCTGTGAACTTTACTTAGGGTCCCTATTATTATGCTCCTTCATAAGCACGGAATCTGAAAGCCATCGGCTTCAAACGACAATCAATTTAAGGCCTTCTCACGCTACAAAGTCCCTCACGGCTATCGTGTGCCACGTCAACTGTAGTCAATTCTCCAAAGATTGCAAGATGTAATCAAGAATTTGCCGGTAGTACGGCGGCGTATTTTGTAGCAGGCACCCAACGTTCAGTACTACGAAGGTGCGACCTCACAGGCAACCCAGTTTGAATATTTCATCTCAAAAGTTATTTCATTCCAGTTGTTTAATTCTGATACTTTTCGAGTAGCTATGATAAGAATATTTTTAACTGGGTTAAATCAGTGCAGCGTGGAGGGAAGCGATGCAGTGCAATGTCTTGTGTTCAGTGCGGTACTCTCGCGTTTGAAGTGCACTTTACGACTTATAAATTGGTAAACACTTCAGTCCCACTTTCCTACCGTCATTCTTCCATTCTTTGATCGGAATACATTGATGACGTATTAAATTAATAAGTTAATTTTATTAATGAATAATAGTTATGAACTCCCTAAAATATAACACAAGCCGTATTCCCAAGCACGTTATTAGACAATCAATTGAATGGCTATTCAATTAAGTCTTGTAGCTTAGTAAATTCTACGGTACAACTTAAATTCATCATTTCGGGCTTGCCATATGTTTTCAAAGAGACTTCCAAATCTGCAATTCATATCTAATAGCAATTTGTTGTTATTTTGTATTTTAAAGAGACTGTTCATTCGGGGTATGAAATGTAAAAAAATTTTCAGAGCTGAAAAGATCTACATATACGTGCACTCTAGAAATAACTCACTTTCAGTTCTCCATTTGACCATAAGCTACAACTTCCCGAAGTGCAGCAGCCAGGTTTCCACACACCTCCAGTGAACGCACATAACGTGTATGAAGACCGCCACCTGGACCTCACCAAAAACCAACGAAGTGTCACAGAATAAGTTGAAGTGCACCCGTTAAAATTTAGTGGACAATAAGCAAGAAAAGGCGCGGTCTATCTGTCCGTGGCTCGAAGAAAAGGAAACTCCTGCAGCCGGCGAGCTGTGAAGACAATTGCGCAGGTCCTCTGAGACTGAGGCTGTACCAGTGAGCAGGTGCAGGTATGCAGACCATTGTGTGGGGGACTACAATGCTCAAGATCAGAGGTACACCATGCAGGGAGTGTATCATTCGGCTCCTGTGGAAGTTCTTCGCAAGGGCTGTGAAGTTTTGAATTGCGTACAGATTTAATTATGCGATAAATAACGTTATTGATGGAGTCTGTTCGGTATTGATAAAAGATTACAGTCAGTGAACGTGCTACATTGTAATCTGTTAGCTGAATAAATTTATTTTACATTCTGTAGATATTGTATAAGTCGCTAAACAAAAATATCAGCAAGCACTTCGCTTATTCATTTAAGCTCTTGACGCCTCCTCTATGATGATGCTCTATTGAGAATTATAGGCTCTATTTCGTACATGGGAAACAATGAAGGGAGAACCTCGTCCCTCTCTCACGTCATGATAGTTGCAGCACTTCAACATGTACGGCATTATTAGCCGTAGTTGTGCTACGGCAACGATAGGGATAAATATCTACGAGTCATCGCGCCCTCCAATAAACGGGAATTATCCTTTTCACGGTTCAGTGCCACAACACGTAGACCTTCGGACTGCAGCTACGGGACGGTCTGCACCTAGCGAACGAACACTTCTGCAGGGCTACCATGTGTCCTTGACAATGAAGCCACAAGGTTACCCAATGTGCACACAAACATCGACAGTTAATTCAACGAATTTCCTGTGTATTTCGATAGCAAAATGGCAAAAAAGATTGCCGAAAACTGTGAAAACTCGTATTGTAGGAAGAACGAAGCGCCCTCCATGTCCGTTCACAGTGACCTGTCTACCCCAGTCTCAAAACAATTCTTAAAAAGCCCAAGGTATATCAATTGAATATCGTAAATTTTTCACTGTAACTTATACAAGAGACGAGTAATCCTTGGGTGCACTATAGGGGAGCGATGCAACTTATTTCATGTATCAATGAATTTGATTTCTGAAAATATACTGTAAAAATGGTGGATCAAACCAAATCTTCACACGCATTCGCCCGAAGATTATATTTTTAATATAATTTATATTAAGGTGTAATATAATAATACACTACATCGGTTACTCGTAGAAATAGCATTGTTTGTAACATTCATTAAGCACGCTGGTCGTTACAGGGTTAAGCAGGAAAAAATACCGTATCTCATATAAACTAATAAAATCTGTTGCTTGCTTGCTTTGATTCCACTACCATAGTCGTATTCATGCAGTCGTGGGGTATGGTACGCCCGAACCTATTGTTTTATTACACTATACTTTTATATACTGTATATACAGTGTTAACAGCAGTGATACCCACACCAGTGTTCTGTCACAGTGAGTCACATCTTCGTTGAATGGACTGTGTTAATGCAGAAAAATAAAAGTTTCAGAAGCAAAGAAGCAGCAGAGGGACATCCTGTTTATGCTGCTCAACACCACTGTTCAACCCTACCCCTGTTCTTAAAATCTCTTTGTCTTTATTAGCTCCAGTGGCAGATGGGCGCCACGCCACCTCATCTTCTCAGCTCCACGTATTTTATCAGCACCGCATGTCGTCTCTTTTTGATTTTCCGGGACCTCTAAAAACCTCACAGCAAGGGACGTTGATGGCGCGCAAGAAGTTCGGTTATATTCGTTATGCGGTGCCTCCTCCCACACAATCCGTGGCCTTGGAGATGGGGCAGCCCCGAGTACAGGACAAGGGCATGCAGCAAGAAACAACTCAGGTATAAGCTCTAATGATGTCCAGTTTGGAGAGCATGGCAGTGGCGCCTTCAGCTAACAGCAGTCACGGTACGCTGGTAACCGAAGGAAGAAAGCTGCTTACATAGCAGAGGCGTAAACGGCGGAAACAGTCTTAGAGATTCTCTTTGAGTAATAGTAGCTGCCACTTACGACTTACGAGTACGGTACGGAAAAGGTTCTTGCTTCAATTCAATGATGTTTAAAACTTTCCGTATAGCTCAGGGGTTCCCAACCATGGTGCCCGCACCCCCTGGGGGTGAGAGATAACCTTTCAGGGGGTGCGAAATCTCGTTTTATTTTTAAGTCATGTAGAAATTAATTTAAATTCGGCACACAAAAATCAGATAAATTTCATTTGCCAGAGTCCTATGGATTATTAATGTTGCAGGGGGTGCGAGAGCATATTAGAAGTTCCCCAGGGATGCCGGGCATAAAAAAGGTTAGGAAAACCGCTAGCACAGACAATGGTTCAAAAATGCAAATCCGATCAGAAACCGGAGACCGCTATACGTGGTTCAAGGGTAAAGCGTCTTGAGAAACCATACAAGCAATAAAATAATGTTTTCACAGGTGAGAAGGACAACTATTTAGGAGAGGATACGCTAACAAGCCTAGCGGTTCGACGCAGACTTAGGATATGACTGATTCTCCGAAGTTCTTATTACCCAAAACTGGGAATTTCCCCAAAGAAATTTTGTAGAACATTACGCATCAAAAAATAAAGTTTGCTTTCATTCATATTTATCGTAAATGATAGGTGAAAATCGCAAATATAAACGAAACTCTACTGTCTCTTACAAAGAATACATAATAACCTAATAAAAAGTGAAAAAAGTGTGCGCAGCGTCACATAAATACAGAAAACGCTACTTTGACGTGCGGGAATTTCCCGAAACGCAATAGGTGGAAAAGGAGAAGTGATAAATTGCACGTGGCAAGCTGCAGGGCGCCGTAGCAGGCGAATCGAAGGAAAAAATCCTAACTGCTGGTCATGCAGAGAACTCTGGCCACCAGCCAACGGCGCTCGTTGATGGCTGGAATAAAAAGAGATACAAGAGCCTGCGAGGGCCGAGTTGGAAGGCCACCACAATCCTGCAGTTGCTTCCAGGCAGTTATGGCCAGAGCAAAGAAATACTGTGAAGTGCCAGCGAACAGTTATAGTCTCGACCATTTTGCTTTGGTGTGGTCGCCGATTCGGCCGCTGGATGCTGGTGGTCCACACAGCGCAAGATCCCATTGCGCTCACAGTTCATTTACAGAAGATAGTTGTGTCAGATTTGAGTTTAATAAATCGCTACGCTCTTGAATTTTCAGAACTGTCACGTCACAATTCCGTCACGCATACTAACATGATCAAATGGAATCAGGGAGTGACTTATAACATGTGAACAGAGCATACCATGCACAGCTATTACAAGGCTACCTTTTATCAGTACAGGTAAAATCAACTTGACCGTACCCCCAACTGGGAAACTCGCGTGCACTGGTTTGTGCTGCAGATATACCGTAGACCAACAGGCCACAGAGGTCTATACGGCTGCAGTCGACCACAGATTGTCTAGAGTTATGTGACCAGTGGCGGTAGACTCCATGCGACAACATCTGCAACCCCAACCCTCCCTATTGCTGGGAAAGGTCAGCAAACCCACAGCAGTAAGCAGGCCGTATGCTGACCGATCACATCAAGTGCTCAAAAATAAACAAAAAACAACCACCGGTGTCTCAATATGCAATTCAGTCCGTTTTAGAAAGAAAATATTCATCAAGCCTCAATGGCACATTTACCTGTGCACGTACAGCAGAAGTTCTTACGTCCTCTTAGGCGCACAAGAGCAACTACCAAGACACGGGGTCACGGCACTCGTTAAGCTCGAAAGATCGACAGGAGCACGTAAGCGATGCTGCCTTTTTTAACATCTAGCTTCTTAGTGCTTGTATTACAATACAGAACACGTGCTGATTACTAGGTAAATATATCCGGTAGCTTCTGCTCTGAACCCAGAACCAATGTTTCATTGCTGAAAAGAGGTGAAACACATGTGCCGTTTGGTGGGGGGTACCTACTACTCCAAGTACCAAGTACGTCCACAATGAATAATAAAACTCAAGTTGATGAAATCGATT
Source organism: Parhyale hawaiensis (assembly GCA_001587735.2). Lineage (NCBI taxonomy): Eukaryota > Metazoa > Arthropoda > Malacostraca > Amphipoda > Hyalidae > Parhyale > Parhyale hawaiensis. The sequence goes on from LQNS02276620.1 coordinate 2,681,943, forward strand.
TTTCATATAGTTTGTTTCTCGCTCATTACCAAGAAAAAAATTAGTGACCGGCGCTTTTGATGGCTTACCCTATTGGCAGCCACGTTTAGTCTCAAATCACTCCCTGTTTAACAGTTTTCTGTAACTAAGCTTCTACACAAAAGATGTCCTCAAATCGTCACCTTTTACCGTAATCCGTTTTCAATTATCCTAGACAGCATTCGCTTGACTTCGCCGCTGGGACACAATAGGTAAGATTAACCTGGATAAAGATGAGGTTATTGAAGTACTTTAAATAGCTAATCGACAAAGGATTTACGGACGAATCTAGTCTCACGGCAGATTAAGAATTTAATAGTGCAAATCCTGCCGGCATTACCAGTGAAACCTGCCATGTTTTGACAAAACCGCACTGTGGGATAATCTGAATGCGGATTGCGATCCAAAGCAACAAATCGAATATGTCTTTAATATTCGATTCTTTTAAGCCCCGTTCGAAAAAAGTATTACCAAAATGATACAATTTCATTTTTGGCTGTTACAAAGCGAGTGGAATGCATGTATAAATATAGGTACACAGGTCTTCAATGTTCACTGAAGAAGAGTCTGTGGCTGAGGTGCACCCCTTCACAGAGTTCACACTGTTGACGGTTAGCTGCCGAACTCGTCAGTTGAATCTGTGTTTCACAGTTGGCAAGACAACAATCTCTCCTATGACTACAGGAGACGTTTAAGAAACATGAAACGAATGATTACAGAACACAAAACAGTTCACCAAAAGGTTTCACACAGCTGCCCGTCACTAATACATGTTTATATCACGTTCTGATAAATAATTAAACCTCTGAAGAAGCTTACTAACTACTCCTTGCAGCAGGCTTTTAGAACGGTAGCTCATATATAGAGCAGTCTCTGAAACATTTTCGAAATACAGTATATATGTTCATCATTTTCTACTATTACTTTTGCCTTACAACTTCCAGGTTTTTTTTCCCTAAAGCTAACATTAATGGTATAAACATCCACAACTGCAATGTACACGGGAATACACGAGAGCTCGTGGCACTTCATGCCCATGAGGGTCAACAGTGTGAACATCAGAACACGTGAGACACTTCGGCGAGAACCANTTTTTTCCCTAAAGCTAACATTAATGGTATAAACATCCACAACTGCAATGTACACGGGAATACACGAGAGCTCGTGGCACTTCATGCCCATGAGGGTCAACAGTGTGAACATCAGAACACGTGAGACACTTCGGCGAGAACCACGCATCACCTCACCTCTGAGTGGTTCAAACCCAACTGAGCGCGTAGTGAGCGGCGCAAGGCGAAGGCGGTACGAACGGAGAGACTCCCTACAGTCCAGAAGTGAGGTACTCCAGGACCTCGTGACTGGAATGAGAATACACACACATACTTGGAATTCAGGGTCACTACGGCGATGAATCACAACACGACAAATCGCCGCAAGTTAGGAGCTGAATGGTTGAAAACGAAATTGGTACTATTGGCAAGCTTTGCAAACAAGATACTATTTTCTAATTTACTAGGAGTATAGTAAGGATGTTCAGTCGCATTACGAACGGGGTCCAGCCCTCGGTCGTTTACATAAGACCGCGAGTTTCTGGGAACGGTTTCGTTCGTTGTCATGTGATATAAAGATTAATATGTCTACAGCGACGCATTTGAGTTCACTGAAATCTGGCGAATAGAACGGTAAAAAAGAAAAATCTTGGCTGCAAATGCTAACAAAGCTTTCAAAACATTTTTTTTAAATAGTAGTTATACAAAAATACAATATCCTTGCCAGTAATTAAAATTATTTACATTTCTACAGTATAATCATTATCAAAGGGGATAAATTGCTCAGAATGCACATCGTATATATTGCGATGAGTTTTTTTGCACTATGTCTAAAACACATCCTTCTCCTAACTACCAACGTAGCGATATGGCCAATTAAAATATTACTTATTTTATTTCCTACCTAAACGTTTCCTACACACAGTCTACACACTGACTAAAAGACGCGTCACACAGGAGAGATATGCAGTCGTCCAGCAGAAAACAAAGTGGGAACGAGATTCGACGTCGCACTGTCTGACGTACACAGGGTTATCCTGTCTGACGTACACAGGGTTATCCTGTCTGACGTACATAGGGTTATCCTGAAATACATTCAGAGGCATGCGTTCATTGATCATGAGCAGTTAGTCAAAGGCAGCTAATTTGAGGCAAAAACGCAATTTTTTAGTTTCGCTACCGTCGAGTTTATTTCTAGTTCTGATATTTTGTACCACCTCGACCGTGTCCTAATAATTTTCCCACAGCATTTCTGACATAATAATTTATGATGATTGCTTATGATCTCATTGATTTATAAGGTAATAATACAGCGTGCGATCACTACAAGAGTTGCAACTTTAGCAGTTCATTCGTGTGACTATGTGATACAAATAAGCCGGTTATTATTATAAGCTACAGTACCCGGCCGCCATAAATATTGGCTTTAATTTTGTAATGAAGCTCTTTTCTTGTTCTTGCTTACGGTACAGGTTTTGCGGCAAAAATTCTGCATCATATATACTTAAGCTTTGATCTTCCATTAAAAGAAATGAAAGTTGTGCCGTAGCACCTCTTGCAAGTAAAGACTCGAGTATCAGTTTTAAATGCTTGAAAACCAAGTAACACCATGAAGATATATTTTAATCAAATGAATTCACTGGAAATGTTCAGTGCTCACTCTATACTCTGTACCAGTAATTAGTTGAACCATCAGAATCGGAAAATGACTGCAATAACAATTAAAATGTTTTGGCCTCCGCTAAGCGTGAAGTCTCAACTGCTACGAGAAAATTCAACTAAAGAAATATGCAAAATAGCTTATACACAACAGGATCAAAAACTTTGCCAAAGATATAGCCTTTGATAAACCACGCTCAAAAGAAGCATCATATCAAACAGTACCGAATTAGTTACTGTATACTGGCAATAGCTCATAGAGGGCCGGGCATAAGTTCCGGTGTCTCTTTGGGAATGGGCCTATTGGATCGACTACTGCCGCCTATCTAATCTACTTTACAAAGCGAAGTGAGCCCCAGAAAATGTAGTAGATACTGCAACTCTTGAGCATCCATGATCCAGAAACTATATTTGTCGTCGTAGTTACCTCCACCAAGAAGGTGATGTTTTTGTCGTGTTTGTTTGTCTCTTTGTCGGTCAAACACGATGCATTTACTGAATAAGTGACTCATACACGATGTATACGTAGCGGAATCTACGCATAAATAAGATACTATACCATTCACAATAAACCAGCCGTTGAGCGACTTTTTGAAAAGGATGGTTGAAGTTTTTCTAGAGATTTGTCTTAAACTGTCAGTTGAATATAAGCTTATGCAATACATTCCATTCACCTGCAACATGGTGTTTCTGTTGAATTATGGTCAACGACGCCATCAATTGATGAAATTGGCCGGCGCTCCTCGTGTCTGCCTCACTTGACCTGAGGTCCTGAGCCTCCGAGTCTGTCGAATCTCCAGGCTCCAGCTTGCAGATTTTTCCCCATTTCTACAACACTCCTCTAGGAACAAGAGCTTTATCAAAAACCGCACAGCGCACAGAATACGATCCCAATATCTGGATTACTTTACACAATATCTATTATTTACAAACTCATAACTTGTAGTCTTGTAGGTCATCTCCTCCACAATTAAGTTGAAGTAGTTACGCCAAGAAAATCTTTCGCGACACCGTTTTCTAAAACTCCCGAGAGACCTTTTAGAGAAAACGCGTTAACGGCATAACTACGCTGTGATTCCTTATCAAATGGCTACGTAAGAGTTGCCCTGGCTTCACAAAACTGTTTACGACCTCACTAAATATAACTTATAGATAAATGTTGAGTCTAAGGCAGTCAAGGACAAATCAGTTTCGGACTGATATATGAAACTCCATGCGAAACAGCGAAACGAACGTTCAAGATTCAATACTAAAATTTCGGATAAGACACAATAGCTAATGAGAATATTATGGGACCAGCTTGTACGGTCACAATGGAGCCGTGCGCATCGGTGAGACTAACTAAAAATAGTAATACGGTGGCTGTATTTGGATCGTGCGTCTGCCAACGAGTAAGGTAAATTACATAGAGCTGGAATTGTCTATCCGTCCCTACGCAGCTCGATCCTATTATGCGCAGGCTATGCGCCTCAGCTGAATGGATTCTTTCGATACCGTTATAGCATGCAGCCTATCTGAGAGTAAGCGTTAGGTTAGAATAGGTTAGGTTAGATAACAACAGGTTAGGTTGGCTTACGATATGTTTGGTTCAGGTAGAATACGCGCCCAATCTTACGTCTAGCCACATAGATTATGATTATACCTTTCCTAACCTTATGAATGCCACGAGGGTACAATACGGGCAACGTTACCTCTTCTACAGTCATACAATGATGCAGTGAAACAGCACAGGCTGAGTAAGGTAAGTGCAGATTCTTCGCATTTGTATGGTCATAATAAACAAATTCGTTTTTTATTGATAGTTCTGTGCCGAATTACACTTCGAGGAAATTATCTAACTCATAACGCAAAGCTTAATTTACTTCTCATAAGAACAGCCCCATTAAAAATGNCTGAGTAAGGTAAGAGCAGATTCTTCGCATTTGTATGGTCATAATAAACAAATTCGTTTTTTATTGATAGTTCTGTGCCGAATTACACTTCGAGGAAATTATCTAACTCATAACGCAAAGCTTAATTTACTTCTCATAAGAACAGCACCATTAAAAATGACCAAAAAAAATTCAATTCTCAGTATAAATTATTGGGTGAACTTTCACCTACGAAATAGTTCCTCAAGGAAGCAGTTTCAAGTAATGCTACTCGTACGAAACCCAAGAAAGTTACAAGATTAAAATTCTAGTCTCTCGTTCCAAGTGCGCAATCCAAAGTGTTCGAACGCATGGCTGCGTCTTTTCGAACTGTGTGCCGACCATGAAATATCTTTAAAGTTATTATTACATGATTAGTTAAGCCCCGTATCCGCAACAGGGCGATCCGTACAGTGATGCTAGTCGGTCAGTAGGTGAAAGTTTATAAAATGTTAGCCGTCATATCCGTTTGTTTAGCAAGTGCAGCAAGTAAAGCTTCAAATCTCATTGAATTTGACGGAAATTACAACCGAGAAAGCTGCGCATTTTCTAATAAATGTTCACGGGGACCCAATTAAAGAAGAGGACGCTTCCACGGCGTACAGCAAAGACAGACTAGTGTGAGCCCGGTTTAGGATTAATTGAAGCATGACCGAGTGGTCAGCTTGGAGAGCAAAGGGCAAAAGTGACTAATAACTACGGGAAAATTATGATAGCTCAATAATAGAAAATAATGTCTACCGAAAGCTACATCATAACTATATTACAACGAGAAATTTCTGGGTTATCAGCCACAAATAAATCCACAGGCTTAGCATAATCAGGAGGAAGTGGCAGTAAGTGATAGCTTATCTCAGGGACATGTTCTGTACGGGAGACACAGCCGTGACTGATTTGTAGGACGGTATACGGCGCACGAAAGAGAAAAAAAAGTTGTAAAACATGGACCAACATCGGGTGTTCAAGTCTTGCGCAAAGTGTAGATTTCCTAAATCAAGGAATTTATTAGCTATATTTAGCAAATTTGATGCCTAATTTTTTTTAAACAATAAAGAAACAAATTTTAATAAATAGGAGCGCGTGTTCGTTTGGTGTCATCGATAGAAATAACTAATTTGATATAGAAATCAATAGAAACAAAGTGAAAGGAGTAAGTAAATTAAAAAAACGTATACAGAGTAAGTACATATATAGCAGAATTCTTCGTTTCTGAACTTTTAATATTAATTACTACGCTTTAAGTTCATCGGTGGAGGAGACGTCACGAAATTTTGATCTTACGGCCAAAATTGAGAATTTCCTGTTACAAGAAGACATTTGTAAAAAAAAAAAATCAATATACTTACACACGCAAGGGGAGCCACGTCGATGCAAGCGGTGCCGGGACTCACCTGAAATAGAAAATACAGGATTATTAATATGAACAAGCGATGCAACAGCTGTGCAGTTTAAAAGCAATAAACAGTGCAGGGCAAAGCTGGCGTGCAACATGTTGCAATTCATGACAGCATCGGGATGCACGCTGCTAATGGAGCATAGGACGCCACCTACTGTATGGACACAAGGCAGTCCAGTAAAACAGTGAAGACGCAAAACTGAAGCCTGCGCACATACAAGTAGCTCAGACATTTCTACTCCCCTCCCTCACAAAATTTCCAGCTCTGCCCTACAACAAGTTGCAATGCCAATTCCGATGATAACAACGCAACTAAAATTCTTTTAAGCGATTGATCAGGAGCCACGGAATCACCTCACCCACCCATTCTTTTTAACACACAAAGTACACATTATTTCTCATAAGACTAACACTTCAAAGCCGTCCAGAAAATGGTCACTGCCAACTGCAGGCTGATGAGCCAGAACTGAGAAGCAAGAGAGACCGGCAGCGTCCCATCTTTAGTTCGACTTACAAGCGTATAAGTCTTCATGTAACGTTTATTGAATGGACGGTTGTAGTTTACTATACCATATTTCTTCATTAACTCTATGGGACAATACACGTTAATGTGTTGTTAATTAACGGATTTTCTTTTTTAACACTGCGTGTCAGAGTGGACAAAATATCTATATGCAGTTATTTAATGGAAAAGAAAATACGCACAGACATAATTAGATTAGATTGGCGACAGTAGACGAACCAACAGGCCCATTCACAAAGAGACACCGAAACTTACGCCCCGGCCCTCTATGAGCTATTGCCATTAAGTTAGTAGGATATGAAAGACTGGGGAAAAGAGGAGAGAAAAAAAAGGAGGGAGAAGAGTCTCAGCAAAAGAGACGATCATCAATGCACGCAATCAAGGCCAATAGCCGCTGATATGCTGAGTTAAAGATGTCAGACAGCGTAGTTGGGGCGGAAGCAAAAAGACTGATATAGGAAGACTCGGAGGCTTTGGCCGTTAAGGGTGTGCGACTGCGGGAGGGGGGAAACCTTAGTTGAGGGGGATGCCTCTCCCAATGCGTGTCAAGACGATTTTTAAACGCGTTGACTGATTCCGCACTTACAACATCTATTCCAAATGCTGACGATAAAATACGGAAAGAACTGCTGACTTAAGGTCGTTCTTCGAGCTTTATGCTTGAATTTTTGACTGTTGTTCCGCAATCGATCATAGAGGTCTCTGTCAAAGAGTCCCGTTGTAGACGTCGTTGAAGCCATTCAAAGTACTTGAATGTTTCTATTAGTTGCCCTCTGAGTCGTCTTTGCTCGAGAGATATCAGACCCAGTTCCTTTAGGCGACATTAATACGGCTTGTTTTGCAGCTGAGGTATAAATTTCGTTGCTCTGTGTTGGACTCTTTCCATGGTATCGATATCTTTGCACAGATGTGGCGACCAGAATTGAACAGCAAATTCTAGGTGTTGCCGCACTAATGCATTGTACAAGGGAACGATGATGTCCTTGGACTTGTATTCAAAATTTCTGGTGATGAATCCCAGTACTCTCCTTGCCCATTTACACTCTTGTCAAGTTGCTGACTGTGCTGTAGTTTGTTTGTAATAGTGATTCCCAAGTCACGTTGTTGGGTGACAGGGGCCAATTCCGTCCCATTCACTTCCAATGGAGTTGAAGGATTCACGAGCCCTACGTGCATTACTGAGCATTTATCGACATTAAAGCTCACCTGCCACGTTGTGTTCCATTCCATGAGGTGGTCAAGGTCTTGTTGGAGCACAGCTCTTTTCGTGGCAGATTGACATAGCTTTATATCATCTGCTAATTTACTGATTTTACTACGGATGTTAAGATCCAGATCACTGATGTAAATTGAGAACAGAAGTGGTGAAAGCATGCTACTTTGTGGAACCCCTGATGAAACCTGCATCCAGTCGCTCGTTTCTCCTTCAAGCTTCACTCGCTGCTGCCGACCCGAAAGCCATGTCCCGATCCACCGTAAATAGTCACCCTGGATGCCATGGGTATGCCTTGTTTCAAATAATGAATGAAAAAACTCAACTACAGGGCGTACGATAACCTGAGATATATCGATTGACGTGAGAAAATAGACGGGATATTGTTTGGGGAGTTATTATTTTTAAGAAAACAGACTGTGGGATTGCATAGGATAGTCTGTTTATCTCCTTCTAGATTTCAAACCGCGAGACCTCGCAGGTTACTACCTACATTGAGGCGTTAAAAAAAAATGCGCGGCAGTATGCAGGCCGCGCGCAGGAGCCGCAAAACCACAGAAATAAAAATGGCGAGCAATTTTGCAAAAGGGCCGCTGAATGGGGCGGAAGGGACGGATTTTATGGGGCGGAATACCTGAACAGAGCAACAGACGAATGGGCCCCCGCACAACCGAACAGCAGGTCATTTTTAAGGCTTTGCAAGGGAGAACTGCGGGGTTTACGGGCCGAAATGGCTGAATATGAGAGTGACAGTCGAATGGAGTCGAGGTGATCCGAAATATGGCGAATAGCTATAGATACAAGAGATACGGCAAGATATAGAGAGAATAATCGAGTGTAGGCCAGATTTCCGGAAACAGAAGCATAGGCATGTAAATAAATATGGAAAGGTAGGGTGTAATTAGAATAGTCTAATGTTCGAGGAATGTTCAACTATACAGTACAGATGAAAATAAAAACCAATATTTGCGTAAGTACAGAATGTATGAGATCAATAGACGAAGTAATCCACGATTAGGTAGAAGTAAAATGGCTTTCCTCGTACAAGTCAGCTGGGACACCCACATGCACTGGCATCTGCTACACAGAAAAGCTTTCTGGGACCCAGAAAGCAGTACGGCTGTAGTCGACGCCAGGTCGATTGAACTATGGCGCCATTGGCGGAAGGCTCTTTCAACAACTGCGCGCCCCCGAACAGACATCAGCTACAGCCCTGATGACGCTGCATTGCCGACCATCTAAACTTTCCTCCTGAGCTCGGAACAGGACGTACGGCCTCGCGACAGCGAGCGAGAAAATACTTCCAGCCACTGAGGCAACGGAATAGCGACAATGGGATAATTTCTGCCCGAAAAGTGTGCAAGAAAATAACATAGCCGGAGGCAAGTACATCATTGAGGAACCTTAGCCGAAAATAACCGACAACAGCAGCACATTAGCTAAATGCATGAGCCGCACCAGCGGCCAGCGCGGCGCAGGCGCGCTTCCATACGACCATTTACTTCCGCTCCCACGCACGTCGCTGAACCGGCGACGTGAGGTCGACCAGCGCAGCGCCGCAGAGACGCACGGGCATAATTTATGTGGGGCTGTGCAGTGGACTGCGCCAGCCTTACTACAGGACGAGCCCTAGTATTTTATTACCTTCGTTAAGGAGGTTATAAGCTTTTGACGGGGCTTATTTTTTCGTCTGTTGGCTTTATAATTCAAAAAAGTTTTGGATGGCTCTTGATGAAACTTCGAGGAACTGTTACGAATGTTACAGGGAATAGATGATTAAATTTTGGTTGTATTCCGTTCGTACGTTTTCTGTTTTTTTAGCAACTCACAATATTATGGACGGATCTACCTGACATTTATTCGAACTGTTACGAATGTTACGAGAAACAGATGACTGAATTTTGGTGGTGATCGGAAAGAAATTCTAGATTCTGGAGCATTTGAACTTTTCGCCAACACTACGTCACTTAATTGGCGAGGGTCTGCATTCTTAAGAGTACTTCTCTAGTTACTCGATATACGTAACTAGTCACGGACCCCCGGCCTACAAAGCTCACTGCGACAAAAAAAATAAGAAGAAAAAAGAGTGTGTATAATAGTACAACACGCAAAAAAGGAGGCCTTGCATGAGGAAAAATAAACTTGGAAAGAAGAGAAAGAAGAGTTGGGAAAGATTTTCTGGAGTTGGTATGAAAATTGAACGAAGCAAAGTGGGTGTCGCGACCTTCATCTAAGAGTAGCTACAAGATCCATTACTTCTGTATATATTCAACAATGTCATCATGACTTCCGAATACATTCAATAATATCAGTCAACGGGCTCAGATCAATATTTGGATGGAAGTTATTTCGAACGAGTTCGTTCCCAAAAATCACTAAGCTAAATAGATCTCGTGTCGCCGCTGTAGTTTCCCTCACTTTGCCTTTCTCATTAGAAAAACAAACTAGCTAATAGTGACTCGTCTGTCACAGGGTCCTATGATGCAGCAAAGCATATAGGGCCCCTCGATCCATTTGAGGGTAACCCTCATAGTGGGAGGTTATGGACGACAGAGCCAAGTCCCCCCTGGCAGCGACGGAAATGTGTTGAACTAGACGCATTGCATCTGCGAACGAAAGTTGTCTACGGTTCCCAATAGAGCCAATACATCCACACAGGTGAATCTTAGCGACACTAGAAAGCCAATAACATGGATGAACAACACTCTTAGTACAATTAATCGCAAGAAGTATTACAAAGGAAGAAAATTGGACACACTGCAATATAATGGAGTTGGAAGGACCACCAGTTGAATGTATTTTTTTTTATAATTTCAAGTTAGCCCCGTGGCCCAAATGCAACAACCTTCATCACTCTAGTTGGATACTAGTTATACAGTTTATACAGTTTTTTTATCACGTCAACTTGTGGTACCCGACTACATACAGTTAAGAAATACAATTTATCGTATCCTCGATCCCGGAAGATGGCAACTCACTAAACTGACCAATCATCAAGCATCTTCAGGACTGAACGACGTACAAGGCCTACGGCCAAAGTAATTTGCAGCACAGGAATTCGTTGCAATATGATCGGCAAGTCGCCTTGTTACTGCATCACTAAAAATATAAACACGAACATACATATTTGAAGCGAAATCGAAGTGAACGTTGCTATCGTTGCAACGATCAAAAGTTAAGAATAAGCCAACGCTTGCCCCACATCCACCTCTTGTTAGAAAGCAAAATTTACAAACGTTCACGTTGAAGTCAAATCAAAAAACGCTCTCACCAAGAAAAAAAAAAACACAACTCGGTTTTCTAACAAGTAATATGCAGTGCAGAATGGAGAGGTACGACATAATAAGGTCAGCCCAGCCAAACAAGTTGCTAGGGTAACTTTCAGTGCAAGATACCCTGAGCCATGCCAAGTCATGAACGTCCTTAATTCCAATGACGCGGTGACCATCAGATCTGGGGAACTCAGGGTAGTGGGGGTGCGGTCTGGACAGGTATAGGTCATGGCACAGTAAACTAAACCCATGCAGTAGTTCTGCTCCGAGATCTCGGTGCCTTCAATGACGTCATTACGACGTCCAGCCACACAGTTTGGAACGGACACTAGAACCATAACAAGGTTTGTATGCAGTTTCTCTTCACTCTTCGAAAACAATCACTCATTTTTTCTTCAATGACAACGGGGCAACGTGCTGTGAGCTAGGGGATGTAGGTAGCCAAGCATATAAGAAGCTGACAGCATAATAAAACGATAGTAATAAAAAAACGTTGGACAGACAAAAGAGTTCTGCTCAATCAGGTCATACCAGCAATAGCAAAGTAAAATGGTGCAAGAGATACAGAGTACAGAGACGCGAAAAAAGCTCCAAAACAACGAAACGTCCCACGTATCATACCGCTAGCAACTATCTAACACCTGCAGGATCTTAAGAGTACAGCGACAGTCAGTACTTAGTGCAGCTGCAGGTCAGTACCGGTACAGCCGTTGGTAACTACCGGTACATCTGCAGGTCACTTTACAACCATAGCTGCAGGTCAGAACCGGTACAGCTGTTGGTAACTACCGGTACATCTGCAGGTCACTGTACAACCATAGCAGCAGATCAGTAATGGTACAGCTGCAGATCAACACTACAGCAGCACTTCAGTACCAGCACAACGGCCGGTCAGCAAGAGAAAGCACCAGTACAACACAGGTACGGCTCCTGCCGTGTGTGTGCCGAGTAATAGAACTGGGTCGCCCCGGCGAGACACAGGTACTGTCGACCGCTTATCGTATTCTTTACTGCATTCCAATTCTAATCACATTTAGGCATCAGTTATTGCCATTAAGTCTAGTTTTCTGCTCTATTTATGCTCCAGTGTTTGTCGCGTGTAACATAAAAGCCCTTCGGTTGCTACAGAGAATGGCGTAGTATTACAGCGAAGTCCAGCTACAGTAGCTTCAATGATATGAACGCCATCGTCCATTTATACAACATTCTGCTCCGTCGCTGCATGAGACAGAGTCTGTATTTTAATCAGTTTTTGCCGTTAGTTGAAATAATTATAACACTGACTAGAGCTCGTTGAGATCTTTCTTTTGTGCCATTTAATTATCTTTCTCATTTAGACATTTAGTAACTACATGTATTAAGTCAGCAGCATTACAGCACGATATGAAGAACTAAAACGGGATGAACAGAGTCGCACACTGTTCACAAACAACTATAGTTCCTAAGCTATTACCGAAAAATAGCTACCACGCCATTCCCCATCATGTTAACCAATACAACACGATGGGCTTTGCCTGCAGTAGGGTACTGCGTACTCGCTCTGCATTGCAAGAGTATTTGACGATTGCAAAATGTGCAATTCCTAAAGCACAGAGGGGTTTTTGATGCTTTGTACGTTTGCGTTCAATAGTTGAGACTCTGAGCAAAAGGAAGCATGCGTGACATACAGAAACCAACATAGGACATGTACAACGATATTGGTTTTATTGAAACTAAGGAGCTCTGCCTTGAAACATTATCTTTTCACTAAACGATGGTAGTAAAGTTTGACAAAAGACAAAATGTTCTGTAACATTTATGAGCAATAGAGCAGCACTGACATGATACAAGAACCACTCGCACGCTCGGTCTACGTAAGAACTCAACATCACTCACAGACCACCTCAAGTGCAGAGCAAATCACCGAGCCAAAAGCACGTTTACGCAATGCTAATATTTAGAAATTAAATATAAAGAAGCACGAAAGTTCGAAAAATTCAAGACTACAAGGTTCCCTTCGCAGGTGAAATTTGACCCCGCCATAACTGAAATCATAACAAGCGCGATTAATAGCGATCGATAGTCAGAGGAACTGGACACAAGGTAAGAGGTGAAATGAGTTTGTAGCGACATGACAGAGGGATAGTATTTCACTACAATTGTGATCTGGTAAGAATTTCATAGCAAAAGTTGAATGCCAGTAGGCATAAGAGTTACGTAGAGCAACTGTCATCAGGCAAATTCTTCTACTTGTAGCAGAGATAAATATGAAAGAAATGGTAATAGCAATTATACATAATTTTCCATTTAATTGTGTTATTTGCTTTTGTCTTCTATTTCCGCATATTATGGATTTCTTTGTTCAGCAGCAGGCAGAGCATAGTATCATAATGTGTGTTTGCAGGCGGCACTATTAAAACCATACTATTTTTACATATCTACAAAATGCACGGAGCTGTTGTTCTAGTTGATTAAAAGAGTGGTTCTGGTGAAAATCAAGTCGATCATAGAAGCGAAAGTTCCAACAAATACGCGCAATGCTAACACGTTCAACATCTGCTTACACATATGAAAGCGCATGATACAAACGCGTCAATATGTAACGAAGTTTTGACGCGAAACTGATCGATGGCTGCTAGATAGCGCGATGATTAGCTCATTGCGGCGATTGCTAAACGAGAAGAGATAAGAAAGTGGACAGGTAAACAAGCTCAAGGTCACACGTCACAGGTGCGGGTCGGCGTGCCCTAGATAGGCCTCGCCTCACGGAAGCTGGATTAGACCCACGGACTGTTTAGAAGCAAACATACAGGGACGTGAATTAGTAGGCTCCTCTTAAAAAAACGTCTTTTTGAGTACAGTAACTCGGATCTTGCAAGAGCTTTATTTGAAAATTTTGTTACACTACGCAGTAAATTTATTAACTATTAATGATAGCAAGTGCTTTAAGGATTTCACGCTTATCTCGCACCGGAATCATGTGCAAAACTACAACGTAGGAAAGAAGCACATTTCTTGAATATGAGTACGTTGTACCATTATTTTCAAGAATTTATCGGTTTTTAGTCATACAGACAATACAGTGTCTAATTAGCACATATTATTTAGCTCACAAGTGTCACGTATTCATCGAACATATTATATCGCAGAATATGTGAAAGCTTAAAAGCAATTATACTGTGCCAATTAGAAATACGCGTATATTCGTGCAGCTGAGAATGGCAGTCGAAAACAATGCAGCTCACCATTCACTTCTATATTTTTGTAAAAAAAAAATATCAGGAGCCTTCAGTGATATGCAGGAAACTATAAGGTAGCACTTGAGAGGTCGAACTCTACTTGCAGCGCCAAAGGGTCGATATTGCACTCACAACCTACTTTCTATAAACAAAACTTACAGATAATTAGTACGTTTCGCCAAATTGGGATTTTCACTAAGATTTTGGCACCAGAAAATCAGCTACGTAATTATAGTATTCCACAAACGCACTCACCGAAATAAACAAGAAGAATTATCCTTTCGTTTTCGCTTGCAGCAAAACTCCAGAAACACGCTCGACTTTTAGAACACTCAGCCTAATTAGGCAATCACATAAACAAAATTTCTCTTGGAAAAACAGAGGGAACCTTAGAATATAAAGTCGCCGGAACAGGAACCGAGCAGCCCAGAAATGAGCGTTTTTACGACGGCCGCACGAGCAGGCGGAGGAGGAAGGTGCAGGTTTTATACGTCAGAAACATGCGCGGTACCTGGCGGACAGGCCCCCGCATTTGAAAAAAGTGGTACATAGACACTGTAGGGGGACATAGAAAACAAATGGCGTGTTAAAGTAGCGTAGCAGAATGGCACGAACAATCGTTCCGCAAACGGTGGACGGCATGCTTCAAAAAAATCTGCCTCCTCTTTTTCTTTTCTTCTCTTTTCCCCAGTCTTTTATATCGTACTAACATAATGGTAATAGCTCATAGAGGGCCGGGGCGTAAGTTTCGGTGTCTCTTTGAGAATGGGCCTGTTGGTTAGTCTACTGCCGCCTATCTAATCTAAAATTCAGATAAAAATATGACGCCTAAGATGCAGAAACTGGGACAATTGATGCATGGGAGTGAAGAGGTAGAGATAATACAGACAGAAATATGCCCGAGATATGCGTCGTTACGATACAAACTCAAAACGTGGAAAAGTAGGGTAGCCAAGAGGTAACGTCGGCTACACTGGAGAGGGTGTATGAAGTAGT